>QXEO01000480.1:310146-628161 GCA_007115705.1 Dactylis glomerata | reverse complement strand
GGAGGAGATCTTCATCACCATCACCACCGACGCTCCTCCATCGACCATCCATGACTCCCCCATCCATGTGTGAGTAATTCCCCCGCTGTAGGTGAGGGGATGGTAGGGATTGGATGAGATTGTTCATGTAATTTGATATGAGATTGATAGGGCATAGTGCCTAGTATCTTTATTTAGTGCCTATGACATTGTTGCAACTTGTTGTGCTTAATGCTTGTCACTTTGGGCCCGAGTGCCATGATTTCAGATCTGAACATGTTATTATTTCTATGATGATACTTGTTGTTTATGGTCTTACCTACAAGTTGTATACACATATTGTTGTCCGGAACCCGAGGCCCCAAAGTGACAGAAATTGGGATAACCGGAGGGGATGGCTATGATGTGAGGATCACATGTGTTCACCGAGTGCTAATGCTTTGCTCCGGGTACTCTATTAAAAGAGTACCTTAATTACCAGTAGTTTCCCTTGAGGCCCTGCTGCAACAGGCTGGTAGGACAAAAGATGTCGTGCTAGTTTCTCCTTGTGAGCACGTACGACTATATACGGAACACATGCCTATGATTGTTTGTACTAGGATGCTTTATCATTATTTATCTGCAATGCCCATGTCTCATTGATTTCATGAATTATCTTATCCATGCAACGCCCGTAATCCATCCCTATGCCTACAGTTTATTCATACTGTTTACTACTATTACTATTACCGCTGCTATTTTACTACTGCTGTTACTGTTTACTACTGTCACCACTATAAAACTGTTGCTACTGATAAACCATTGCGAGCAAGACTGTTTCCAGGTGCAGTTGAATTGACAAACTCATCTGTTAAGGCTTACATATATTCTTTGGCTCCCCTTGTGTCGAATCAATAAATTGGGTAATACTTCCCTCGAAGACTGTTGCGATCCCCTATACTTGTGGGTCATCAAGACTATTTTCTGGCGCCGTTGCCGGGGAACATAGCTTTATTTGTAAGTTCACTTGGTATTCATATTGTTCGTTGCAATCCTTTCATTATGGGTAAACCTCGTGATGGAAAAGTTCCTATATTGCCATCCACTACAAGAAGAGGTACGACTCTCAACATCTCTGTTGCTCTTGATTCGCCATCTGTTATGAGTAAGTTGCTTACACCACCACACCCACACGCTACTGCTACTACTTCTGCTGAGATTGAAAATGCCACTGATAATTTAGATGATGCTTCTACTGTGCTTGATGAGAGTGGGTTCACTAGGTTTCTTTTTAGATGCTACTATTGCTAGAGCTAAGTTGGGAAACACCACTGTTACACCTGTTAGTCACCTGAGTCTAGGGAATGTTCTAGTGATGATTATGATGATGATGCTTATATTGAGCTTAATGATGATTTTATTGCTGAAGCACGTGCTGCTCGTAATGCTGGTAATGTTAAAGAACTTCTTGCAAGACGTTCTGTTAGATATAATTTGTCTCCTGATCCTAAGTTGCTGCTTCTCCCGTAAATATTAGAGACAAGGATTATGATTTCTCTTTGGATTTATCTTACATATCTATTGTTGAGAAAACTCTTTTTGTGGTACTAAAGATGAGATTGCTATGGGGCACATGAATGAGCTTTCTACTTTGAGTAATTTGTTTTCTGATGATATTAAGCTCCGCACTTACTTTGTTGCTAAGATTTTTCCTTTCTCGTTGAAAGATGGTGCTAAAACTTGGTTAATAGCTTGTCTCCTGGATCTCTTACTAGTCCTATTGCTTTGGTTAATGCTTTCTTTCAGAAATATTTTCCTGCTAGTGCTCAACATGCTGCTGTGCAGAAAATCTTTGATTTTGAACAGGGAAAAGGAGAGATATTGCCTGAATCTTTGGACAAGGTTTTGTTCTTTAATTAGAGCTTTGGCCTAAAGAACCATTGCTAAAAACGAACTCCTTATATATTTTACAATGGACTAACGGACGAATCTAAGTCATATTTGGATAGTTGTGCTGGTTGTGTTTTCAGGAAAAGAAAACTCCAGCTGATGCTGAAGAATTAATGGCTAAAATAAGCCGGAATCATGATGATTGACTTTAGTTGAGCCAACACCAGCACCAACCCCTGCGCCATCTACAGAGCCTACGTCGAAGAAGAGAGGGATGATTGAATTAATGATGAAGTTATGAAGGAAGCTAAGAAATCTCTTAAGGAGAAAGGTATTAAAGCCGAAGATGTGAAGAATTTACCTCCTATAGAAGAATTATGTAAGCCAATCCCTCACTCATCAACTATTGAGGTACACTCTCTCCAACGCTTTGATGAAAGAGATATTCCTTATACTAAACCTCCTGATCAATGCTTAGATGAATTTGATAATTTTATTGTTAAGCAAGGAAATTTTAATAGAATGGTGCATAATCATTTGTTGGAAAATTCTAGAGCTATTAACAAGTTGCAGGATATTGTGGAGAGACCGCCAATGATGTGAAGATACTAGTTAAACATTTTCAAATGGTTCAAACACAAATTGATCAGCTTACCAAGGTGCAAAAAGACTTGCTAGTTAATGCGCAAGAGAGAAGCAAGCATGTGAAATACGCACAAGAAGTGGCGCTGCTACTCAAGATCCATTATATCCTGAAGGACATCCTAAGAGGGTCGAGCAAGATTCTCAACGAACTGCAAGTGATGATATCCCTTCTAAGAAGAAGAAGAAGAAGAAGCATAAAACTACTACAGAATCATCTGATGCAGGTAAAGATCCTAACAGTGTTTCTATTTCTGATGCTGAAACTAAACCAGGAGATGCTTCCGATAAAGAAGAAGTTGAAGAGTAACCAGAAAAGAGTGATAAAAATGCAAAGTATACCAAAGAAGACTTTATTGCCAACAAGCATGGTAAAGAGAGAGAACCTTGGGTACAGAAACCAATGCCTTTTCCTAGTAAGAAACATAAGTCCAAGGAAGAAGAACACTACAACAGGTTTTGTGAATGGATGAGACCTTTATTTTTGCAAATTCCTTTGACTGATGCTATTAGAATGCCTCCTTATGCCAAGTATATGAAAGATATTGTCACTAACAAAAGGAAAATTCCTAGTGAGGAAATTTCCACTTTACTTGCTAATTATTCTTTTGATGGTAAAGTTCCAGAGAAGCTTGGAGATCCAGGTATACCTACTATTCCTTGCTCCATTAAAAATAACTATGTTAGAACTGCCTTATGTGATTTGGGAGCTGGAGTTAGTGTCATGCCTTTTTCTCTTTATAAGAGACTTGATCTAGAAAAATTAGTATCAACTGATATATCTTTGGAGATGGCTGATAAGTCTACTACTATTCCTATTGGTATATGTAAAAATGTTCCTGTTCAAGTTGCTAACAGCTGTTTGATTTTAACTGACTTTGTTGTGTTGGAAATGCCTGAAGATGATAATATGTCTATTATTCTTGGAAGACCTTTTCTAAACACCGCAGGTGCTGTTATTAATTGCAATCAAGGAAAAGTCACTTTTAATGTTAATGACAAAGAGTATACGGTTTATTTTCCCAAGAAAATTGATAGGAAGAATGCTCTAAATGCAATCAAGCATGTTGAGACCATCAAAGTTGGTCAAATTATTTGTTCAGAGCGGAAGCCCAAGGAAGAATATAAAATTGTTATGGTTGGGACTATACCTATCAAAGTTGAGGTAACATAAGCATTCTAGTGAAGTGCAAAGTTTGCTTCATATAAAGTTAGTTTGGTAACAAGACTTGATCAACCTTGTTAACAAAGTGATTTTATATGGACGAAATTTCATTTTCACCGCATCCACTCCACCTCACTTGTATTTACTTTCATCAAATTTTATTCCTTCAGTTTAGTTGCATGATTAAGAGTATCTCAGAGCTGCTGCATGCTTGGTTTTGATTTGCTTGAAATCATTTCATCTTTGTTTTTCTGAATTTTTATCGATATGCCAATTTCTGAAAAATCCTCGAAAGTAAAGTTTCTCGAAAAATTCCAGAAAATTCTTTATAAATTTTTATATCAAAATTGGGGCAGAGAGACACCTGGGAGGCACCAGGAGGGGCTGCCACGCCACCTCACACATAGGTGGCGTGGCCCAGCCCTGGCCCGCGCCACCTAGGTGTGAGTGGGCCCCACCTGGCCCCTCACTTATCTCTTCCTCCCCTGCTCTTTCTCTCTCCCGAAAACAACGACACACCCAGCTCAAACCCGAGTTCTTGCTGTTCTTCACCTGGATTTTTCGATCTCCTTGCTCAGCCCAACATTTCTGCTGAAATTTGGAGCATTTGTTCTCCGGTATGTGACTCCTCCGCTTGTCCAAGTAGAATTTCTTTTGGTGGAGTATTTCTTGAGTATTTTAGCATTGTAGGTGGCAGGATAAATGAGTATGCATGCTTGTTCTATTGCTTATAATTGTTATTTTTATGCATGATAGCTCTCTAGTAACCCACTATAGTAGTTTCCTACACTTGCTTGTCTTTAAATCACTTTTTATGAGTTTGTTAAAAAATTTCAGAAAATGGAGATGGACAACTTCACATATGGAGAAGTGTTTGAAAGTGATGCACCAAGGTCATCAAGGCCCTCAAGATCCACTGCTCAATATAGGATGTCTTATAATGAGGATCTCATGTCACCAAACCTTGAAGGGGACGATGGAGATGCACATCCATCCACCTTTCCTTGTATTAACTTTTTGAGTGAAGCAGGGATTCTTGATGATTTCTTGCTCCTTATTAACAGGGTTGGGTTGACTGATTACATGACAGATGAAAGTAACCAATATGCTATGCTTACAAAGACTTTCGTTGAAAGTTTTAAATTTATTAACGCTCATTTCAATCCTTCCATTGCATTTAAGATTTATGATAAGTCTATCACCATGTGAAAAGGATCTCACGGGCGACTAGAGGGGGGGTGAATAGGCGCTACACAATTTTTTTACCTTTTTCAAGTTTTAGGCTTGACACAAAGTAAATTCTCTAGATGTGCAACTAGGTGAATTTCCTAAGTGGCAAGCAAGCAAGAGAACACGTAAACAAGTAAGCAAGTAAGCGAGTTCGGGTAAGAAATAACCGAGGAGCGGAGACCGGAGACACAAGGATGTATTCCCGTAGTTCCTTCCTTTTGAGGGGAAGTACGTCTACGTTGGAGAGGTGTGGTGACACGGAGTCGACCAACGCCACGGAGGCTCACCTTGTTCTCCGGTGAGCGAGCCACGAAGGCTAGCTCGTTCCGCTAAGCGGTGGTATTGGGGGAACTCACCGAATCCCTTACACGGAGATTGGGGCACACATCCACAACTGAATTGGAGGCTCCCAAGAAAGCCACGGAGGCTAGAATCCACAAAGACTAGAGAAAACTCGAATCAAACCACCTAGTGTTTTCCAAAGAACCACTAGGAGTAAATCCCTCAAGCAAAAGGAGGGGAAAAAGAAATTCCTTCGGTGGAGATGTAGATCGGGATCTCCTCCTTCGATCCTCCAAAGATCTAAGACTTTGGGTGGTTGAGGGTGGAGATCTTGCAGTGAGGTTGGCTCCAAATAGTGTCTTGTTCTTGATGAGGACGAGCAAGCTGGGGAGGAAGAGAGGAGGGGGTATAAATACCCCTTCCCGAAATGTATCCGTTGTAGCCGCCAGGGGCCGGATTATCCGGCCCAAACTTGCACCGGATAATCCGGCGGCCAGATAATTGATACGTCTCAAACGTATCTATAATTTTTGATGCTCCATGCTTGTTTTTACACCATTTGCCTATTGTTTCGTTACACTTAGTGGCACTTTTATGCATTTTCCGGAACTAACCTATTAACGAAGTGCCACAGTGCCAGCTTCCTGTTTTCTGCTGTTTTTTGTGTTTCAGAAGTGATACACAGGAAATATTCTCGGAATTGGATGAAACAAGTTCCTGAAGTCATATTTTACCCGGAAGCTTCCAGACATCCGAAGAAGTGTCGGAGGGGGGCCACCAGGGCCCCACACAAGGGGGCGGCGCGGCCTGGCCCCTGGCCGCGCCACCCCTGTGTGAGAGCCCCTGGCTCCCCCTCTGATATCGCCCCTTCGCCTATAAAGACCCCCCGACGAGAAAAACCTAAGGCCCGATCAGTTTTCCAGAATACATCGCGATCCGCCGCCGCCGTCGACCCGAAGATCGGGAGGGTCCAGAAGCTCTTCCCGGCACCCTGCCGGAGAGAGGAATCGCCACCGGAGGTCTTCTTCATCGCCATGCTTGCCTCCGGAGCGATGAGTGAGCAGTCTACCTTGGACTATGGGTCCATAGCAGTAGCTAGATGGTTGTCTTCTCCACCATGTGCTTCATGTTTAGATCTCATGAGCTGCCCTACATGATTGAGATCACCGTTATGTAATTCTATGATGTTGGTTTGTTGGGATCCGATGAATATTGGTGTTTATGATTAAGTTGCTGTACTGAATTATATCTTTTGTTATCTCTATGTTGTTTATGATCTTGCATGCTCTCCGTTGTTAGTAGCTATCTTGGCCGAGTAGTTGCTAGTGACTCCAAGAGGGGGTATTTATGCTCGATAGTGGGTTCATGTCTCTATTTCACCTGGGGGAGTGACAGAAACCTCTAAGGTGGTAGATGTGCTGTTGCTACTAGGGAGAAAACAACATTCATATGCTCAAGGGCATATGCTTTGTTTACATTACACACTTTGCTTAATGCAATTATCTGTTGTTCGCAACTTAATACTTCTAGGGTGTTCGGATGATATCCCCAGGGGTGGATTATTAGTCATAGATGCAGTTGGATGGCGGTCTATGTATTTTGTTGTAATGCCCAGAGTAAATCTCATAGTGATCTTCTTGACATATCACGTTATCTTTATTCTATCAATTGCCCAACTGTAATTTGTTTACCCAGCATGTTATTTTATCTATGGAGAGACACCACTAGTGAACTGTGGACCCCGGTCCTATTTTAATCATATTTTAATCACCTGTTTACTTTTCCTGCACTGTTTACTTTACTTGCATTTACTCTACTGTTTTCCACTCGATACACTCATAACCTTTGTTTCAAGCAAACCGGTGAGATTGACAACCTCGTCGCAAGTTGGGAACAAAGTATTTGTTTGTGTGTGTGCAGGTTCCACAACACCTTCAGTCGTCATCGTCTCCTTTCTCCTGTTCGATATACCTTGATTTCTTAACTGAGGGAAAACTTGCCGCTACACTCATCATACCTTCCTCTTGGGGTTCCCAACGGGCTGGTCATCACCACGCACAAGGACTTACTGCTCCCACGTCAACTACACGCCACAGCTCTTTTCTGGCGTCATCATCACACGAGTAGCAGCACTTTTTCTGGCGCCGTTGCCGGGGAAGAGAGAAGACTTCTGCGAGGGGAGTTCTTCGCACACACATTCTTTACTTGGTTATTTGTTTTGCTTTACTTTATTTTATTTTACCTGCATTGCTTTTATATCAAAAACCCAAAAAAATTAGAATCCTTGGTAGTTGTTATTTCTTTACTTTAGTTTATCATGTTGTTCCCTGAGTTCGTTCTGGAGGACCTCTCTGTAGGGAGTGGTTCAATTATTGGCAAAAGTAACATTGAGGAGTTCTTTAATCACATTAGTATGCATGATGAAGATGAGGAAAAGTCTTTGGTTGAGTTAGCTCCTAGTTATGAAGTTGCTTCTGCTCATTTAGTTCACATGTTAGAAGCTAGGTTTGCTAGTCTTAATTCTTCTATGCAATACATGTTCCTTAAGCTTCATGAAATTGAGGATCCCGAAAAGAAAGCTTTCATCTTAGAAACCTTGCGCACAGAATTTAGAGATGTTGCAATTGAGGCTAGGAAAGTTTTTAAGAAGTTTAATAAGCTTGGCTCGCCTGTTAAGGTTGTTGGTACGCCTGATGATTTTAAAACACCAATACCTTATGAACTTATAGGAATTCATGATGCTTGGGAAAAGAATTCTAGTTGGATTTGCCCTGAAAATCTTTTCGATAAAAGTAGTGTGCCAAAGCATGATCGTAAAGGAGTTTCAAAAACTCAGTTGAACACATTTTCCTTCATTGTTGAAAAGATCTCTGCTGTTGATCTTAATGCTTCATCTCTTGATATTACTTGATTCGCAATTTTCTGCGCCTAGCTCAAAGGCGTTAAAGAAAAGCACTCTTGGGAGATAACCCAATGTTTACTTTTCAGTACTTTTTCTTTTATTTGAGTCTTGGAAGTCATTACTACTGTAACTTTTTCTTTTATTTGAGTCTTGGAAGTCATTACTACTGTAATGACCGCTCCTTATCTTGTTTATTTCGTTTTGTGCCAAGAGAAGCCTCTAATTTGAGTGAGGTAAAGATTTGGGGATGTTGCTGTCCTGAAACTGTTTTCGGTGATGCACCGTAAAAATTCGTGAAAATTCTCTATATATCTTTTGGACCTGCGATTTCTTGTGCATATGCCCCAGGTTATATCCAAACTTTTCTTAGTTGAACACTTTTTGATTTGAGCAACGGAAAATCCCTCAAAAATTCGTCCTTTGTCAGCTGTCCAGTTTTGACAGATTTCTGCCAATATTTGTTTTTGCCACTTTATCGCTTTCTTTTGAGCTCTTTTTATCATGGAACTCTTGTGGAAGTTGCTACAGTAGTATATACTTTATATGTGGTGGTTTTGGGTTGAAACCTGAAGCTAAAAGAGGTTGAATATATTTTATGCTTACACTAATGTTGCTAATAGAATTGTATTTAGTTTTGTATGAAGAAAGTTTTCAAGTGTAGGGATTGGAGAATGATGAGATGAGTTGAAGAATGGACAAAAGCTCAAGCTTGGGGATGCCCATGCATCACCCCAAGAAATATTCAAGAAGTACAAGCGTCAAAGCTTGGGGATGCCCCCGAGGCACCCCTTCTTCATCGGCAAAAATCAGGTCACCTTTCAAAACACTATATTTTTATTGCTTCATGCACTATGTGTTTTTCTTGGAGCGTCAGTTGTTTTAGTTTTCTTAGTTGTTTAGTTTGTTTGTTTGCTGCAATAAATGGTTGGACCCCAACAAATTTCCTTTGGAGGAGATGTACTCGTTTTCATTTGCAAAGAACGCTCTAGTTTTCACTCTTATTAAAATCGAGCGTTCTACTTTTTCTGCTACTACTTTTGGTTTTCGTTTTTGCTTTGATTTGCATTCAGATCTTGTCATATTTTTTCATCAAGGTGTATTTTTGCCTCTGATCTTCATTGGTTTTCTTCAAAAGAGGTGTTTATAAAAATTTCAAATGGTGTTGGAAAAGAGAAAAAGCTTTGTGCAAAATAGTGGTACAAGAAGGAGCTTGTGTAGACTGCGGCTTAGGCTTTTTCATGTCATGCTTGATGTCTTTTTGATAGTATGCTTAGTGGTTTTGCTGTAGCATGACTTGTCTCAAATAACTGAGATTGCTTAATGAGCCTTTGAAAAAATCATGCGTTGTTTTTATTGTATGGAAGCATTATTTTGGTTTTCTCCTTGATGCTTTATTTGGGTTGACTTGGCGCATGCTCACACATGTTAGACTCTTACAAAGTCGCCATTAGCCTTCATGATCATTTAGTTTTTGACTTTTGATGCCATCGTATGCTTCTTTTAATGTCGCTTTGCATGATTATGGCCATTATTGCTCTCTTAGTTGGTCGCTCCCAGTCTTTTGCTAGCCCTCGCCTTGTACTGAGTATGAGCTCTACTCATGCATCCAACTCCTAAAAGCCAAAGTTTTCCATTGTGTCCACCATACATACCTACTAGCAATTTGCTATTCCAAGTAAATTTGACTTGCTTTTATTTTCTCTTCAAATTAAACTCTTACCAGTGTTATGCGAAACTCGGTTAGTAAAGCTCTCACGAACAGGAAGGCACACTTTACTTTTTCCTGTTCATAAAAATTTGACATTGTGGTCTCTTATGTTGAGTTGTTATGCTTGCAAGTTGTAAGTTGGATTCTAGCCCAGCCATGCTGTCATGGGGCAAGCTTTCAACATTGCACTTCTATTGGACTTGATATCGTGATCTTTTGTTTATGGATGCCCACTGTGTGAAATGAATTGGGAATCTTGTAGGGATCATGGAGTTTGTATATGTGTTAGGGAAACGCCGGTCCGCCAATCTAAGCCATACATAATTCATGGTGGAAATTTGCAGCATACCCATGGTGAACATTCGACGACGCATCTCACAATAAAAAGCTAAACAATATAGCAAATAAAAGAGATGTCGAGGTGTTCATTGTCTGCTTGTCCTATCATTTTGGTGTGGGCTTGTTCCATGTCATCGGGCACGGAGGTACCCCATTGGCGGTTCTCAATGATATGCATATACTTACAATGACAAGAGCCTTGCTTGGGACTCTAAGTAAAGTAGCATGAGGTTTGGGTACTCGTATTCACGGGACACGAGGTTTTCAACTTATGATTTGTCAAGCATATGCATCATAATTGTTCTCGCATTAACTTTAACCATTCAAGATGCTTATGATGGGGGCAATGAGAGCTCAAAAGCCGGTAAGTACCATAATTTTTGAAGGTTATAAAACTTGCAATCACTGCTTCCCTCTGCGAAGGGCCTTTCTTTTACTTCTATGTTGAGTCACCACCTTCTTTCTTTATGCACCATTAAGAGAGCATAGTTGTCATTCTTAGTGTGATATGCATTGTCCCAAAGTTCATTGATTGATTCATATTGTTGGTTTTCCACTTGTTCTTAAATTATTTGTATCTAGTCCGCCCTCTTAAACTTTGAGGTGTCCTATGCATTTATGTTTTGCTCTCTTTGAAGGACAAGCTGAAACCATTTGTATGTTTTTCCTTATGATTTGAACACACGTTTGACTTTCATTGTTTCATTATCATGATCTTTTGTTTGTGTTCATTTACATGTTTACAACATGGTTGCTAAGTTCTTACTGTCATGATTATATCTTTCATGCCCATGTTTTAAGTTCTATTGATCCCAGCTCACCAATGCTTACATATATAATCAAGATTGTGTAGGTGCATGTCACCTCAAAAATTATTCTTTTGTTATCACTTACCTACTCGAGGACGAGCAGGAGTTAAGCTTGGGGTTGCTTGATACGTCTCAACGTATCTATAATTTTTGATGCTCCATGCTTGTTTTTACACCATTTGCCTATTGTTTCGTTACACTTAGTGGCACTTTATGCATTTTCCGGAACTAACCTATTAACGAAGTGCTACAGTGCCAGTTTCCTGTTTTCTGCTGTTTTTGTGTTTCAGAAGTGATACACAGGAAATATTCTCGGAATTGGACGAAACAAGTTCCTGAAGTCATATTTTACCCGGAAGCTTCCAGACATCCGAAGAAGTGTCGGAGGGGGGCCACCAGGGCCCCACACAAGGGGGCGGCGCGGCCTGGCCCTTGGCCGCGCCACCCCTGTGTGAGAGCCCCTGGCTCCACCTCTGACATCGCCCCTTCGCCTATAAAGACCCCCCGATGAGAAAAACCTAAGGCCCGATCAGTTTTCCAGAATACATCGTGATCCGCCGCCGCCGTCGACCCGAAGATCGGGAGGGTCCAGAAGCTCTTCCCGGCACCCTGCCGGAGAGGGGAATCGCCACCCGGAGGTCTTCTTTCATCGCCATGCTTGCCTCCGGAGCGATGAGTGAGTAGTCTACCTTGGACTATGGGTCCATAGCAGTAGCTAGATGGTTGTCTTCTCCACCATGTGCTTCATGTTTAGATCTCATGAGCTGCCCTACATGATTGAGATCACCGTTATGTAATTCTATGATGTTGGTTTGTTGGGATCCGATGAATATTGGTGTTTATGATTAAGTTTGCTGTACTGAATTATATCTTTTGTTATCTCTATGTTGTTTATGATCTTGCATGCTCTCTCCGTTGTTAGTAGCTATCTTGGCCGAGTAGTTGCTAGTGACTCCAAGAGGGGGTATTTATGCTCGATAGTGGGTTCATGTCTCTATTTCACCTGGGGGAGTGACAAAAACCTCTAAGGTGGTAGATGTGCTGTTGCTACTAGGGAGAAAACAACATTCATATGCTCAAGGGCATATGCTTTGTTTACATTACACACTTTGCTTAATGCAATTATCTGTTGTTCGCAACTTAATACTTCTAGGGTGTTCAGATGATATCCCCAGGGGTGGATTATTAGTCATAGATGCAGTTTGGATGGCGGTCTATGTATTTTGTTGTAATGCCCAGAGTAAATCTCATAGTGATCTTCTTGACATATCACGTTATCTTTATTCTATCAATTGCCCAACTGTAATTTGTTTACCCAGCCTGTTATTTTATCTATGGAGAGACACCACTAGTGAACTGTGGACCCCGGTCCTATTTTAATCATATTGCAATCACCCTGTTTTACTTTTCCCGCACTGTTTACTTTACTTGCATTTACTCTACTATTTTCCACTCGATACACTCATAACCTTTGTTTCAAGCAAACCGGTGAGATTGACAACCTCATCGCAAGTTGGGAACAAAGTATTTGTTTGTGTGTGTGCAGGTTCCACAACACCTTCAGTCGTCATCGTCTCCCTTCTCCTGTTCGATATACCTTGGTTTCTTAACTGAGGGAAAACTTGCCGCTACACTCATCATACCTTCCTCTTGGGGTTCCCAATGGGCTGGTCATCACCACGCACAAGGACTTACTGCTCCCACGTCAACTACACGCCACAGCTCTTTTCTGGCGTCATCATCACACGAGTAGCAATAATCCGGCCCACTTCTGGAATAATCCGGTCGAAAAATCCGGCCAGGAATCTGGGTGACGCGCATCAGCTCTTCTTCTGGTCCTTAGTCGTTTTCAGGGGGGGGGGGGGCAGATTATCCGGCCCAGATTTGGAAAAATCCGGCCGAAATATCGGCCCCAAAATCTGGGTGACGCGCATCTTGGTGCTTCTGGTCCTTAGCCATTTTCACGGGGGGGGGGGGGGGGATTATCTGGCCCAGATTTGGAAAAATCCGGCCGAAATATCCGCCCCATAATCTAGGTGACGCGCATCTCGTTGCTTCTGGTCCTTAGCCGTTTTCAGGGGTGGCCGGATTATCCGGCCCAGTTTTGGAAATATCCGGCCGAAAAATCCGGCCAATCTTCCTGCACAAAAGCATTGGTAAAATGTCCTGGTGTTGTCAACTAACACACAAAACTAGGGAGATTTATGATAAGTCTATCACCATGTCTTTGGGGAGGTTTTATTCTATTTTAGGTATTCCCATGTTTGGAACGGCCAAGAGGATACAAAATCACCCAGCTGATTTGTTGGAGCTTTACCGAGGGGTGACCAATGATGATGACCGCACCGCACAGCATGGCAAGATATGAAACATTCAGCTCCCAGCTATTAGATATTTCACCTACTATCTTGCAACTAGTGTACTTGGTAGAGAAAACACTAGCAATATCTCCAACTATCATTTAGCTTTTCTAGCTACCGCTCTTGATGTTAGTAAGAAGTATAACCTTGGTGTTATTATTGCTCGTCGCCTAGCCGCTAGGGGACCTATTTATGGAGGTATTATTGCCGCGCACATTGTTGCTGAGCTAGGAATTTCTATTGCTCCTAATGATGTATTGTTGGCTCCACAAAGGCTTGATCTTGCTGCTATGAAACTCCATCATTTTGTTACTGCTAACTCTTGTGCAGGGAAATTAGTTTACAGGATGTTATTTATTGATGGAGAGGAAAGGGAAGTTCCCTTGCCTCGGCCTAACTTGTTTAGCATTCACATGAGGCCATGGTCGCGCACGAAGGTGGAGTTGGACGATCAGCTTAGGTTGCTTGGTTTCAATATCCAACACAGTGCAGTGGTCCAGGAGGAAGAGGAGGAGCCGGCCTATCACTTCACCACGTACCACTCCGGGGCATCCTCGAGCTCATATCAGGACGATGGTGCTTCTTCGTCACACTACGGAGGCGCCACCTTATGGCCGAGTTGGCCGAGTTGGGATTGATCTCCACTTAGGCCAAAAGCCTAAGCTTGGGGGGAGGTACGCCGATGATTCACTTATCTACATATCATATTTTGTTGGACCTTTGTATATTCATGTTTCGCCTTCTCTAGTGTTCTTGTTCTTGTTTCCACTTTTCCAAAACACAAAAAGACCAAAAATATTTCCGTTATTTCTCTTTGTTTGGTTCTTTAGTTTTCTACCTTTGGTTTGCTTTACTTGCTATTTTCGGTTTGCTATTTGAAAAATCCAAAAATATTTTGCTTTGTTTGCTATTTCCTTCTGCTTTTGTTTCAAAAGTTGAAAACCCCAAAAATATTTGTTGTTCTTCTTCGGTTTTGTAAAGTTTGTTGCAGAGTTCAGTCTCCCGTTACTCCATTGGAGCTTGGTATTCACTTTATATTATTCAAGCCACACAAGTGAAGAGCAATGATGAGGACATACGACAATCCGAGATGTGGTAAGAGGCTGGTATGAACTCTATTTGTTTTCATTTTTGTACATATACTCATCTGCGTGGACATGCTTAGTCGGTTCATGTAAGGTATATGTTATCAAATGGATGCTTTGTAGTTCTTGCTTTCATATGATTAGTTTCAATTTACTATTAGCCTGTAGCATGTCATGTAGACGCTTGCATGCTTTGTTTTATTCATAATATGGTATGATATTGTGGTATCCACCTCCGAAAGTTTCATTTGAATCGACTTGGCACATGCTCAAGCATGCATATGACTGAACAAAAAGTCAATTAAGCCTCGATGATCTAAATTGCCTGAGAGTTCTTGTATCATTTTTATGCCTATATTAATTTTGTTTTATCGCAAGCATGATTATGACAGTTATTGCTCTCTCGATTGTCGCTTCCCAGTCTTTTGCTAGCCTTTACTTGTACTGAGTATGAGCTCTACTCGTGCATCCAATTACCAAAAAACCAAGTCTTTCAAAGAGTCCACTATAAATTCCTATGCATGGTATTTGTAAGCCATTCCAAGTAAATTTTCATGTGCTACCTTTCAAAACTTTCAACTACTTCTCATTTTGTGCCACTGTTTTTAGCTCATGGGGACGTAGTGGTCGGAATTGCTATCTTCCATATTAAATTAAGTACCCCTCGACTAGGCAGCTTCATCTGCTCATCATTAATTTGCATGAGAGCTGGTCAGACCATTATAATCTAATTCTAAAAGAAAGAAAAAAAGGCACTCTTCCAAGGAATGTGAAAGTTGGTGGGCACCCGATGGAATCGGTTAGCCATGGTTTGAGAAAGGAAAAAATGTGGGGAGGAGTGCCAAAGCTTTATAAAAGAGCACCAATGTGCCAAATTTCAAAGAACTCGGAACCGCTCTCACTTGTTTATTATGGAAGATAGCAAGTCCCCATTGCTAGTCGTTGACATAGAACAACCACCTCTCAAAATAATTTTTTATCTCTGTTTTACAAATGAAAAGCTCTAGCACATGCTAAATCCCTGCTTCCCTCTGCGAAGGGCCATTCGTTTACCTTTATGTTGAGTCATCATCTTCTAACTTTAAAGCACTTCTTGAGAGCATAGATGTTATTCTTAGTGTAATGTACTTGTCCCAGAACACGGTTAATTGTGATATAACTTCGATGCTTGTATCTTTGATATCTTTAATTTCTAGTCTTCCCTTGAATTTCAGAGGTGCCTCAGCATTTATGTTTTGCTCTACAAATAAAGGCAAGCGGGATACCACTCTTTCATATCATTTATGCATATTACAATCTTGTAGCTTCTTATGTACATGTTACTTGTTATTAGTGCATTGACACTCTTTCATAGTTTGCTTGACTATGAGGTGAGATTAGTTGCATATTTCTTATTATGAATTGGCTGAGTACTTGATCACATAGTTAGTATATATACATCATATGAGCAAATGTGTTCGTAAAAGTTTCTTTTATCGCTCTCAGTTGTTAACTGAATTGCTTGAGGACAAGCAAATAGCTAAGCTTGGGGGGAGTTGATACGTCCAAAACGTATCTACTTTCCCGAACACTTTTGCTATTGTTTCTCCTCTAATTTGTGTGTTTTGAATGCAACTAACACGGACTGACGCTGTTTTCAGCAGAATTGCTCTGGTGTCTCGTTTTTGTGTAGAAATCCAACTTCCAGTAAAAATTCGGGAAAAATTATCAAAAATCCTATTTCACCAGAAGACCCACGGAGCCAGAAGATGGGACGGAGAGGAGGCTCGAGGGGCCCTCACACACTGGTGGCGCGGCCCAGCCCTGGCCACGCCACCCTGGCGTGAGGAGGCCCAGCCATCCTCTCGGCCTCCCCGCTCGCCTACATATACCCTCTAACGACATAATATCGGGGAGACGGCGTTTTTCCCAGATAGACTTCCGCTATGCCGCCGCCATCAGAAACCGCGATTCGGAACCAGAAACTCCGTTCTGGCACCCTGCCGGGATGGGGATTCGGAGGAGATCTTCATCACCATCACCACCGACGCTCCTCCATCGATCATCCATGACTCCCCCATCCATGTGTGAGTAATTCCCCCGCTGTAGGTGAGGGGATGGTAGGGATTGGATGAGATCATTCATGTAATTTGATATGAGATTGTTAGGGCATAGTGCCTAGTATCTTTATTTAGTGCCTATGACATTGTTGCAACTTGTTGTGCTTAATGCTTGTCACTTTGGGCCCGAGTGCCATGATTTCGGATCTGAACATGTTATTATTTCTATGATGATACTTGTTGTTTATGGTCTTACCTACAAGTTGTATACACATATTGTTGTCCGGAACCCGAGGCCCCAAAGTGATAGAAATTGGGATAACCGGAGGGGATGGCTATGATGTGAGGATCACATGTGTTCACCGAGTGCTAATGCTTTGCTCCGGTACTCTATTAAAAGGAGTACCTTAATTACCAGTAGTTTCCCTTGAGGCTCTGCTGCAACAGGCTGGTAGGACAAAAGATGTCGTGCAAGTTTCTCCCTGTGAGCACGTACGACTATATACGGAACACATGCCTATGATTGTTTGTACTAGGATGCTTTATCATTATTTATCTGCAATGCCCATGTCTCATTGATTTCATGAATTATCTTATCCATGCAACGCCCGTAATCCATCCCTATGCCTACAGTATGTATTCCTACTGTTTACTACTGTTACTATTACCGCTGCTATTTTACTACTGCTGTTACTGTTTCACTACTGTCACCACTATAAAATTGTTGCTACTGATAAACCATTGCGAGCAAGACTGTTTCCAGGTGCAGCTGAATTGACAACCCATCTGTTAAGGCTTACATATATTCTTTGGCTCCCCTTGTGTCGAATCAATAAATTTGGGTAATACTTCCCTCGAAGACTGTTGCGATCCCCTATACTTGTGGGTCATCAGAGCTCAAGGTGGAGGTGGTTGGGGACGGCGGCGAGAACGAGAAGAAGCCGATGCCACCAAGGACTACTTCAAGCAGCTCAAGGTCACGGACGCCGACACGCACTGGGCCTGCGTCAAGAACAGGGTCGGCCTCGCCAAGGAGTACGTCACCGACAAGACCAGCTCGGTAACGAACTCCCCTCCTCTCTCCTGCTCCCTGCTTCTTCCCCCTGTTTGGTGATGGATGGACGCGCGTCTGTTTACTCGGTTCCGTATGAATCCGGTGTCGTGTGCGGGGAGAGAGTACCGAATCCGTATGAAGGCTAGTAGTGCTCATGTTCGTTTGGTGGTTTTGCTGCGCGTGCTGCTCGTATTGGTTAGATCTGTCGCAAAATGCTGGGCACACATGTTCGTTCTTGTAGAAAGTAGAAACCCCTTCTGTTTTCCCCTTTTTTCCTTGGCAAATTTGGGAATGTTTTACCTGCAAAATAGGCGATGGGCTCACTTGTTTTCTGCAGTTCGGAGGTCTGTTTCCTCTGTCCCGTATGAATCCAGTGGTCAGTACTATGTAGCTGTTCCTACAAAAAATGAAATCAAACCTGCACCATTTAAGTGTTATTTTTATATGTTCTGTCTTACCGTGCTTAATATAAACCTGCATGTTCTAGTTCCTGTGATGATCTCCATTTCATTTCTGGTGGTGTTGGTAGCTGAATCATTGGCTACATTTTACATTTTCCTCAACCTGCCATTTTACATATATAACTAATGTTGCTGGTATTTTACTATTACTTTTCCTGGTATTATGTGAGCACACCATTTCAGAGTTAAATACTAGTCCTTGTGATAGATTTTCTATATGCTTCTGATGTGTTATCCTTCTATTGTAAATACTAGTTCAGCATTCAACTGGCTTTAGGAAAAACATAAAGAATCATGGATTCATTTTATTTGATTAATCTCACTCTGGAGCTGAGTTTGATTGTTGCCAGCAGAGAAACTTGATGTTAGGTTTCAGGACCTGAGTTTTATCTTAGCTGCTCTCATTCAAACGTAACATGGTACTATTATTATAAACTAGCACAAAACCCGTGCTTTGCCACGGGTCAACAAATGATAAGTTATTCTTGTGAAAAATAATAAATAAAAAATTTCATGAGAACTAAAAAAATCCAACCGGGAGGCATTGGCGTGTTAGTCTTCAATTTTCTTGAGAATCAGTGGCACATTGCAGCCTCCCACGATGACTCGGCCAATAACACTTATCCGATCAATCGATCGATTTAATTATGAAGCTTTGGGTCGAAACATCGAAATTCTTTTAACCACGCATATTCGACACAAAAGTCCTCATGTGTTACAACAGTTGTCAAATAATCGATCTGTGCTCACAAACCTCGAAAGCTATAAGATGTAACTTCTATTTTATTTATCAAACTCAAAATATCTTATATTTCACTTTAGTTTTTCGTTTATACCATTTGTATCATTTAAGGTTCCGTTGCTGATTTTTCCACTGTTTTATTTTACATCAATCCTCCCAAGATAGAAATAAAAACTCACCAACTAATTTGCAATCTTCTTTATGTGCATCATTGTTATATCATGTATACCATGCAGAAAATAAAGGTAAACTGTAGATCTTGTTAGTCTTGATTTGTATAAGAAAAAAGAAGACAGAGTAGAGGAAACAAAGGAACAAAATTTTAAATCCCTAGTATATGGGAGGCGGATGTGGATCATGAATCTGTAAATTCGTTAGGTGCTTTTTTGAAAATTTTAGTTTGGACGATGGATACAAAAGCATACATTCCTCAGCCCAGCTGATAGCAGCAGCAAAATTCATTTAGATTGATCCTTCCAATCGATTCCTCGAGTGCATAAGTCTGCAACACCATCGTCAGCCGTCAGGCAGACCAAGAACCTGATTGACCGAGCAAATCGTAAATGGAGGATGCGTATGCGATTGAGCACATCATGAGGATTTGTTTACGAATTAGAAATTAACAACTTGGAGGCCTGAGCGAGTCGATCAGTAGCAGGAGTGCAGGACTGAGGACCGCCGTACCGTTGTGCTCCCTCCCGCCTCCCTCACTGTCCGCCTCTTCCCTTATCCACCCCAGCCGTGCGTCCAATCTAGCCACCATGCCCAGAAAAGAGGTCATTCAGAGCTGAAACCGGCTCACGGAGGATGCGGAGGAAGAGTGGCCACTCGATGTACCTGAGATGCACCACGTAGCAGGCCTCCACCACGTAGCTCCCGATGGAGTGGAGGGACAGGTCGACCACGTCCGCCATGAGCCGCTCCACCAGGAGCCGCGCCGTCTCGCCGTCGCCGCGCTCCAGGACGTGCTGCATGATGTAGTTGCTACCATACGGTACGTACGCGCAGAGCTTCAGTTTCCAGATTGTTTTTTGATTTCTACTGTGCTTTGGTTAGCCAGCTAGCAGCAGTGCAGTACCTGAATTTTCCTCTGGCGATATCGGGGACGCCGGCGAGCAGGACGTCGTCGAAGGCGCGGAGCTGGTGGCCGGTCGCCTTGTCGTAGCACTCCACGGGGCACTTGGACGCGGAGCCGGAGGGCGAGAGGAGCATGGCGTCGATGTTGTCCAGAGCGCACTGCAGCACAACCTGCCAGCAAGAAGAGCAACCCCATCAGCACACGAGCTGACGAGCACATATACAGATCGCGATCATCAGACATCACTTCAGTTAGCTTACCACGGCATCCTGGTGGCGCGTCGTGGCAAAGCAGTGCTGGAGCAGTTGGTCCCCTCTCTCGTGATTCAGCATGCCTTCAGACAGGAGTTTGTCCACCAGCATCGCGCCCAGCTCGGGGTATGGCGACGCCGCCGTCATCAGCTCCATGACGCTAGTCTCCCTGCAAAACGCGCATTGCATTGCATTGCACCGATTAGCTCGTATACTCGTACCAGCAATCGTTCGGCCGGCCGGCATGCCGGACGGCCGGAGTAGCAGTATACAGTATTAGAAAATGAGCAAGCAATTCGTGGCGTTACCAGTAATCGTGCCTCGGCGATCGCAGCAGCGAGTTCCTCCCGTGGGCGGCCGGCGCCACGGCGGCCCCGACTATGGCATCGATCTCGGCGTGCCGCCCGGCGCAGGCGCGCAGCAGCGCCACCAGCACCTCGTGCCCCTCCTTGTTCTCAATGAAGACGTGCACGCGGCGCGTGACCCCGGCGAGCACGCTCTGCAGGATCCGCTCGTGGCCCTCCGCGTCCTTGCAGAGGAGGAGGTGCACGACGTGCGCGGCCGAGTCGGGGAACGTCACCAGCTGCAGCTCCATCGGGGCGCCGCCGAGCAGTGCCGACCGGGTCTCCTCCAGCGTCCGGCACCGCCGCGCCCTCGATGGCATCGCCTGAGCCTGGGCGGCCTGGATCGCTCGCATTCTCTCGTGGAAGCTGCTCCCGTAGTCCGGCGCGGGCGACGCGTCGCCGGGCTGGTGCGGGACGATCGCGTAAGGCTGGTGGTACTGGGTCGCCGTCTGACGTGCGGCGGCTGGCTCTGGTTGGTACTGGTACTGACTCAACGTCAGCGGCGCAGCGGCTGGCTCTGGTTGGTAATGGTACTGGCCCACCGTCATCGGCGCGCCGGCTGGCTCTGTTTGGTACTGGTACTGGTACTGGGGCAGTGGCGCGGCGACTGGCTCTGGTTGGTACTGGTACTGGCTCAACGTCAGCGGCGCGGCGACTGTATCTTGTTGGTAATGGTACTGGTACTGGCTCACCGTCATCGGCGCGGGCGCGGCAGCTGGTTCTGGTTGGTACTGGCTGGCGCTGGCGCTCAGAGGCTGCTGCGCCGACGACGAGGGGCCGGACTGGTGCTGGGCGCCGCTGGGCGCGGGGCCATAGGTGCCTCCGAAAGCGCTACCGGCCGCGACTCCGATCTGCGAGGCGTACCCGGCGCGGTTCGAGGAACCGACAGGCGAGGCATAGGAGTAGCAAGGCTGCGAATTGGGCCAGAACTGACGCGTCGTCTGGAGATCTTGCATCATCTTGCTCATGACCTTGAGCGCCGGGGGCAGCGAGCCCATCCCCGCGAACATCGCCGCGTAGCGCTGGTCCGGCTGCTGCCCTCGCGGCGACGGCTGCCGGGCCTGCACCGGCGCCGCGTGCCTCTGCCGCTGCCGCTGCTCTCGCTCCAGCGGCGAGGGTTCCCCGAGGCGCATCACGTCCATGAAGAGGGAGGCGAGGTTGGCGTTGAGGGCCGGTTTTCTCGTGGCGGCGCTCGGGTCCGTGGCCATTCAGCCGGTGTCCCCATCCTCCGCCGTCGCGATGGCCAGCAGCCAAGCCTCGCGGAGAAGCTCTTCCTCCTCTGCAGTGGTCGCCATGGCCCAAAGCTCGGTGAGGTCAACGCTGATTGGAGAAGAAATTGGAGATTCACATTTTAGCCCCTGTACATAGACTGCGGGTTGATTATTCAAAGGTTTGTCTATGTGTCAGTCGCCTGAGAAATAGTTATTTCTCAGTCACTCAGAAAAGTGCAACCGTAGTTTAAAGAAAAGTGCAACCGCAACAAGTTGCACTTTTCTGTTAGAAAAGTGCAATTGCACTTTTCTACGAGAAAAGTGCAACTGATGCGTATTTTTTAGGGTGACTGAGAAATAATAATTTCTCAGTCGCCTGCTACTTAGCAAATCCAATTATTCAATTCCATAGGGACTAAAGTGTAAAACAGCAGCGACGTACGTACAGACATACCTCCGATCCCTGGTTTATTAGTAGAGATTCCCGCAGGTGAAAGGAAGGCTAGAAGGTGGCCAGCTATACACTTCAGCGTATGTCTCACGAATTACTGCCATGGTCCTCATAGGGAAATGCTCTATAAGATTGAATGCAGTGCTGAGTATTGAAACAGTGAGTACTGGGGCAGCTTTAATCCAACCATTATTATTTTTATCTCGTACCACAGTCCATTTACTGATTAAGCTTTTGCTTGATGGTTTTGTTTTGCCAGCTGATTTTGCCGATGCCGGTGTTCTTTCCATCCTCTAGTAGGCGCAGCTTGACAAGCTAAAGTCAGTATCATTTCCACAGAATAGGTATGGTACTATGATCACTCTTGTGTAATAAAAAAACATGAAGTATGACTGAGATGGGTACCTCGTTTTTTACACATCTGAAGGAGCTTTGATGCTTACCTGTGTGCTGGAGTGCATCAACCCCAACGGCGTTACTGCATATGCAGTGTCGAGTTCACCATGCTGCAACAACAGCTGCGCTGCATTCTCTGCATTAGGTAAGTTCTTCAGTCTCTCATTCTCTTCCTTTATTACTGAATATCTTTGTATTACGATCTGGTTGAGTTTATGTGGTGGGTCTCATAGGTTCATATACAGTTAATAGAATGTTAAATATTGTAACTATATATATTTTGAGTCCTTCAATTTTTTACTGCCAGGGATATGTATGCATGCTTATGTCTGAATGCTAAATATTGTTATCGAATGATGATGCTCTCTGAATGAGGTTGAGATCTAATACGTACTGTTATCCTGGGACGAAATTATTAGACCATGTCATTAGCCGATTTATCATGTCTGGGACTTGAGTTGATGCAAATAGCTCTCGGTGTATTTGTTTTATATGTTTTATAAATGATAGTTCGTGCGAGACGTGCTCTTGCTGATTTTTGTTGAAATGATACTGTTATGCCCCTTATTTTTTGTTGATGCTTATTACTGACCCTCACCTTTGTTCTTGCAGATCAAAAGGAGCCCTGCTTGAGGGAGACTTCCTCGGCCCTGACAACAATGGCGCCCTGCAAAAGGTCTTCCCCCCTGTTCTGCCATGCCATATGCTATAGTCTAGCTCTGATACTTGCTAGTGCATATTAATCATTTTGACTTTGTGTTGCTCCACTTGTGGGTGCTGGATCTTATTACATGCCTAGGCTAATAAAAACTAGTAAGATGCTTAACCTGTTACAATTTTCTTCTATCCATATATAGCAGTGGATGTATATTATCATGTCTCTACTGTCATCAGAAGTTGATTATGAATCATTTGACTTGAATTGAATAATAACCTGTAGCATTTTCTAGTTTCTGTATATTCTTGCTTTTCATTATGCAATTTGTATTCCTCTAAAAGTGTAGCTTTCCTCTCTTTTACAGGAGCTCTTGCTTGAAGAAATTTGAAGGGGAAGAAATTTGAAGCCTGAAGCTTGAGAAAACGTAGAGTAGATGCTTACAATTTGCTAGTCATATTGTACTAGCCAGCTTATTTAGTTATATTATCTCTGTGTACACTGTAATACACTAACTTTGGTTATTATTTCAAAGAAATTCGTTGGCTATTTTGACTTGTAATTTCAAAATATTCTGCTGTGCTGTTTCTTTCGGTTTGAAATATCTGTATACTGGACCGTGAAAAAGTAGGCCCCAAAAAAATTAGAATGTAAAAGGCTTAGGCCCAATAGATAAATGGAAAAAGGTTAAGCCCAAATCCAAAAAGGACCGCGAAGAGGCTAAGGCCCAAACAAGCCCAAAACCAAAAACGACTGTAAGAGGCCAAGGTCTAAATAAAAAAGACTTCAAAATATCTCATAAAAAAAGTTAACTGCAAAAAGGCTGACACTCAGAATTGAAAGGCCGAGTTACTGGGCTTGGCCCATCTAGAGCAACACAAGTGGACTGGGCTAAATTCGAATTACGACCATTTCGTTTGGTCACAATTCTGCCACGTAGGATTGACCACGTAGGATCCGACGTGGCCTGGCCAAATTGGTAGTGACCAATTTTTTGGTCATAATGCTTATGACCATCTATTTTGGTCATAATCGTCTATGACCAATTAGAAAAATTGGTCGTCGTAGGTGGTCAGTGACGCTCAACTATCGACCAACTATTTTTGGTCAGAAGAGGGTCATAAGTTGAGCAACAATGACCATCTAGTGACCAAAATGAAGGGTCACTAGTCAACAGATTTCTTGTAGTGGAGCGAGATCTATGCGTAGATGTTTTACACGAGTAAAACGCAACCATGTTATTGCGGGCGTTGATGTTTTCTGTTGCAAACCTCTATGTTGTGTATTTCTTATGGCGCGGCATAGTGAGATCGAAGCGGTCCAGGCCAACTTTACGCGACCTCGTTCGCGAGACTGGCTCCGCACTTGACGTGTGGCTTGTTCCACACATGCGGCTGGTGGATGCCAGTTTCTCTCACTATAGTAGTCATGGGATTTACAACGGATGTTGGCAACCATAATATCACCGTTGTGGCTTTGCGTAGGTAAGAACCGTTCTTATGCGTAGCTCCCATAAGACACGTAAAATATGCAATCAACAAATTAGAGGCGTCTAACTTGTTTTTGCAGGGAGTGTTTGTGATATGGTATTGCCACAAGATGTGATGTGTATGTTGATATATGTGATGTATGCAATGATCATATTTTATAATGTTTCACGACTTGCATGTCGATGAGTTCACAACCGGCAGGAGCCATATGGTTGTCTTTATAATTTTGTATGACATGTGTGTCAACTTCTTATACGCCATGTAATAGCTTTACTTTATCGCTAAGTAGTTAGCAATAGTGTAAGGGTCAATTGCCCCTAAGTGTGTTTTTGGTAATTAATGACAATCCCTATGGACTAATATTCTCATTGAGCTTTTTATGAAGGAATTTTTCATAGAAATTGCTTGAAGTCCATGTGTTGGATTCAAGGCTTGGATGCCATGAAAATAACAATATATTTTAAGTATTGGCATCAAGATCATTGAACAAGAAGAGATGAATCCAATATGATCAAGAAGAAGAAATAAAGATGTTGTTCTTGTGTAGAACTCAAGTAATCCATGCTCTAGCTTATGTACTAAGCCAAGGAGTCTCAAGATCTTGAGAGTTTGGTTACATGAGAAGAATTCAAGTTATGGCTCTATGTCGAGGTCACGATGGTCTCATGAGTTGAGCCATGGTTGACCAAGACTTAGAGCATGCAATCAAATGAAGAATTCCCTATGCATCTTAAGAGAGATTCGATAGAGCATGAGTGGATACAAGGTTGACCAAGATGAAGAGAGAATAGTGGAATCAAGTATCTTCCCATGGGCTTACATCAAAAGAAGGATTCAATATGGCCCATGGGAGAATGAAATCAAATGATGTTCTTTATCAAGGTTGAGTTGTGAAAGTTCAAGATAAGCATCTCAAGAAGATCATATGTTTGAGGCTTGTCGTCCATTTGGTGATAATGGACTTGTGAAGATGAGTGTTAACAAAGCTATCCCATAATGGTTTATGGGGGAGCAAATTAAAGTCTTCACGAAGCAACAATGATCAAGTGAAGCATTCCGGCTTGATGAGAGCATGAAGCATCATCATCAAGATCAAGCGGGATGCTCAAGGCAAAGGTATGTCCTTGCTAGGTTTTCCTTTTACCGGTCTCAAGGTGTTTGTTGGGAGACCGGGTTATAGGATAGATAGCCGCACTATCAAGAGGGGCTTTCAGTTGGGTAACTTGATCACATCTTCATAGGGAGCTCAATCCTTTGCATACTTTGCATCTTCCTAGTTTGTTGCTTCTTGGCGTTTCTCCATGTGAGGTTCTTGTGCTTGTTGCTAGCTTTCCAACAAGTCCAAGTTCATCGAAAACAGAATCCAAATGCATCGTCTATTGCGTTTTCGAGTTGAAGAGTTTTACCGGTTCTTCACTTTGGGAGGTTTCACACCTCTCCACATTTGGTATTTTTCCTCTTGACATTTCTTGGTGTTTCTCTGCATAAAGTTGTAGTACTTTTTCTAAGCTTTTCAAAAAGTCCAAGTTTGCTAAAAACGGAGTTCGGATGCAAAAGTTATCGCGTTTTTCGTATGAGTGTTTTTGCAGTTTTCCAAATCCGGAGTAGCTCCGGGCTCTGCTCCGGGCTGAGCAGTGCCAATATACTTACTCCGGAGTGTAGTCCGGAGCTGCTCCGGGCTGTGCTCCGGAGCGCCCCGAAAACTCTGTAACGGGCAGTTTTCTTGCCCTATAAAAGGGGGCTTCTTCCCCAACGGTTCCCAATGGTTCTAGAGCTCGAAATACATCTCCATTGTTGACCTTGAGAGCTTTCTTGCTCCTCTAATCCCTCCTATGATTCTTGCATCTTTTTGAGGGATTTGGAAGAGGAGATCTAGATCTACAATCTCCACCAACTCATTCCTCCTCTAAGTGAGGGGAACCTTTGGGATCTAGATCTTGGAGTCATTGGTTGACCTCCACCCTTGTTCTTCCTCTCTAACTCCTCCATAGCATTTGTTGCCTTGGTGGGATTTGGGAGAGAAGGATTTGAGCACTTCCTCTTGTGTTCTTGCTTTGCATCCTTGCATAGTGTTGAGCTCTCCATTATGATTTGTTCGAGTGAGAGACCGTGAGCTTGTTACTCTTGGAGGGTGACCTCCTAGTTGGCTCGGTGGTTGTGCCACGGTGTCCTCTTCGTGGAAGATTGTGAAGAGGCCCGGGCTTCCCCTTCGTGGGAGTTGTGAAGTGGTTGTGGAGCTTGCCATCTCCGGAGTGGAGGAAAAGCTAACCATAAGAAGGGGTCCCTAGCTTCGTGGGGGACTCGGAGAAGAAGGTGAGCCTTCGTGGCGTTTGGGGGCCTTCGTGGTTACCCGCATCTCTCCAACGGTGATTAGCTTACTTTATGTAAGTGAACATCGGGATACATCTTTGTCTCCGCGTGCCTCGGTTATCTCTATACCAGAGTTTATTTCCTTGTGATAGCCATCGTGTTTGAAGTACTTATATCTTGTTTATCACTTGTGAATTATATCTTATGCTATCTTGCTTATATATAGTTGTTGTTGTTGCACTTAGTTGAGCCTAGCATATTTAGGTCTTGTGCTTGAAGAAAATAAACGTTAGTTTAATTCCGCATTCCTTCAAGCCAATTCCGTAATTGTTTTTAAAACGCCTATTCACCCCCCCTCTAGGCGACATCTCGTCCTTTCAATTGGTATCAGAGCAAGGTCTCTCCTTGTTTAGGCTTCACCGCCTTGAGAGTAAAGATGTCGGCTAGTTATTTAGTGCACAATGACACAATTATTTTTGATGGCACAAATTATATGCTATGGAGAAATCGCATGCTTTCTAATCTTCGGACTTTGTGTCCAAATATAGAGCGATTTCTAGATGTAGGCTTTTCTCCTCTGATGGATCCTCAAAGTCTATCTATAGAGGATGAGAAAAATGTACATCTAGAAGCTCAAGTATTTAATGAAATTTTATTGTCTGTGAGCTCCATAGTTTATGTTTGCTTGATGGGTTCAAAGTGCAAGACGTCTCATGAGATATGGACCAAGCTAGAAGAGTCATTTGGTGGGTCCATTTCACTTGAGGTTGAAAGTGAACCCAAGGAGCTCTCTTCACCTTCACATCATGAAGAGCTCCAAATTGCTTCCACATCCGGTCGTGATGATTGTTCAAGTTCTTCCACTTCACCAACATGGGACTTGTCACAAGGTAATGATATGGTGAGTGGAGAAATCGTATGTGATGATGGTAGCTTTGTTCTTTGCACCAATGATTCTATTTCTATAAATCCTAATGGTGTAGAGAGTTTGGACCTAAACATTTCTTGCAAGAAATTCTTTACTCATTCTTGTGTTAAAGGTCCTTGCATATCTCCTAGAATTTGCTTGATTAAATTTTGTGATGATATGCTTGTTTCTAGTTGTGACCATACTCAAAATAATTCTATTTCCTCTAGTTGTTGTTTGACTAACCATGTAGAGGAAATTAAAGAAAAATTGGGTCACATAATCAAAGAAGAAATCAATAGAAGAACCAAGAAGGTTTCTATCAAGAGAATGCAATGCTATGAATGCCACGAGTATGGACATCTCGCAAGAGCTTGTCCTACACTCGAAAATGAAGAATGTGCTTCTATTGATGTTCCCTCATCATCTACCCAAGTTCACATGTGCCTTATGGCAAGCGGCTCAAAGGTAACTCCTACTTTGAATCCCGACACATCTCCTTATGATGAGAGTGATGATGATGATGTTAGTGATGATGATAATGAAGCTTTCTTGCATGAGATGGGAATTGTGTATGCCTCTCTTCGGGGTAATAATGATGCTCGTGCTAAAGTGGAACACTTAATGGAAACCTTGTTTGACCACAAGGAGACCATTAAGGAATTGAACTCCCTCGTTAATGAGGGGAAATGGAGATTCAATCTCCTCAAGCAAGAGCTATCCGAAGAGAAGCATACTAATTCTTGCCTATCTCAATCTATTAAATCTTATGAGCTTACAAATGCTAAATCTATTAATGATGCTTGTGCTACTAACTCCACTTCTTGTGAAGCATCTATATTAAAGGAGAATGTTGAGCTAAGGGCTCAACTTGAGTTGCTAACAAGCAATTATAAGAAATTGGAGGAAAGCCATGAAAAGCTCTCGGGCTCTCATGGGGATCTCTTAATCTCTTATAATGGGCTAAAGTTAGCTCATGAGGCAAGTATCTCTAAGAAAACATCTTGTGAGCCTCATTTGGACATTAGCACTACTTTGAACCAAAATGCTATATTATCTTGTGCTAGTCCAAGTAATTTGTCTAGGCATAATATTGCTACATCTTGTGATGAATTACTTGCTATGCCTTGTTGCTCTAACAATGAAGCTTGTACCTCCTCTAGTACTTGTATTACTACTAACCTTGTAGAGGAAATCAAAGAGCTCAAGGCCCAAGTCACTAGTTTGGAGAAAGACTTGGATAAGCGTCATGAAGGGAAATCCACACTCGATAATATTTTGAGTGTGCAAAAATCCCCTAATGACAAGAGTGGACTTGGATTCAACTCCAATGACAAGAACAAGTCCAAGAGCAACAAGAAGAAGAAGGGCCAAGACCAAGTCAAGAATTTGGCCAAGATTGTTTGCTTCAAGTGCAAGATTGAAGGGCATCATGTGAGATCTTGCCCATTGAAGAAGAAGCACTTGAGTGAGAAGCAACAAGGGAAGAGGCCACAAGTTCAAGCTCAAGCACGACCTCAAGTTGAAGATAGGCCACTTCCCAAGAAGAAACAAGATGAAGCTTCCCAAATCAAGCATTCAACGAAGAAGAGAAAGGGAAGCACTTGTTGCTATATTTGCCGTGAGAAGGGGCACTTTGCTTCTTCATGCTTAAGCGGTACCTTATCTAATCCTATCATTGTTGATGATGATTATTCTATTAGGAAAGATAAGGATGGCAATGTGTTTGCCAAGTTTGTTGGAACTCAAAGTGGTGTCAAGAAAAGAACCATTTGGGTTGCCAAGCCTATTGTTACTAACCTCTTAGGACCCAACTTGGTTGGGTACCAACAAGCTAAAACTTGATCAATAGGTGTTTATGGAGGGCATTGGAGACTTGGCTACCTCATGAAGAATTAAGGGATCTTCATTAATTTTATTTTCATCAAGCCAAGTCATTGACACTATCATTTTATATCCAATGTGCCTCTTTGCGGTAACTTGTACTAAACCTCTTTACATTGTAAGTTACTTGCCCCTTTGCATGTTTTTGGTTTTGTACCAAGTATGTGTTTGTATATGTTGTTCCTTATACCTACGTATCTTGTGTATTCAAGTAGATGTTGGTTGTTTGGCACATCATATACTTGTGTGTTTGCTTCGAGCCTCTAATGCATCTTTATGGTATTTTATTTGGCTCTTATCGAGTGATTAATGGAACATCCCATTTTGGGGGAGTGATTTGCCATTGGCACCTCACAATCCTATAAATGTGTGCACATGAGTAATACCACTTAGTATTGATATTGCAAGATTATCTAGTCACTATGTGGTATGCCATGCTCATGAGAAATTCAAATTCTATATCTTCATTAGTTATCTCTAGTTGGATTTTGTTTGCCTTTTGTTGAAAAGAATTTAATATCACATTATGGGGGAGTAATATGCCTTATGCATATCACAAACCTAGGAAATGTGACCATTTGAGGTATTGCCACTTAGAGTTGATATTGTTAATTATCTTGTTCCTAGGTGGCATGTTTGCTCAAACAAGCTCCATTCTTTCTTAAAACATTTTGTTGCTCATTTCTTTGGTCTTGGTTTGAGTAAGAATTCTTGGTGCGGTTTCACTCAAATATATTTATATGTATATCATAAGTAGGAAGCCGTTTGCTTCTAGTTACTCTAATCATTGCTTTGCATGATTGTTTGACTATTTTTGGAGCTACCAAGAATCCTTTTTCGTGCATGGTGCTTAATTTGAATATTTAACCATATGCCTTTTATTGTGAAGTTGATCTTGAATATCTTTGCAATACACCACCGAATAATAATTCCAATATGAACTTCTTGTCTTTGACAATTAGTATTCATATATATATGTGTGGTAATTCTTCTAGATCATGTTCAACTTGGAATTTCCCTCTTGTCGCCCTTATTTCTTGCCAAGAAATTGTTTTGGACTCCCATTGCCTTATTTGCCTCCTTGAGGATCTTCTTGCTTGACTTTGTCTCACTTTTTGTGTGACTTTGTCTCATCTCTTGATCCCTATCAAGTGTGTGTTGTTGTAAGACAAACCTTTTCTTTTTGGTACTTGTGCCATTGTGAAAAGTGTAGAGGGTTTGGTTTATTTGTTGGAACCTTGCTCTTTTGGGAGTTAGTTATCTCATTCCTTCTTCTATGATTTATTTGCTAGAATGAGATAAATCTTTGAGCATGCTTTTATTTATTTATTCTTTCATGCTCAATAAGTTGTTAAGTTCATTTGTTGAATTTGTTGAATAAATCATTTGTTGATTTGTTCCATTGATACTATTTGGACAACTAATGTGTTTTACCACACATTTTATACCTCCTTGTACTCTTGGTGTTTTTTGTCTAAATTGTATCTTCTTTGGATCTTGAAAGCTAAGTGCATGCATATTCTCTTTATGCTTAATTTTGTGTCTTAGTTCTTTCTTTGATCCAATATATATGTTATACTCCGTCAAATCCTAAATGGCTAAGATGTGCATGAAATTCAAATTTCATCTCTAACTATACACATATTTATATGGAGTCTATCATATGTATTGTGGTTAGTCTAACCACTTTGGACCCAATAAGTTTGGGGACCAAGATGTACTTGAATGATGTCTTAGGTACATTGGGGATGCAATGGATGCTTGTCTCGTTTATAAGGAAGGTGTTATCACCATATGATTATTGGAGCCAAGCTAGGATGACCGGCGAACTCTTATCTACTACATCACACCATTGCTATCTCGGTAACAAGTATAACATTCATGCATACTTTTCTAGCATCCCAACTCTTGTAGGTTGGTTCTTGGCATGATAATATTTATTTGCAAATGTTGCGGTTCTTGCAAAGGTCTTATAAAGAAATATCTTTATTTCATATGTGAGCAAGTTGAGATGATTGCATATGATGGGAAGTATATAAAATCATGTTTATGATTCACCAATCCCAAATATGTCATTTTAGCAATTTATTGCATATTAATTCCTCAACGCTCTCTCATGTGCAATATAGATAATGTTGCAAGTTGTACCCTTCTTTATTATGCTTGTTGCCTTTTAAAGCATCCCGACTATCTTTTGATCCCTTATTGCTAGTTGTGATGGCTTTGATGATTTTGCGTGGGGAGTATATTAATATACCATAATGGAAAATGGAGCCTTGAGCTATATATGCTTTCTAGCAAAGCTATTTGGTATATTCTATGACTCTCTCTTGGATATTATGTCTTCCTTAATTTCAACTAACCTCTTGTGTATACATGTTCCTTTATGGATTGTTCATCATGATTTTTTGTCCACTTATAAATGTATATGCATAAGAGTGTTAATTTCTTCCCTTGATATCCTCGTTCTTTGCCGACCATCTTTCTTATCCATTTTGTTCTTGATGGTGTTGGTAAGAACTTGATTTATGAGTGCTTGTTTATTCTTTATTGCTTCTTCTTGCACTCATATCTCGTGAATCTTTTTGGACTAAATTTAACTTTGATAAGCGTATTGATCCTTTTGTATTCTTTCGTGCTCATGTTTTGTTTTAAATGATATAGAGGGAGTGAGGATTCCATATTTGTGCATATTGTATTCAAATGCAACAAAAATTGAAATTTATGCATGGACCTTGGGGAGCTTCCTTATTTCATTTAAATCACCTAGTAGCTCTTATCATCACTTCTTCTTATGTCCAATTGGTTCTTTGGGTCTCTTGATTGCTTGCTTGCTTCATTCGTTGAAGCTTCCTTCACTATGTCATCTTTTTGCAATCTTTGATCCTCAATATGGTTTGACTTCCTACAAATATTGTTAATTTGATAAGTGCATATGATTTCACTCATTTTTATGAAAAATGCACATCTTGGGGAGGAACTCATACTATATTGGCCTTCTAAATTCCTTCATCCATTTTGGCAATCGTTGCCAATAGGGGAGAAGTTTAGAGGGTTTAAGGGAAATGGTTTTTATACTAAAGTTTGGTTGTGCTTAAGTGTTTGCCTTTCATGCATCTCTTCTTTCTTAGATGTTTTGCATGGTTGAATATATAGTGTAAACTCCATCAAAGGTTTATCTTGACAATGTATGCAATGAAATTCAAGTTCATCACACGAGCATATATTGTGGGGGAGTTTGCTCTATATATTTTGGTTGCACTCACATCAACCATATTTGTTGTAGTTTATGTGAGTACAATTGATTTTGATATGCGGTAGTAGCTTCGTGTTACTTGACCATATCAAATACAACCTCTTGTATGCAATTTATTCCTGGATAAGTTGCATATTAGTTTCTATCATTCATTATATAAACCCTCTTGTTGAGATTGTCATCAATTACCAAAATGGGGGAGATTGTAAGGGTCAATTGCCCCTAAGTGTGTTTTTGGTAATTAATGACAATCCCTATGGACTAATATTCTCATTGAGCTTTTTATGAAGGAATTGTTCATAGGAATTGCTTGAAGTCCATGTGTTGGATTCAAGGCTTGGATGCCATGAAGATAACAATATATCTTAAGTATTGGCATCAAGATCATTGAACAAGAAGAGATGAATCCAATATGACCAAGAAGAAGAAATAAAGATGTTGTTCTTGTGTAGAACTCAAGTAATCCATGCTCTAGCTTATCTACTAAGCCAAGGAGTCTCAAGATCTTGAGAGTTTGGTTACATGAGAAGAATTCAAGTTATGGCTCTATGTCGAGGTCACGATGGTCTCATGAGTTGAGCCATGGTTGACCAAGACTTAGAGCATGCAATCAAATGAAGAATTCCCTATGCATCTTAAGAGAGATTCGATAGAGCATGAGTAGATACAAGGTTGACCAAGATGAAGAGAGAATAGTGGAATCAAGTATCTTCCCATGGGCTTACATCAAAAGAAGGATTCAATATGGCCCATGGGAGAATGAAATCAAATGATGTTCTTTATCAAGGTTGAGTTGTGAAAGTTCAAGATAAGCATCTCAAGAAGATCATATGTTTGAGGCTTGTCGTCCATTTGGTGATAATGGACTTGGAAGATGAGTGTTAACAAAGCTATCCCATAATGGTTTATGGGGGAGCAAATTAAAGTCTTCACGAAGCAACAATGATCAAGTGAAGCATTCCGGCTTGATGAGAGCATGAAGCATCATCATCAAGATCAAGTGGGATGCTCAAGGCAAAGGTATGTCCTTGCTAGGTTTTCCTTTTACCGGTCTCAAGGTGTTTGTTGGGAGACCGGGTTATAGGATAGATAGCCGCACTATCAAGAGGGGCTTTCGGTTGGGTAACTTGATCACATCGTCATAGGGAGCTCAATCCTTTGCATACTTTGCATCTTCCTAGTTTGTTGCTTCTTGGTGTTTCTCCATGTGAGGTTCTTGTGCTTGTTGCTAGCTTTCCAACAAGTCCAAGTTCATCGAAAACGGAATCCAAATGCATCGTCTATTGCGTTTTCGAGTTGAAGAGTTTTACCGGTTCTTCACTTTGGGAGGTTTCACACCTCTCCACATTTGGTATTTTTCCTCTTGACATTTCTTGGTGTTTCTCTGCATAAAGTTGTAGTACTTTTTCTAAGCTTTTCAAACAGTCCAAGTTTGCTAAAAACGGAGTTCGGATGCAAAAGTTATCGCGTTTTTCGTATGAGTGTTTTTGCAGTTTTCCAAATCCGGAGTAGCTCCGGGCTCTGCTCCGGGCTGAGCAGTGCCAATATACTTACTCCGGAGTGTAGTCCGGAGCTACTCCGGGCTCTGCTCCGGAGCGCCCCGAAAACTCTGTAACGGGCAGTTTTCTTGCCCTATAAAAGGGGGCTTCTTCCCCAATGGTTCCCAATGGTTCTAGAGCTCGAAATACATCTCCATTGTTGACCTTGAGAGCTTTCTTCCTCCTCTAATCCCTCCTATGATTCTTGCATCTTTTTGAGGGATTTGGAAGAGGAGATCTAGATCTACAATCTCCACCAACTCATTCCTCCTCTAAGTGAGGGGAACCTTTGGGATCTAGATCTTGAAGTCATTGGTTGACCTCCACCCTTGTTCTTCCTCTCTAACTCCTCCATAGCATTTGTTGCCTTGGTGGGATTTGGGAGAGAAGGATTTGAGCACTTCCTCTTGTGTTCTTGCTTTGCATCCTTGCATAGTGTTGAGCTCTCCATTACGATTTGTTCGAGTGAGAGACCGTGAGCTTGTTACTCTTGGAGGGTGACCTCCTAGTTGGCTCGGTGGTTGTGCCACGGTGTCCTCTTCGTGGAAGATTGTGAAGAGGCTCGGGCTTCCCCTTCGTGGGAGTTGTGAAGTGGTTGTGGAGCTTGCCATCTCCGGAGTGGAGGAAAAGCTAACCATAAGAAGGGGTCCCTAGCTTCGTGGGGGACTCGGAGAAGAAGGTGAGCCTTCGTGGCGTTCGGGGGCCTTCGTGGTTACCCGCATCTCTCCAACGGTGATTAGCTTACTTTATGTAAGTGAACATCGGGATACATCTTCGTCTCCGCGTGCCTCGGTTATCTCTATACCCGAGTTTATTTCCTTGTGATAGCCATCGTGCTTGAAGTACTTATATCTTGTTTATCACTTGTGAATTATATCTTATGCTATCTTGCTTATATCTAGTTGTTGTTGTTGCACTTAGTTGAGCCTAGCATATTTAGGTCTTGTGCTTGAAGAAAATAAATGTTAGTTTAATTCCGCATTCCTTCAAGCCAATTCCGTAATTGTTTTTAAAACGCCTATTCACCCCCCCTCTAGGCGACATCTCGTCCTTTCAAATAGTCGTAGTTGCTATTCGTGGTAGAGACAATCATGGTGGAGTGATGGAGATCATGCCGGCGCGCACGCGATGGAGATCAATGCGCGAAGATTGGCTATACCATGTCACGTATTGTATATGCATGTGATGTTTATCCTTTATGCATCTTATTTTGCTTTGATCGCGACGGTAGCATTATAAGATGATCCCTCACACTTAATTTCAAGATAAATGTGTTCTCCCCTCGTATGCGCCGTTGCGAAAATCATCGTTTTGAAGCATCACGTGATGATCGGGTGCTATAAACTCTACGTTCACATACAACGGGTGTAAGCCAGATTTACACATGCGAAAATACTTGGGTTAAACTTGACGAGCCTAGCATGTACAGACATGGCCTCGGAACACACGGACCAAAAGGTCAAGCATGAGTCATATAGACGATATGATCAACAACTTGATGTTCACCATTAAAGCTACACCATCTCACGTGATGATCGGTCTTGGTGTAGTGAATTTGGATCATGCTTCACTAAACAACTTCGAGGGATGTTGAATTTAGTGGGAGTTCATTAGGAATTTGATTAACTTGAACTAATTATCATGAACTAAATCTTAGTGTATTTGCATAAGTCGTTGTAGTCTTTGGCAACCGTTTTCCACCGACACTTAGTTTTAATTGAGTTAAAAGAACTATAGAATTCTGGATAGTCACTCTTTGGACTAGTGCCGTTTAGTTAAAATGTCAAGATCAAAGATTAAGTCATATTGCAAATTTTAGCAAACCTCGCTTGCTCCATACGATTTAATAAGTTGTATTAATCAAAGAGCAACGATTCAAGTTTAGTATCTAAAATCATATATTTGCCTCCATGAGAAATTGATCTTCAAAATTGTTTGAGAATCAAAGTGATCATCGAGCTGAAAGAATTGTTTCAGAAACAAACAAGAGGTAAAAGATATTTGATATCTAAAACTTTGATTGTTTGCGAAATGATGAAGTATAATTTAGTAAAAGAACATATGCCCATATTGTATGAACATATGCGAAGATTGAAGGCGCTGGGCATCCAGATCACCCAATAGTTTGGAAACTAATATTATACTTGCATTCGTCCTTATAAACTATATTAGTTTCATCATGAAAGTTGTCATGATAGGATGAATGAAAAGGTATCGGCTAAATTGTTTTGCTATACCAAAAGATTGCTAAAGAATGGATCCAGAAGAACGCCAATTATATGATGATGGTGATCCACCTCAATGTGCAAAATCCAAGGTCATTAGTATTTGACTAACATCTTTTGGACCATGTGTCAAATGCTTGACGCCACAATTGATGTTGATAGATTCTTCTAAATGAAGAGGAAATGCTAAATAGGATCTGCAAAAGTATTTGGTAGAAAAGGAAAAGACTGGAATTGTCCAGCTCAGGTATATATATATGATATATATGTTATAGATGTATTTCTTTGCTCGTTAACAATGTAATTCTTGGGTATTCGATACTGGATTGTTGGTATAAAATGTTATACAAAGCAACAATACAAGAACTACGATGGCCTAAGTAACTAGCAAAAGATTGTGGTAACAATGCGCATCGAGAAACAAATAAATGTGTTATTGTGTTTTTCATCGGCATCAAACCTAACCTTGAAGATTTATTATGAATTAAATAATTGTTATCATGTTCTAGTATTATGAGAACAATTGTTGTTCATGCTATTACCATCTTTCATAATTGATGGATAGATTATTATAAATCCTTTTGGTAAAATAGACATCTATAACACTCATGCTAAAGGTCGCAAGACAAAACGAATTTCACTTAAATTTGAAGCACCGCTGTTTAAGTCATATTGGAAACAAAACATGAAAGAAATTCCATGTTGATGGATTTTCGAGTCATCTAATTTTGAATTGATTGACGCTTGTGAGACTTTTTCTAAAGATGATTCAACTCCGTTCATGGGCCATGGACAGAACAAGCGACTAACTAAATGGAGTTCGTACATGTTAATGTATGTAGTCCATTGTGTGAAGTCGATTGCGGTGTAGTTTCTATTTCGTCAATGACTCGAATAGATGTATGGTATATCTACTTGATGAGATAGAAATACGAAATGATTGAAATTGTTCAATTTATTAAGTGGAAATTGTTGTAACAAGAAAATTTAAGTATTTATGATTAGATCATAAAGGAGAATATTTGAGTTACAAGTTTAGCAAATATCTAAGAGTTAAGTGAATTGTTTCACAAACTTGCATCTCGTGAAACATCATAGTAGTATAGAGTTTTCGATGGGTGTAATCAAACCTTGTTTGACATGGTTAGATCAATGATGAAATAAAACTGCCAATATAATTTGTGGATTATGCTTTAGAGACTACCGCTTTTCACTGAATAGAGTGCCATCATAATCCGCTGAAATGACACCGTACAAGTTATGGTTGTTTTTCTTAAATTTTGGTATGCAAGGCATATGTGTAAAATGTTTATAACCAAAATCGGATTAGTAAGTCTTTGTAGGTTAGCCCAAAGAATGTCGATGGGTAATCCTTCTACTATGAACCTGAACACATAGTGATTGTCGCTAAAAGGTGAATTTCTTATGTAGAAGTTTTTCGCGAAAGGTTTAAGTGGGAGGAAAATAGAACTTGATGAGGTTATTGAACCTGAGCAAGATGATCAGAGTAGCGCAACACCAGAAAATGTTCTGGAAGCGGCAACTGCATTCATGGCTCACGTGTCTACAATGTGTTGTAGTCACGGCATCGAAGTTCCTATTTAACTAAGTTGGTCGTAATCAAATAGAAAGATTTGAGGACGAGATATTATTGGATAATAGTAATCAACAATAAACAAAGAAGCGATGATGGGCCCTGACTTCGTCATATGGATTATTATAGCAACAACTACATATTGAGATATGATAGTTGAATAAACGAAACAACGTTTCTCTACCGGAATGCACACCAAGGACGTGTACCTGACACGATCCAATGGGTTTTGTTGATTCAAAGGTTGCTAGATATGTATGCAAACTTCAATGGTAGAAGTAAGCATATCGAAGTTGGAATCTTCAATGATGAAAATGTTAAAGGGTTTAATTTCATCAAGATATTTGAAGATGCTTGTATTTACAAGAAAGTAAGTGGGAGCACTAAGACATATTTCTAATGCTTTATGTAGACGACATATTGGTCATTGGAAATTATGTATTTTTCTTGATATTATAAAGATTTCATTAAAATTAGTTTTTGATGAAAGACTTAGGCAAAACCAGAATATTAAGCATCAATGTCTATGCAGATAGATTGAGGCGTTAATATAGTTTTGCCAGAGTACATAGATGAAATATTGAATATGTTCAATATGGAATCAATAAGAACGGTTCTTGTTGCATGTAAGAGGTTGAAGCAAGAATCAAATGTTTTGACACTTGATGATTGAAACCGCAAGACTGATTTTATCAATCTTGTATACCATGATATGTATATCCAGATATATCCGATGCTCTAAAAGGTTACGAGCATTCATATGATGATCGTTGGACAATAGTAAGAATATTCTTATGTACTTTCGAAGAAGTAAGAATATGTTCTGTATGTAGATGTGACCAAGTTTATACGATGCCATCTCATATAAGTTGAGTAATGCGTGATGACGCAAAAGATATGCAAATACAAATGGACCTGAAAGTGTCAGACCCGTTAATAAGGTTTACCACGTGCAAAGCGTATGAATATAGTGACAACATAGTCTCGGCCAAGAAACAAAGGTCTCACCAGAAGACCAAGTTTATACGATGCCATCTCATATAAGTTGAGTAATGCATGATGACACAAAAGATATGCAAATACAAACGGACCTGAAAGTGTCAGACCCGTTGATAAGGTTTACCACGTGCAAAGCATATGAATAACACCGGAATGCCATAGGTGTTAAAGGCGTAAGTATGACTAGATTATTGACTCTAGTGCAAGTGGGAGACTGAAGGAAATATGCCCTAGAGGCAATAATAATATTGTTATTATCATATTTCTTGTTCATGATAATGTTTATATTCCATGCTATAATTGTATTAAGCGGAAACATTAATACTTGTGTGGTTTATGAACAACACTGTGTCCCTAGTATGCCTCTACTAGACTAGCTCATTGATTAACGATGGTTAAGGTTTCCTAACCATAGACATGATTTGTCAATTAATAATGAGGTCATGTCATTAGGAGAATGATGTGATGGACAGACCCAAATTAAGCACAGCAATTAGATCGTGTCATTGTGTTCATAATTGCCTAGCTTTTCCTATGTCAGTATCCTATTCCTTAGACCATGAGATAATGCCACTCCCTAGTATCGGAAGAGAACTTTGAGGTCATCAAACATCATCCTATGAGAGGGTGATCATAAAAGTGTCTCTCAGGTAATCGGAAAGTACTTATTGAGTTGCATGTATCGAGATGGAATTTGTCCCTCCCATGTCGGAGAGATATACTCTGGGCCCACTCGGTAATCAATATCATACACCGTTTGCAAACACGTGATTAATGAGTTTAATCACAGGGTGATATTGGATTGCGGAACGAGTAAAGAGTACTTGCTGTGAACGAGATTAACCTAGGTATGATGATACCGACGATCGAATCTCGGACAAGTAAAATATCGCGAGACAAAGGAATTCGTATACGGGATTAATTGAATCCTGACATCGTGGTTCACCGATAATGATCTTCGTTGAATATGTGGGAGTCAATATGGATTTCCAGATCCCGCTGTTGATTATTGATGGTGATCATGTCCACATATTCTCAAACCCGTAGGGTCACACACTTAACGCTCATCGACGCTAGGATAGTTTTGGGATTTATGGAAATTATTTCGGAGAGTTACGGAATTGTTTCGGGAAGAAGATTAATGATTTATTAATTAATTGAATTAATAAATGTTAATACATATATTTATTTGTTGGAAATAAATAAGGGCTAAAAAGTAGTCCATAGTTAATTTTGCTAATGGGCTAATTTAGTAGTTCATCTAGACAAACTAAAAGGCAAAAGAAAAGACAAAGAAAAAAAAAGGACACTTGGGCCGACCGGCCCAACCGGCCGCACGCGCCAGGGCACTCCCGATCGCTACGAGGCTACCAGCTGATCGATCGGATTGATCAGCTTGGTGCTCACGTGAGGTAGCCATGCCAGGCGGCTTTGGCCGGTTTTTGATCCGCATGCACGCGTGACCAGCTGCAGGTTATCGATCTGATCGAACGCAAGGGCGGATGGTTTTGCCGTTCGGTCAAGTAAACATAGACTTGGATCGCAAGTTTGTTGCATCGCGTTACGCCTATAAAAGAATGAGACTGGCTGTGTTTTTGGGTTTGACCTAATACCGAAACTGTTTCAGCCGGCGCCGTCTCTATCTTTTGTAGTATTTTCTAGCCCTAGTTTGACTAGATCTTTGCCTATTCTTTTTTCACCTCGCGCGTGTAGGCGAAGCCCTGCACGCAGATACTCTCCACCATAAGCACCACGCCGTCGTGCTGCTGATCCCATCTACCACTCCACCATGCCTTGCTGGACCGAGGAGGAGGAGTCGTCGGTGCGCTGTACGTGTGCAACGCTCGGAGGCGCCGCCCGTTGTGGTGCTTGGATCGGATCGGATCGCGAGGAGGAGACGCTAGTACGACTACGCCGACCACGTTCATCTGAACGTTTTCGCTGTGCGATCTACAAGGGTATGTAGATCTAATCTCTCTCGCTTGTTATTTTGCATCTCGTAGATCAGATCTTGGCTGTTCTTATTCGTCTTCGTAGGAATTTTTTTGTTTTCTATGCAGCGAAACCCATCAAATTCAGTCCTGCATAAAAAGTTTGAACAATCATCCAAGTAGTCAGTCCATGAGTGAGGTAATTCTTTATCATAGATTTCATTCTTTCCCAAGCTTGAGTAACATGTTCATTATCAAACTGACTAAACTTTATAATATTGCTACGCAAAGCTATAATCTTAGCAGGAGGATAGTATCTACCAATAAAAGCATGCTTACACTTAGCCCAAGAATCAATACTATTTTTAGGCAAAGACAGCAACCAATCCTTAGCTTTTGCTCTCAAAGAAAAAGGAAACAACTTAAGCTTAATAATATCACCATCAACATTCTTATACTTTTGCATCTCACAAAGCTCAACAAAATTGTTGAGATGAGCTGCAACATCATCAGTACTAGCACCAGAAAATTGCTCTTTCATAACAAGGTTCAACAAAGCAGGCTTAATCTCATAAAAAATTGCAGCAGGTAACGCAATAGGAGTGCAGATAAAATCACTATTATTCATGCTAGTAAAGTCACACAACTTGGTGTTTCCAGGAGTAGCCATTCTAGCAAACTAAAAGCAGACAAGTAAAAACAACTATTAAGGATTCTAATTTTTTTGGGTTTTGATAAAACGATGCAAGTAAAAATAAAGTAAAACAAAACTTAAAACAAAGTAAAGGATGTGCGTGCGAAACTCCCCTTGCAGAAGTCTTCTTCTTCCTCTCCGGCAACGGCGCCAGAAAAGAGCTGGTGCCTAGTTGACGTGGGAGCTTATTCTTCTTCAATCCCCGGCAACGGCGCCAGAAAAGAGCTTGATACGGTACGGTGTTGATAGTTTTTCACCGTCCAGTTGGGAACCCCAAGAGGAAGGTATGATGAATATAGCAGCAAGGTTTTCCCTCAGTAAGAAACCAAGGTTTATCGATCCGAAGGGAAAGAAGCCAAACGACTGAAGGTGATGCTTGCTAGCTTGCGACAGCTCCGGACAATTTATAAGGCGCCTCATCTAGTGCTTTGCTTTGCCAGCTGCAACGCGGAACCTGCACACAACACAACCAAATACTTTGCTCCCAACTTACGATGAGGTTGTCAATCTCACCGGTTTGCTGTAAACAAAGGAATGACCGTATCGAGTGGAAAATAGTAATAGTATGCGAGTAAAGTAAACAGTGCGAGTAAAGTAAATAGGTGATAGCAATATAAAGGAAATAGGACCGGGGTCCACAGTTCACTAGTGGTGTCTCTCCATAAGATAAAATAAAACATGCTGGGTAAACAAATTACAGTTGGGCAATTGATAGAATAAAGACAACATGATATGTCGAGAGGATCACTATGAGATTTACTCTGGGCATTACAACAAGATACATAGATCGCCATCCAACTACATCTATGACTAATAATTCACTTGTGGCGAATCAATCCGAGAACTCCACAAGTATTAAGTTGCGAACAACAGATAACTGCATTAAGCAAAGTGTGTAATGTAAACAAAGCATATGCCCTTGAGCATATGAATGTTGTTTTCCCCTAGTAGCAACAGCACATCTACAATCTTAGAGGTTTCTGTCACTCCCCCAGATTAAATAGAGGCATGAACCCACTATCGAGCATAAATACCCCATCTTGGAGTCACTAGCAACTACTTGGCCAAGATAGCTACTAACAACGGAGAGCATGCAAGATCATAAACAACATAGAGATAACATAAGATAAAATTCAGTACATCAACTCAATCATAACATCAATATTCATCGGATCCCAACAAACCCAACATGTAGAATTACATAACGGTGATCTCGATCATGTAAGGCAGCTCACGAGATCTAAACATGAAGCACATGGTGGAGAAGACAACCATCTAGCTACTGCTATGGACCCATAGTCCAAGGTAGACTACTCACTCATCGCGCCGGAGGCAAGCATGGCGATGAAGAAGACCTCCGGTGGCGATTCCCCTCTCTGGCAGGGTGCCGGGAAGAGCTTTTGGACCCTCCCGATCTTTGGGTCGACGGCGGCGGCGGATCGCGATGTGTTCTAGAAAAGTGATCGGGTCTTTAGATTTTTCCCGTCGGGGGTCTTTATAGGCGAAGGGGCGGCGTCAGAAGTGGCCCTGGTGGGGCTCACCATAGGGGGGCGCGGGCCAGCCCCAGGCCACGCCCCCTGGTGGTGTGGCTCACCAGTGGCTCTCCTCTGGCTCCTCTTCGGTGTTTTGGAAGCTCCGTGAAATATCTGGACGACTGGCTTTGGTTTCGTCCAATTCCGAGAATATTTCCCGTGTAACTTTTCTGAAACACAAAAACAACCGAAAACAGGGAATTGACACTATGTCATCTCATTAATAGGTTAGTTCCGGAAAATGCATAAAAATGCCACGAAGTGTAATAAAACACTAAGCAAATGGTGTAAAAATAAGCATGGAGCATCAAAAATTATGGATATGTTAGAGACGTATCACTTAGCCGATCATACTACTTCCAGATTAGGGTGTACATGCAGCATCACGACCGATCGCCCTGCATGGGCGTTCTACACGAAGGCCTATGATCCGTCCAACCCGTACGAGTACATACACATTTACATATGTACATGACCTACCATATAAATTATTTTCTATTTTTTGAAGTGAGATTGTAGACGTATTGTAGAATATGCTCATGTATGTATTCTAAATGGAGACAAGTTAATATGTGGCTATTATTGTTTATATTTGTCTGTTCAAAAATACTAGTAGTCCAGTTCTTAAACTCATCTCATTAACTTCTCTAAGTTTTTAATTAACATCCTACTCCCACTTGATGTTTCTCGTCCCATCTTATATATATCTTTCTTGCTTCAAACTCAAGCACTCACATGGAATCTCATGACTCAAAATAATCGTTTTCTAGTAAATTGTTCTTGTCTTCATTATATTCAAACACATTTAATACTTGGGTATCCATATAGGATATAATTCACCATTTTATGTGTTTATAAACTCGTATCATACACTATACAATTTTATTGTAGATCGAAGGTATCATGTGCAAGCTCAGAATTTTATAGTACGCCACCGTCGCCGCCACCATCGATAGAGAGAGAGAGAGCGAGAGCGAGAGAAGAGAGGAGAAGGTTCCTAGCCTTCCCCCGTTGTTCGCCGTCTCCTGCGACGCCAGATGCTTCGTTGGAAGCTCGATCGCCCTTGCTGTCGTCGCCGCCACCGCCATAAGTGGAAGAGGATTCGCGAATTGGGGAAAAATTATGTTCCTGTTGGTCACCGACTGTCCAACGCGGGGCAAGCCGGGCCCATTGATAAACACGAACAAAGCATAGGACCATCCACAATCACGGTTGCTCGGCAAGTGGCCTAAGGAGAGAAGCTCACCACTAAACTTACAGCTTTAGTTAATACAATACACATATGTTAGTTTGAATTACCTGTAAAAGAATATTGAATTTGAGTTGCAGGGGAATACTCGTGAGGTTGAGTTCTTCACATTGGCAGGAAGGTGAAGATCAGTCATCGCGGCTCTTGTCCCACTGTCCTTGTTCGACGTACATATCATGGATACGAGTCAACCGGTCAACCATGGATTAATCACAAAGAAAAGAAAGATCAGCTCGCTCAAGATTTCCTTGATTCAATCCGCAAAAAAAAGTTTCCTTGTTTTTCACGCCACATTTTGCCGCACAGGCTGTCAGCAGAATCGTGAGATCATGGCCGTAACCGTTTATTTACCTCCAATCTTATCCAGCAACAATTACCTCTCAAAGCAACGAAAACACTTTGTGCTGTAAAAAAATAAAGCAGCCAAATACTTTGAATGCTCGGTCCCAGACTCCCAGCTGTCAGTCAGGAAGGGGACGGTGAACTTTTGCCTTTCCACGCAAGTATCCCAATTCCCAAATGAGCCGCAGTAAACAAAATTCCGTCGCCACGTCCATTCCACATTTTGCAAATACCCCCTCCCCGGCCCCTCCTTCCAGACCTCACCCGAAAATCTCTCTCTCGCACACAGAGACATGCGCCCCGGAAGCAGCAGCGGAGTTCCAGCGGCGGGGAAGGAGGCGGCGGCGGCGGCGGCACCGGAGGTGCCAACGCAGCTGGAGATGGTACGTGTCCCGTTGACAAGGGCGGCAGCGCTCATGCTCGTCGGAGCCAGCAAGCTGAGAGACCTCATCGCGGACACCGAGACCTCCCGCGCCAAGCTCACCTCCGTCATCGATCTGCTCTACGGGGCCCCCGCCGACATCCCAGGCCTATTCCTCGGTCCGCTCCCGCGGCCCATCGCCGCCGCCCCAAGGACCGTCGCGCGCTTGTGCGGCGACCTCCCTCCGCCGGCCGCGTACCTGCGGATCGACCAGTGCCGGGTCCTCCTCGAGTGCCTCGTGGATGTCTTCGCCGGAGCCAACGCCGACATCACAAGGTGCGCCGCTACCCTCCGCTTCGCAGAGGAGAGCCCGCAGTGGCGGAGGTGGCGCCGCCTCATGGGCCTCGGCGCGGACCGGTCCACGGAGGCGGGGCAGAAGCTGTTCGAGGCCGACGGGCGCGCCGGCGCTGCGTACTTGGTCCTCCTCGACCTCGTCAAGCACTGGGATCGCCTTTTGAGTATGGGTCGGATGGAGGAGATGGCGTCGGCCGAGTATAGCATCGGCGCCAGCAGGAAGCTCATGGAAGACGCGCTGGCGGCGATGCGCCAGATGCTCGACGTCGTTGACAGACAGGCCAACGTGATGATTATCATCCTCGGGAAGGACCAAGCCCCGCCAAGCACCGCATCCTCCTCCGCCGCACGCCCTGATCGATCCATTCAGACTCTCGATCGGGGTCGGCAGACGCGATTCGATTGCAAGTGCATGTAGGTGGCCGGTCGCTGTTCTTCTGTTCTACTACTCCTGTCGTGTTCGGTTCAGTCCGATCGAGTTCATCCCTGCAGATGGTTTTTCTTCGCTTTGTTCCATTCCCAGCTTATGCTCCAGTTTGTTGTTCTTCTCATCTGAGCACGCCGGTCGATTGCGATCGAGACCTTGAATCTCCAAGGGAGTTTTCCTAGACATGTTTTTTGATTTCTTCGTACTTTTTTTGAGTTTGTCCACAATCATGACCCTGTGGCGCGATGTGTGTTGTATTTGTATACGTCTAACTTCTACAATCAACACGCCACTACTACCCAAAAAAAAAGAAACAAAATGCAGACATTTAAACATTAGTTTGTCCACAATTATTCTGTTAAATATCTATGAGAACGTGGTTGCAATGGAGGAGATATACTATATATCCTGTTGCCATGGAGGAGAATAGGAGATACACTACAAGAGGAAGAGGGTTATTATTTTCTTGAGACACCAAAGAAGGTTATTATAGGGAAATGGACAAGTTGATACTCGATTAAGTTTCGTATGTGTAAATCAATGAAATCACCAATCTGATCTAAATCGTAAATTCCTCGCAACTTTGTGTGAATCTCGAGATAGAGATTGAACGACATATCACGGTAACCTAGAAGTAAGAAATCACAAACAACTTAGTTTAGCATAATCGTTAGTTTTGACCGGAAATCTTAAATACATACATAGACCAAAATTCTTGGAATATATCCAAAGCTAAGTCTTATTATAGTTAAAATTTCAAGAACATCCATATGGATCAATCTAACTCTTTTTTTTTTGCAAAAATCAGAGTCATGTCACTGTATATGATTAAAAAACGATACAAAGTAACAAATAACATTTTGGATACAATTTTAACTTCGATGTGATATACGTGGTAAGAGTGAAAAGGCAACTTAGGATACATTAATGTCCAAATGGTGATTCGTATACTCGGCTCTCCAACGACGTCGACCAGGCTGTTCGGTCTCTTTTCCCTGGAATATTGGTGTTGGTACTCTCGCCGATGTGGATTAATTATTTTAATGGTTGCGTGCGTGCACGTAGCCTTGGTATTGCGGCTCAAATCAAAAATATGGGAGCACCTCTATTGGTATTTGCAGGTATATGGTATGATATTTGTGCCATTATCTTTTGGCTGCCTTCAAAAAAATACAAGATTATGTCATGGAAGAAGAAGAGTTTGAAGACCTCGAAGATTAGCTCGTTTTCTTTTAGACTTTATTTTGTAATAGTTGGAGTCAGCTCTATCATGTACTATTTACTATAAATATATATGGTATTGATTTTTAAAAAAAAAAGTCCAACCAAACTTATGTTTCTTATCGTGATAACCACACTGATTGCTATGGGCACATTGATGGTTAGTTTGAAGAACTTGCATAGTTCAAGTTTTGTATTGCAGTACACATTTTACAAGCATGGTTACATGAAGTTTCCTTGCGTGGCTTGACAAGTTTAGTCAACAAACACAAGACATTTCCATATTTAGTAAGTAGTAACCACTCCATCCCCATCCTCTCACTAGTAGCTAAACGATGTGAGTGCTTAGAACTGTGAGTCACATATCTTCTTATTTATTGGTTATCTGTAGACATGAACACAAAGGCAAATAGCATGCCATAGTGTTTTGGCTCATAGTAGGAAATACATTCGGACAAAAATCTCTGGCATAAATCTGAACATTATATGTTCATCCATCAAAGTTTTGTGGAGATAAAACATTTTTTGTGGCTTGTGTGGAAAAATTAAAAAATGTCATGTAAATAACAATTTTGTAGCACTAAAAATTGTCTTTTTTACACAGGCCACAAAAATATATTTCTCTTGGGAAACTTGGTGAGTGAACATAAATTGTCTATATGTACACCAAGAATTTTTTTCTGAATTTTTTGACATTTTGAAAAATGGTTTAGGCAATGGGTGCATCTACAACCATGAGCCTAAGTGGATTTCCGAGGCAAATATTGCTATATTTTGTATCTTAATATGTACACATGAATTTATGGAAGGTTTAATATATTGAGATAGAGTAGATGCACAATTATTAATGAGGGCATAAGTTTTCCTACTACATGTTCATGCCAGGTAAAACTTCAAACGTGAAAATTAAAACTAGGTGTTTTACTACATATCTTGAAAACTTGGTTTTCATATTCAAGTCGAGGACCATACGACAGGTTAGTTCTGCTTATGTACTGATCTGATAAAAAACACGAGGGCCAATCAATTTTTATGTATCTTAATATGTTGACATATCATGGCGCGTTGTAGTGCATAACTGCATTTGGATATCATTTTTGTTTTGATAGACATGGTACATTCAACATTTGAATGTGTTTCTGTTCTTCGAACGTGGCAATTGTGATATTGAATTCATGCGTTCAAATCAAAATCCTATTAAAGCTTATGCCTAAAAACATACCTATATTTATAAATGTAACTTGTCTGAAACACAACAATCCAAATCATATCTCTTTCACAATACGTTCAAAACAAATACATAAAATTAATACGCTTTTCATAACATATCTTGGAAAGATGATGGTCTCGTCACTAGTGGACACACGAGACCTTTAAAACTAGACGAAGGGAGTAGTAAAGAGTTTTGCATAAAAAAATTAAAATTCTATAACTTTGATGTTATATCTATCAAATTGACGATCTAAGGATAGATGCATGACCTATAAACCTGGACAAAGGGAGTAGTGAAGAGTTTTAAAACATGTGGAGTTATTTATTGAGGATTATCACTAGGCCATAAAGTCAAAGTTGATATACACTTGAATAATATAAACAATACAATCTAAGTTAAGATTTTTTTTAAAATGCTAGTGTTCAAATATTAGAATGAGTCATATGTCAACAAGTTATGGTGAGAAAATCATGGATTTGTGGTTTGGGTGGAAAAAAAACATAGGCGGACATAATAACATTTGAAGGAACTGATTCAAATGTGAGTTTGTCGTGTCCGCCCTTTGTAACCGCCGGAACTGGCCTCGCTGAGCCAGATTGGACCGAAACGTGCATCTTTTGAAGGAGAAGAGCACTACGGGAAGGTGGAGGGGAGCATGGCGATGCGAGGGAGGCGAAGGGGAGTGAGAAGATCGGAACGTGGTGACGGCCAGCCAGAGCAAAGCGGGCGACGACCAGCCAAAGGAGAGCGAGTGGCACAAGATAAGCTCGCGACCGTGTCCGTCCAAGACGTGGACTCAGAGTTGTGTCAAAAATCATATAAGGATTTTTCAAATAAGTACCTCCACATTAGTATTAGTTAGATCGAACTTCTGTGGACTGAATATAATTGTGAATGAGGGCTCCTCCTCTCGGCCCCCGCGTAGCCTGACCTAGGCGACTCGGGCGGCGGCCCCCCGGCGGCGAGCGCCCCTCCCTCTCCCACTCCCTCCTCTCTCCCGCCGCCGCCAGGGTCACCGCCGGGCAAAGCTCCGGGGCTGACGGCGGCGGCGGGGCCCTCTCCTCCGCACGATGGCTCGATCTGCTGGGCGGCGGCGGCGCGTGGGTCGGCGGCGATGCGGCGGCGTGGTGCTGTGGCTTCCCGGCGGCGGGCGCGGTTCAGCGGCTGCTGAGGAGCACGGCCTCTCGCGGTGGAGGCGCCCCTGCCCGCTGCTGCCTGGAGCTTCGGGCCCGGTCGGCCCATCTGGGCCCGGATGGGCCGACGGTTCCGTGGTGGTGGCGGCTGGGTGGCGCGGTGGCGGCTGTCGGTGTTGGCTGCTGGGCACTGCGGTGGTGCCGGCGGCCAGACTGGCGGCGGCGGGCTGAATCCCGCCATTCAGTCCCGTCCTTGGTGGTCTTGGCGGGCGGTGGTCGGTGCCTCCCCCTGCTCCGGCGACGTCTTCGGCTCGCTTCTCGGCGGTGGTGGCCCTCTGTTGTGCCCATCCCCGTGGCTGGACATTGAGGTCGACGGTCGGGCCGGGAGAAATCCCTGCTTTCTGCGGACGACGGCGACACCCGCGGGTGCCGTCTCCCTCCTTGGAGGCGTCGTCACGGCCCCGATGGTCTTCCTCACCTCGAGCACCGGGGGAAACCCTAGGTCTGACTGGTCAGACGGGCGACGGCGGCACCACGGTGTCGTTTCCTTCTTGAAGGCGTCGCCTTGGTTGCTCGCGGAGTCCATGTAAACGGCGGATGGTGTCGGCGTTGGCAGCTGCTTGGAGCGTGAGCCTCCGGGGCGCAATGTACACCGTGGTTGGTTCTTCTTGGTCGACGACTTCCTCTGGACTGGTTGGATCCTGCTGTCCACTTGCCGACTCCCTCTAGGCGCTTATGAGTGTGCAGTACGTTGATCTAGGCGTTCTTGGTATCGCTCTACCGAGGTCTCCTTCTTCGGGCGTGACGCGGTCCTTGGCTCTGTGCACCGCCCCCTCGCCATTCTTGGTGGGTGACGGTGCAAGGCGAGCCTTCGTGGTTGTGGGTCTTGGGTTGGCGCTGTAAGCCGTGTATCGTGGGGTATTTGCGTGGATTTGTAGCCATTCTTGGCGTTGTTCCGGCCATCTTGGTCTAGCTTCTATATGATTGATACACCTTCCAGGGTGTATTCTCTAAAAAAAGTATTAGTTAGATCCGGATAAAGAGAGTATCAGAATAGTTAAGTGTGGTTTTTTGGGAGTAATTGCCAAGAAGGCAAACTGAAAACGTGACATTCCATATCCCACTCGAACCTCAACGAATCCGTTTTAGCCCGCTCAGGTCTTGTTTACTTGTAGGGTATTTGAGAGAATGAGAGGGGATTATTCTGTATCCCGAAATTTCCCTGGTAGGTTGTTTACTAGACCGGGTTTTGAGGGGATAATTCCAGGATATCCCCACAAATTCCCTACATACTAGTGTATTTTTGACTAGATTAAAAACTCTTCATCATGATAGAGTATTTTTGGGAAGAGTATTTGAGGGGATTTGAGAGTATTGAGTGAACACTAAATCCCCACATATCCCCATATATTTTTAGGATGAAAATACCGTAAAAGTAAACGAGGCCTCAAGGTTTTCATCTAGGCCTTGTTTACTTGTAGGGTATTTGAGGGGATCGAAGGGGATTATTTCATATCCCGGAATTTCCCCGATTGGTTGTTTACTAGTCCGGGTTTTGAGGGGATAATCCCAGGATATCCCCACAAATCCCCTCTACTCTAGTGTATTTTTGGCTAGATCAAAAACTCTACATCATGGTATAGTATTTTTGGGGAAGAGTATTTGAGGGGATTTGAGAGTATTGAGTGAACACCAAATCCCCATATATCTCCACATTTTTCGGGGATGAAAATACCGGAGAAGTAAACAAGGCCCTAGTGGGAGGAGTCCGTGAGGATGTCTGACATGTTCGGTCAAAGAATGGTGGGGCCCATTTCGTAACGGATTAGTTACCCACGTCGGCTCCAGCAATTACCATTCCAAGCGAGAGATAAAACGGAGCAGCTACAGTAATTTCCTGGAGTGCCAAAGTCAGTCGGTGAATTATTTTCCGTTTTCACGCAAAGAATGTCGCCGTAATCAAAGTCTCACCGTCACATCCCATCCCATCCGTCACATCCCACACGCACGCGACGCAAACATGTGCCAGGGACAGGGACAAGGCAGCCCAGTCTGGCAACCTCCTGTCGACGAGGAGGCCGTGGCGGCGGCGGCTCGGGCAGCGGCGGCGGCTCGGGCAGCGGCGGTGGCTGAGGCAGCGGCAGAGGATGTAGCCGAGGCGGTGGCGGCGGCTGAAGCGGCGGCGGCGGCTGAGGCGGCGATGCGGTGGAGGATGGCGCGTCTGCGGATGAGATGGGCGGCCGCGTTCCTTCTCGCCGACGTCCGCGGGTTGAGCGACCTCGTCGCGCGCACCGAGCGCTCCCGCGCGATGCTCGCCTCCGCCGTCGACCGGCTCCACGAGGCCGCCCAGGAGCTCGACCTCCCGCTGTCCGACGCGGGCCGGATCATGGCGCCCCTCCTCGAATGCGCAGGCGTCTTCCGGCTCCCTGTCCCAGGGCCCGTCGCCGCCGCCCGAAGGATCGCCGGCCGCCTGTGCGGCATCCTCCCGCCAGCCAGGTACCTGCCGATCTGTTAGTGCTGGCGACCTCTCGCGTGCATCCGCGATGTCTACTTCCAAGCCTACGACCTCTTATCCAGATGCGCCGAGATCCTCGGCTTCCCCGACGAGAGCTCGCTGTGGCGAAGGTGGTGTCGCCGCATGGACTACGCCGCGGACCAGCCCAAAGAGAGGAGGCTGTTCGATGCCCACAAACGCGCCAGGGCTGCCCACTCGCACCTCTTCAACCTCGTCGAGTTCTGCCACGCGGATGGTGTTGCGGGGATGGATCGTGTGGGGGCGCTGTTGTCGGCCGAGGAGAACCTGCACGGCGCCATGGACCTCATGGACCAAGCGCTGACCGCGATGCGCAGGACAAGCGACGCCCTCGAGCTCCAGCCTCCAGGCTTACGAGCTCATGATCCTCGCGCGGAATTAACCACCAAGACCAAGCCTAGGCGTGCAGCGCATCCTTCATCGACCCGCCCCCACTTCGATCACTTTGCTCTGCCTGTAAATTTTGATCGTGTGCCTGTAATTTTGTCATGTCTTGAACTGAAACTGTATGTTCTTGTCTTTCTTGGAAACTGCTGTTGTTGTCGGTGCCGTCGTTTAACCAATTAATTTTAGATAGAAAAATGTTAATCATCCAATATATTCAGGGCACTACTAGGCATGCTATGTGCAAAGTGATCGAGCAACTGATCAAGTAAATCATATTTGATAGTTCAGCTCTAACCTGTACAATTATATACTCCATACATGTCGATTGCCTGAATGGACCGAGTGCTGAATCACCTCTGGAACCTGCTGTACTAGGAAATCATGGAACGGTTAACCACTTGGCAACGAGCGCCTGTGTCTCGTGCCCGTCTGTGTGGGTGCTTTTTTTTTCAAGACTAGCGTGTTTGTGTTAAGTTATGGAGTTCTAGATTTATCTATCTATGTTTTCTGCAGCCATGAGTGCCAATGTGTTGTATGTTATGTGAGGTCGTGAGTACCTTTAAAACAAGGGTATGTCTAGGGCTCAGTTGAGAAATAGCTTATGGTTTAGTAGAATGACGTCATCATATCTCATGTCTCAGTTGCAACTCATATTGCAACTCACTATTAGCACGAATCACGAATCAATTCAACTGTCTGGATGTACGATTTCTAGTTGCATCATCACTTGCAACTGAAAAAATCTCAGTTGCAACTCAACTTGCAACTCAATTGCACGAATCACGATGCAAATCTAATGGTCTAGAATTCTACTGAGCCATAAACTATTTCTTAATCTACTGAGAAATAGCAAAACCGTTAAAACAAAGATTCCACTATTGGGGAACTTGCAAAATTTGGTACCGGGGTGCGACTCAATTATGGGCGTCGGTTTTGATCTTGATGTCCTAGCTTTTTCTAGAAAAAAACCATACAATAAAAACAAGAAATGCCAGGACCCGCACGAAAAAATCCCTGGCAACTTAGGATCTTGGTTTGCGCCCTCATCCTTCCGCGTGACGTAGGCGCGCTAGAATTTCCATAAAACAATTCTTGTGTTCTAGGAAGAATCGCCACACTTACCTTATGGGATTTTTTCTTTTTCAAAAGATAACTTAAATAATATTACCATTAGTGGTACAAGTTGAAGAAGTTTTTTAAATAGAAATACATCGCAAGAAAATTTGCGCTGAAAAGAGGAAGTTGATCTCATGGCTAGCCCATCATAGATCTTTGCTGATTAAAGCTTGATATCTCATAAAATTTTATTGTTTTAAAATTTTCCGTTTTAAACGGACTGCAATCTCGTAGGATAGTACTATAAACTCAAAAAATAGCTTTCCGCAAAACCTCAGCTTAGTGTACAAAGTGTTTTTCTCTCTCTCTAGATGATGCATGTATACCCACTACTATCTTTTATGGGTTGATTGTGAGTACAAATTAGAAGCGTTGATCATGTTGATCATCTGCTCACCAAAGGAGATGGGTGAGCTAGAAATTCCTCACTCGTAATGGCAGGAAACTGCCATGAGTGTTCGACTGCTTAGCAGAAGTAGTTGATGATCACAAGCCGTGACAAGGCATGATCCTAACTGTTGTAAATGCAACCCATGAGTTATTTGAGGCCTTGTGCCATGTTGATGTTGAGAATGCGGAGAAGGCCAAGTTTTGGCAGAACCCATGGCTGTTCTCCGCCTCTCAGTGTCCCTCACTGATGAGCATGTATTTATGCTTATTGTGCTCAGAGAGAGAGAGAGAGAGAGAGAGAGAGAGAGAGAGAGAGAGAGAGAGAGAGAGAGAGAGAGAGAGAGAGAGAGAGAGAGAGAGAGAGAGGGAGGGAGGGAGGGAGAGAGGGAGAGAGCTCAAGGTAGAACAAGCCATGTTGGATAATCGATAGATGCATCACCTCAAAACTAACATCACGACTAAAGCTCTTGAGTAGTTTGCACCAGGATGGGACAGGATTGATACTATAGTTGTATCTACCTGCAAATATCAAACTCGACATATATATGGGGATCACAGGCTTATTCCCAATCCAGCTATGAGATTCATGCAAGCAGTTTGGCACATTGCAGAAATATCCTACTTTGGATTCTTTAGAAATGTGTTTTTTGTCATCAAAACAAAACAATTAAACATTTATTCTTCCTATGTCGTTTCGCCAGATCTATATGGTCAATCATCTAAGTAGCTTCAACCTTGTTTCCACCATGCAGTATCACCAATATTTTTGGGAATTGGGTAAATGGAGTCGATAATAGGTTTAAAAGGCATATTAGGGTTGGAGCGATTGCCTTTATTTGGTCGCTGTGGCTATGTAGAAATGATAAAGTATTTAATGATAAAAACTCTTCCATCTTGCAGGTTATCTATAGAGCTATCAGTACTGTCTGTTTTTTTCAAAACGGAGAATCCCCAGCCTCTGCATCAATATGATGCATATGGCCCTTTATTAACTTATTAATTCTAGAATCCACACTGTTTACACCTCAAGGGTCACACAAAGTGGACACCTGGATCAGCCAACAGAAGAGTAAACTGTTACAATTATTGTGAAACATCTATGACGCGATTCTATTATGCAATCGCCATCCGCACCGGTTGAATAAATCCCGAGCTACCGTCTCCAAACAGTTGCACCCAGAATCCATCTCCACACGCTGCTCCTCTTGTTGGAGATATGACCACATACGGATCCAGTGGGTAACCATAGGAATAACCTGCAAGAATGAGGTTTTTTTTTGGTTTGTTAAAAATAAAATCATTTCCTGTATTCCACATAGTCCATATCACAGCGCAAACTCCCACCCTAAGAAGAATTAAATCTTTTTTTGGAATGCCCTTGAGCCAATTTCCAAACAAGTTAGTTATGTTCTTCGGAGGAGCTAATCCAAAAGTCATGTGAATAATACGCCAACCAAGCTTAGCAAATGGACAATTAAAGAAAAGATGTTATATGGACTCCTTGTTATCACAAAAACAACACTTCTCATTCCCTGTCCATCTTCTCTTAATAAGGTTATCTTTTGTAAGAATCTCTTTGCGATGAAGAAACCACATAAAAACTCTTATCTTGAGAGGTACCTTTATTTTCCATATATATATTTCTTCAAGTATTTGATATTGTCATTAAGAAGATCAAGATAAAGTGACTTGACTATATATACCCCAGATCTAGTTAACCCCCATACAAAAATATCTTTTTCAACTGAAAGTTGGACCTGCATTAGGCGATGTACTAACTGCAACCAAAGCTGCCAATGGTTATCCGTAAGAGTTCTTCTAAAAGATATATTCATCGGATTATTTGAAAGCACATTTGCAACAGAAACTTGTTTTCGCTGCACTATAGAATATAAAGAAGGGTATTGATGTGCCAAGGACTTGTTCCCTAGCCACGTGTCTTCCCAAAATCTCGTATCTTCTCCGTTACCCACTTTAAATGACCCTCTACTAAAAAACTCCTCCTTTATTTTCATTAGACCTTTCCAAAAAGGAGAGTCATTTGGCTTAACTGTTACCTCTGATAAAGATTTAGAATGAAGGTATTTGTTTTGTATAAGTTGTTGCCACATTCCTTCTTCACTTAACAACTTAGAAAACCATTTACTAAGAAGACATTGATTTTTAATCTCCAACACTTCTATCCCAAGACCCCCTTGATCCTTTGGTCGACAAATAATGTTCCATTTAGTGGGTCTAAATTTACGTTCATGCCCATCGCTTTGCCAAAAAAATCATGATCTAAAAAAGTCAAGTCTCTTTCGGACCCCTTTCGGTAACTCGAGAAAAGAAAGCAGAAACATGGGTAGACTGGTGAGTACTGGATTAATCAAAACTAGACGGTCGCCATAAGACAGAAGTTTTCCAATCCACCTACTAAGTTTTCTCTCAAACCTATCTTCTACCGTTTTCCACTCGCCATTTTTTAACCTACGGAAGTGAATCGGAATCCCCAAGTACTTGAACGGTAGGGTTCCGGATTCGCATCCAAATAAAATCTTGTACTGTTCTTCCTCTTCTTTAGCTTTACCAAAACAGAAGATTTCACTTTTATGAAAGTTGATTTTCAGTCCAGAGAGTTGTTCAAAAATGCAAAGGATTAATTTCATGTTCAGAGCTTTTTCTAAATCATGATCTAAAATAATAATAGTGTCGTCTGCATACTGTAGAATTGAGACACCTCCATCAACTAAATGCGGGATCAAACCATTTACTTGACCATCCTCTTTTGCACGATTGATAATAATAGCTAGCATATCGGCAACAATGTTGAACAAGATAGGTGACAGAGGGTCACCTTGTCGTAAACCTTTCCTAGTTTGAAAATAGTGGCCAATGTCCTCGTTAATTCCAACACTTCCACGTGAGATGAATTCTTGTATCCATCTACACCACTTAGGATCAAATCCTTTCATTGTTAGCGTTTGTTGCAAAAAATACCAACGTACTTTATCATACGCCTTTTCGAAATCAATTTTAAAGAGCACACCATCTAATTTCTTTCTATGGAGTTTGTGAATGGTCTCATGTAAAACTACCACACCTTCAAGAATATGGCGCCCCGGCATGAAAGCGGTTTGAGTGGGTCGAACTACAGAATGTGCAACCTTTGCGACTCTATTAGTACCCACTTTTGTGAAAGTCTTGAAACTCACATTAAGTAAACAAATCGGTCGGTATTGTTGGATCTGAATGGCATTCTCTTTCTTAGGTAATAAAATAATTGTTCTAAAATTAAGATGAAAAAGAGGTAGCTCATTTCTTTGGAACGCAAAAAACATGGCCATAAGGTCTACTTTGATCACATCCCAAAAATTTTGGTAAAATTCCGCCGGAAAACCATCCGGACCGGGCGCCTTATTTTTCTCCATTTGTAAGATTGCCTCATGAACCTCTTTTTCCGTAAAGTCAGCCGTTAAGATCCTATTTTCTTTGTTGGATAGTTGAGGGATATCATTATATTCAGATTCTATCATACGGAAATGATTAGGAGTAGGATCACCAAACAAATTCTTATAATATTCAGAAATATAGGTCTTTAAGTTGTCTTGTCCAACTATTGTACCTTCCTCTTGTTCAAGTTGAAAATTTTCTTCCGTCTGTGCTTACCATTTGCGATAAGATGGAAATATTTTATGTTGTTCCCTCCCTGTTGAATATGCTTAACTTTCGCTCATTGTGCCCACTTAGTTTCCTCATCTCTTCTAAGCTTTGCTAATTCATCATTCGCATTTCGCAAAATTCTATGCTCGTCATTATCTAAAGGGGAGATTTTGGCCTTGGTGTCCAAAGTGTCAATTATATTTATTAGACGAGCTTTCTCTGTCTTATAAAGACTACTGCGACTCTTAGCCCACCCTCGAAGATAGCTTCTAAGGTGTCTAATTTTGCTTTGCCAATTTTCCATAGCGTTAATATTTGAACCAGCAACATTCCATTCTCTTTGCACCAGATCATAAAATCCCTCTTGTCGGATCCATGATAGTTCAAACGAGAAATGTGGTCATCTCTTCAGCGTCTAGAGGATCGTGACCTATTTATGGAGGTTTGTGCACGATTGAAAGATACGACCGGGGATATTTTTTCCCAACATAAATGGCCACATAGCTTACGTATTGCTGCAGTTTAGGCGAGATTACACTTGCTCATTATGATATGTATTTTTTTCCTTTTTTTGATTCCTGTGTCGCGATTTGGATTTGGGTTGTGTGCATCTTAGCTATGCAGAGGCTGGATGTAAGATTAATGACTATTAAGTAATAAAGCGCTCTTTATCAAAAAAATATTCATTTTAATTGGTTAGTCCTTACTTTTTACTCCCTCCGTTCAATAAAGTGTGTCACTAATATAGACGTATCTAGGCACATTTTAACGTGTATATACATCCATATTAGCGACAAGTTTTATGGAACAAAGGGAGTACTAAACAACACATGTTCTCTTCTATATTTAATCCTGCTCCACATCCACAGAAAGAACTAATCCATCCGTTTTCTTGATATAAGGTTTATAGTTTTCTATGATTTTTTTTGGAATATAAGGTGTATGGTAGGATTATGGGATGTTTTTACACAATTTAGGAGTCAATTTGGTTAAGAGAGATATGATGCCAGGATTTCCCTATTTTTCCTCTAGTTTCACGTCGATTACCTACCGGTATTAATGTCTAAAAGCAACGAAACTTGTACTTTTAGCCTATGCGTTAATACTTTTGCAAGAAAATTATACACCTTATATCAAGCAACGGACGTAGTAGTAATTACTTGAATTATCGTGAGAAATTATGGATCACAACCTAGATCACTGGACTTATGTTTGGAAATTAAGGATAAGCCTAGGGTCTCTTAGGAAAAACCAACATACTAGTATCCGACAATTCGGATCAAAGGTATCACACTTTATGAGTTAAAGCAAGCTCCTAGGGCTGGTATTATTGACTGAACTCACAATTGTAGCATCTTGGTTTTGTTCCCTCGAAGTCCAACACCTCTCCTTTTATCTACAATAAGGGTGGTATCATTATTTTTGTTCTAATCTATGTGGATGATATATAATTGCGACTAGTTCCTCACAAGATGCATTTATAATCTTATTAAAGGATTTGAGTTCTAAGTTTACTCTCAAGGATCTCGGAAACTCTTTTTAGGAATTAAAGTTAAAAGGAACGAATAAGGAATCATCCTGACACAAGAGAAGTATGCAACCGATATCTTAGCTAGAATTGTATTATAGGGATGTGAATCCTCTCCAACTCATCTTTCAACTAATAAAAAACTTTCGGTCTATGAAGGTAATGTTATAGGACCAGAGGATACTACAAGATACCGAAGCATAATTGGTGTTCTTTAATATTTCACTCTTACTCGGTTAGCCGGTGAGGCATCACATTTTCAGTATATAAATTCTGTCAACATGCGCGTACTACATTTCATTTGACAACAAAAAATATATATTAAAGTACATCAAGGACACAACAATTATTAGATCAACTTCGAGTACATCAAAAGTTCTAATAGTACATTGGTTAGTGCTTTTTTTCATGCGGATTGGGTAGTATGTTAAGTTGATAGAAGATATATCTAAAAAAAAAAAGTTGATAGAAGATCAACTGGAGGAAATTCGTAACTGACCGTGGGACCCATTTCGTAACGGATTAGTTACCCACGTGCCACGTCGGCTCCAGTAATTACCATTCCGTGAGATAAAACGGAGCAGCTTGGAGTGCCGAATTCACACGGTGAATTATTTTTCCCTTTTCACGCAAGAATGTTTGCCGTAATCAAAGTGTCGCCGTCACATCCGATCCCATCCCGTTTATAAATAGCTCCCTCTTTTTCTCCCAAATACTTATCACCCGGAACATCTCACACGCACGCGACGCAAACATGTGCCAGGGAAGAGCAGCCGAGGCGTTGGCGGCGGCGGACGCGGTTGCGGCGGACGCGGCGGCCGAGGCTGAGGCGGCGGCGGCAGCGGCGGCTGAGGCGGCTGTGCGGATGAGAAGGGCGGCCGCGCTCCTACTCGCCGACATCCGCGGGTTGAGCCACCTCATCGCGCTCACCGAGGAGTCCCGCGCGATGCTCGCCTCCGCCATCGACCGGCTCCACGAGGCCGCCCAGGAGCTCCAACTTCCGCTGTCTGACGCCGGCCGGATCATGGCGCCCCTCCCCGACTTCGCAGGCGTCTTCCAGGGGCCGGTCCCAGGGCCCATCGACACCGCCCGAAGGATCGTCGGGCACCTGTCTGGTATCCTCCCGCCAGAGGAGTACCTGCAGATCGACGAGCTCTGGCTCCATCTCACGCCCATCAGCCAGGTATACGACCGAGCCTTCTCCCTCTTACTCAGATGTGCCGAGATGCTCGTCTTCTCAGACGACAGCCCGCCGTGGCGGCGGTGGTGTCGCCGCATGCATGACGCCTCTTTCCGGTACGGGGAGGCGGGGATGGGTCTGATCGATGCCACCAATCGCGCCAAGATTGCCTACTCGGATCTCTTCAACCTCCTGGAGGTGTGGCACGAGGATGGTGCTGCGAGGATGGATCGTGCGCGGGAGCTGTCGTCGGCCGAGGAGAACCTGCACGGCGCCGTGGACTTCATGGACCAAGCGATGGCTGCGATGCGCCGGATGCAGGACGCCCTCGAGCTCCAGGCTTACGAGCTCATGATCCTCGCGCGGAACTAACCGCCAAGACCAGTTCGATCTGCTTCGACTTCCGAGCGCGCGACGCAATTGCAAGTCTGCATTCTGCAACTGCATGTAGGTAGCTAGTCGCTCATCTTCTGTCCTGTCGATCGTATCGTACGTGCTGGGTTCAGATTTTCTTGTTCAGTTCGCTCCGTTTCGCTTATGCTACAGTTTGCGATCGAGACCTTCAACTGAATCGCCAAAGGGAGTTTCAGTAGTAACGAGTACATCTGGTTAGTTTCTTGATTGATCGGACATCAATTTTGTGCATGACAGATTGGTATGGTTGCCTAAGAGGATTGGGTAGCATATATGTTGAACTCGATCTGGCTTTAGTCTCAATCTGATGCGTGACTCTGCTTTCAAGTTTCAACTACTACTGAATTTGCTTGCAGGTTGTTTCAAATTGCTTGCGAGTTTCGATCGATGCGAGCTGTTCTTGCTTTGCCGGGCCGTTAATTTGTTGCCTGTTTTGTCATGTGGTGAACTGATAGTGTGTATCCTCTTGTCTTTGTTGAAAACTGCCGTTGTTTTCAGTGCCGTCGTTCATCCAATTCAGGGCATTATACACGCTAGGTATATATACAGAGTTATCGAGCAAGAAAATCTGATTTCTTCAGCTGTAGCTTATACAATTAGACATGTTATCTCTGACGAGTTTGAGATGGACGAATCCTTTTCGATAAAAGATTATTTAGTACGAATCTGGAGTCGATCGCGCATGTACTTGGAAATCATGCAACGGTAAACCACTGGATTAACATACGTGTTAACTGTGACAATGGGTGTCTGTAATTTTTTTTCGACAACGGGGTGTCTGGAATAAGTTATGGAGTTCCAATGTTTGTGCCAATAACGTGTGTTGTTGTATGTTTTCTGAGGTCGTGACTCGTGAGTACAACTAAAAGAAAAACTTGTGTTGAAGGAACAATCCCCACATTTAACTTGTAGGAATGTTTTAGTTTCCAACAGAAAACTTAAAAATGAATGGTACCATGGCGATACAATAAGTTGAAGAAGTGTTCATAGAGAAGACTTGTATGTACCGAAAAAATTACATAAAAAGGAGGAAAACATTGTTTTCTGACTAGGGCCTATGACACTCGAATCATGATGCAAATCTAATGGTCACGGAGTCGACTCAACTGTGGAGTTGATTCTTATTCAACCAAGAACTAAGCTAAGGTTTTGCGGAAAGCTAAATGATGACTTTGAAATAGCATAGAAGATTGGAAAGCCGTTTTAAGTGCCAAGTTTTGAAACACTAAATTTTCACGAACTACCAAGCTTTAATCAAGGATCTCTGAGTTTTCAAGCCATGCATGTTTTCCTTCTTTTTATGCAAATTTTTGGTACCATGAGTGGCACAGTTGATGGCGGCGGAAAGTTGGCTTAAAATGTCCCTCCCGACTAGCTACACTTAACTTGCAATGTTTTTGTTTCCAATAGAAAACTTAAAAATGAATGATACCATGAATGGCACAATAAGTTTTTTTTTACAAAAATTCAGCCGATCAATTAATAATCATCTATAGCAGTACAAACAACCCAAAAAGTAATAAAAATAAAAATAGGTATTTGGACCACCTAGCGACGACTGCAGACACTAGCGCAAGTTGATAGGCGCGCCGCTGTACTCGCCCCTCCATCTCTAGAGCCAGGCAAAACTTGTCATAGTAGAGCTTGTTGTACTAGACAGATGAAAAGTTCTCATGCAGAGCTTGTTGTTGCCTCAAAGGACCAACGTAGCAGAGAAGCAACCATCACCAACAATGATAACCATAGATCGGAGGAGGCTAACCCAAAAACACACTAACAAACATGAAAATTGATCGGATCCTGGGGAATCCAACAGGCACACGACTCCACGCGTCATTCGCCGGTGCTAGAAGCACCACCGAAGTGAGGATAGGGTGGGGAGGACCTTATTCTAACTTTAAGATGCAGCTGCCGCTTCACCATCTTGATGAAGACAATGGAAAATAACCTAAACAAAAAATAGAAATCCTCCCACTGGTGAGGGGCTGTAGTCCGCCATGCCTCTAGGGACCCAAGGCCACCAAAGGTGGGGCTAACCCTTGGTGTCACCGGCGAGGGGAATGGAACCCTAGATGGGTACAACCACATCACGCTCACCTCTTTCCATGGAGTCTCGTGCCAGTTTGCTATATGTTGATCGAACTATGAGTGGTACAATAAGTTGAAGAAGTGTTTATAGAATAGACTTGTATGTACCAAAAAAGTTTTCATAAAAAAGAGAAAAATATTGTTTTGTGACTTGGACCTATGACACACGAATCACGATGCAAATTTATGGTCATGAAGTTGACCGAAGAGCTGATCCTTAGTCGTCCATGAACTAGCAAAACCCATAAATACAGGCATGTGAATTGTTTACTTTGGATGGCAAAACAGATTGGTAAGCTATTTTAAGTGCCAAGTTTTAAAACACTTATTTTTCATAAACTCCCAAGCTTAATTAACAAGGATCTCTTTCGAAGCCATGCATGTTTTCCTTCTTTTTATGCAAATTTTGGTACCACGAGTGATACAACAAGTTGATGGCTGCGAAAAGTTGTGCTGAATTGTCCCTCTAGACTAGCTACACTGTTGTTTGTGGGAAATAAGAAACTCAAGTTCCAGCTATATATGAATTTTTGCGATCCATTTTTAGTTCCCTGCACAAAAAACACGGATCAAATGTTATGCTTTATATATTGCAATTTTTGCTCTCGATAGGTCTTTTGCATGATCGGCTAAAGATGCTTTTACTATATCCTCCATTTCAAAATATAAGATATTTTAGTTCATTATTGCCACACATTAACCTAAGCTTTAAGCTTGGTCATGAGCCTGCATTCTAAGAGCACTTGGCGCTCTATGTACCGTCCGTCACTGTCTATATGTGGGCCCTATGATACTATACGTCACTGCAGTTGGGCCGGGTTTGCTACAGGTGGATTCTAACTGGCCTGCGAACCGTCATTGCCTTGCATCGCTTGTTCCGTCTAGCCGCAACGCTCCGTCTCCACTGACTGATGGGTCTGGCTTGTGTGGGCCATGCTTGCTAGTGGGTATGTGCTATTTCGCTGTCTGTTCTCATTTTAGTTTGGACGGTGGGTTTCTTTGCCTGAGCAGCGATTTGTTTTGGTTGACTGCTCTTCTCCGCGTCTTCTTGCTGGGAGTGGAGAATTGGATCTGCTTGCATGTGCTTCCATGGAGACGGCGTTCCTCCCTACTTGATGGTGCCTTGGCCAGTTCTCCATTTCCGTCGCTTGGTAGGTGGCTTCGTCTGCCAGGCCTGACACACTGCTAGCTCGTTTCTTCCTTCGTTTTCTATCTCCCTTTCTCCCAATCGATGTAAATAAACCTGTCTGTGCCTTGCTGGATTCGGTTGGCAATGACCGAGCAGGGGACCGGCGGCTCTGGGTGGCGGCGGGTACATGCCCATGCCCTCCGCGGTGGCGTCCATGGGGATCTATGATCGCCGGTACCACCACCCGCTGGCCGACGCCGGGGTCAGGGAGGAGGAGGAGGCGCCGCAGCCGTCTGGGCCGACCCCTTCAGGTACATGGCGTTTGCGCCCGGCTGCAGCGGCAGCAGCGGCGGTGGCCCCTCGGCGCACGGCATGGAGGTGGAGCTGCCCGAGCCCAAGTTCGAGCCAGCGATGCATCAGATGGTAGCGCAGGACGTCGATGCCCTCACGCTGCTGCCGTCGCCTCAGCCGCAAATTTTGTGCAAGACGGAATAATCAGATTAGTTCCGTTGTACTCCCTCCGTCCGGAAATATAAGATGTTTTAGGTTTGTGAAGTGAATGTATCTAGATATCTTTTAGTGTATAGGTTCGTTTGAATCTATACACTAAAAGATGTCTAGATACATTTACTTCACAAATCTAAAACATCTTATATTTCCGAACGGAGGGAGTAGCTAGCTTGTTCAAGTCTGTATAGTAGTGGATTGAGTGAGAGACCAGGAGTATATGCAGAATTATACGAACACTTGAATCGTCACTCTCGTTGGAAATTTTGCATGTTGTACCGTGAGACCAGATAGTGCACTCACAATAGAAAATTGCACTTAATTAAGTTTCGAATGTTGTTGTTTTCTCCATTTTGCGGCCACTATTATCGCCGAATTTTAAGGTTAATTAAGTTAGTGCTCGAATTTTTCGAATTGTTAATCTAGTTTAATATTAGGGTTAAATAACACTTAATTTATAGACTCTCCTCCGTTTGAGACCCTAAATGTTTTTTATTATATCCACAATTTTTTATTGATGAAACCTGCAAAAGTGATATGCACAAGATAAAACCAAAAGTTAATACGAGCATATAAAAGTAATCAAAACATATCTGCGCAAAAATAGCATTTGCCTCAATTTTATGTTCTTGGATGGTGTTGTAAATGATGTTATTACAATATCAAGCATAGATCACGCACATGTTATCAACTTGTTACTAATTCTGACATGCGAGACGTCTTGGCAAACACTTTAATTTGTACTCTAGAAGGTTCCCTCACTATACCTATTTAATAATACACTATAATTGCTGCTAATCGAGATATCTCTCTTTGCATATGTTTTAGAGATCTCTATCATAATATATAACAATATTAAAACAAATACACGGACACATACTCCCTCCGTTAGGAATTATCCTGCATTCTGTGTTTGGTCAAAGTCAAATTTTTCAAATTTTGACCAAACATATTGGTAAAACTATCAATAACTATAAAACCAAATACATGCAATATGAAAATATATTTTATGACAATTCTAATGATGGTTATTTTATATTATTAATATTAATATTTTTTCTTATACGCTTAGTCAAAGTCTATAAAGTTTGACTTTGCCTAAACCCAGAATGCAGGGTAATTCTTGACAGAGGGAGTTGATACGTCTCCAACGTATCTATAATTTTTGATGCTCCATGCTTGTTTTTACACCATTTGCTTACTGTTTCGTTACACTTTGTGGCACTTTTATGCATTTTCCGGAACTAACCTATTAACAAGTCGCCACAGTGCCAGTTCCCTGTTTTTCTGCTATTTTTGTGTTTCAGAAGTGATACACAGGAAATATTTTCGGAATTGGACGAAACAAGTTCCTGAAGTCTTATTTTTCCCGGAAGCTTCCAGAGATCTGAAGAGGAGACGGAGTGGGGCCACGAGGGGCCCTCACACCAGGGCGGCGTGGCCAGGGCCTGGGCAGCGCCCCCTATGCGTGAGACCCCCTCGGTCCACTTCTGACGATGCCCCTTCGCCTATAAAGACCCCCCGACGAGAAAAACCTAAGTACCCGATCAATTTTCTAGAACACATCGCGATCTGCCGCCGTCATCGACCCGAAGATCGGGAGGGTCCAGAAGCTCTTCCCGGCACCCTGCCAGAGAGGGGAATCGCCACCAGAGGTCTTCTTCATCGCCATGCTTGCCTCCGGAGCGATGAGTGAGTAGTCTACCTTGGACTATGGGTCCATAGCAGTAGCTAGATGGTTGTCTTCTCCACCATGTGCTTCATGTTTAGATCTCATGAGCTGCCTTACATGATTGAGATCACCGTTATGTAATTCTACATGTTTGGTTTGTTGGGATCCGATGAATATTGGTGTTATGATTGAGTTGCTATACTGAAATTTATCTTATGTTATCTCTATGTTGTTTATGATCTTGCATGCTCTCCGTTGTTAGTAGCTATCTTGGCCGAGTAGTTGCTAGTGACTCCAAGAGGGGGTATTTATGCTCGATAGTGGGTTCATGCCTCTATTTAATCTGGGGGAGTGACAGAAACCTCTAAGGTTGTAGATGTGCTGTTGCTACTAGGGAGAAAACAACATTCATATGCTCAAGGGCATATGCTTTATTTACATTACACACTTTGCTTAATGCAATTATCTGTTGTTCGCAACTTAATACTTATGGAGTTCTCAGATTGATTCGCCACAAGTGGATTATTAGTAATAGATGCAGTTGGATGGCGGTCTATGTATTTTGTTGTAATGCCCAGAGTAAATCGCATAGTGATCTTCTTGACATATCATGTTTATCTTTATTCTATCAATTGCCCAACTGTAATTTGTTTACCCAGTATGTGTTATTTATCTTATGGAGAGACACCACTAGTGAACTGTGGATCCCGGTCCTATTTCCATCATATTGCTATCACCTGTTTACTTTACTCGCACTGTTTACTTTACTCGCATACTATTATCACTTTCCACTCGATACGCTTATAACCTTTGTTTCAAGCAAACCGGTGAGATTGACAACCTCATCGCAAGTTGGGAGCAAAGTATTTGGTTGTGTTGTGTGCAGGTTCCGCGTTGTAGCTAGCAAGCAAAGCTTGGACGAGGCGCCATATATAAATTGTCCGAAGCTATCGCAAACTAGCAAGCATCACCTTCAGTCGTATTGTCCGCTCTTCTACTGATCGACATAACCTTGGTTTCTTAACTGAGGGAAAACTAGATGCTATACTCATCACACCTTCCTCTTGGGGTCCCCAACGGGCTGGTTATTTACCACGCATCAAGCTAATTTTCTGGCGCCGTTGCCGGGGAAGAAGTGGAAGACCTCTGCAAGGGGAGTTTTTCGCACACACATCCTTTACTTTGTTTTAAGTTTTGCTTTACTTTATTTTTACTTGCATCGTTTTATATCAAAAATAAAAAAAAAATTAGAATCCTTGGTAGTTGTTATTTCTTTACTTTTAGTTCATCATGCTGTTCCCTAAGTATGTTTTGGAGGACCTCTCAGTAGGTAGTGGTTCAATTATTGGAAAAAGTAACATTGATGAGTTCTTTAATCATATTAGTATGCATAAGGAAGTTGAAGAAAAATCTTTGGTTGAGCTAGCTCCTAGTTATGAAGTTGCTTCTGCTTATTTAGTTCATATGTTAGAAGCTAGGTTTGCTAGCCTTAATCCTTTTTTGCAATATATGTTCCTTAAGCTTCATGAAATTGAGGATCCCGAAAAGAAAGCTTTTATCTTGGAAACTTTGCGCATAGAATTTAAAGATGTTGCAATTGAGGCTAGGAAAGTTTTTAAGAAGTTTAATAAGCTTGGCTCGCCTGTTGAAATTGTTGGTACACCCAATGAAGATTCTAGAATGCCAATACCTTGTAAACTTGTAGGAATTCATAATGCCTTGGTAACTAATGTTAGTTGGATTTGTCCTAAAAATCTTTTTGATGAAAATAGTGTACCAAGGCGTGAGTACAAGGGATACTCAAAACCTCAATTGGAAAGTATTCACTTCTTTGTTCCTATAGTGGATCCTGATGCCCCTTTCATTATTACTTGATTCGCAATTTTCTGCGCCTAGCTCAAAGGCGTTAAAGAAAAGGACTCTTGGGAGATAACCCAATATTTTATTTTCAGTACTTTTTATTTTATTTGAGTCTTGGAAGTCATTACTACTGTAATGACCGCTCCTTATCCTTTTTATTTTATTGTTGTGCCAAGAGAAGCCTCTAATTCGAGTGAGGTAAAGATTTGGGGATGTTGCTGTCCTGAAACTGTTTTTGGTGCTGCACCGTAAAAATTCGTATAAATTCTCTGTATATCTTTTGGACTTAAAATTTCTTGTGCATATGCCCCAGGTTATATCCAAACTTTCGTTAGTTGAACACTTTTTGATTTGAGCAACAAAAAACCCCTCAAAAATTAGACCTTTATCAGCTGTTCTGTTTTGACAGATTTCTGCCACTATTCGTTTTTGCCGCTTTATCGCTTTCTTTTTGAGTTCTTTTGATCACGGAACTTTTGGGGAAGTTGCTACAGTAGTATATACTTAATATGTAGTGATTTTGGGTTGAAACCTGAAGCAAAAAGAGGTTGATTATATGTTATGCCTACACTAATGTTGCTAATAGATTTGTGTTTAGTTTTGTATGAAGGAAGTTTTCAAGTGTAGGGATTGGAGAATGATGAGATGAGTTGAAGAATGGACAAAAGCTCAAGCTTGGGGATGCCCATGCATCACTGATACGTCTCAAACGTATCTATAATTTTTGATGCTCCATGCTTGTTTTTACACCATTTGCCTATTGTTTCGTTACACTTAGTGGCACTTTTATACATTTTCCGGAACTAACCTATTAACGAAGTGCCACAGTGCCAGTTTCCTGTTTTCTGCTGTTTTTGTGTTTCAGAAGTGATACACAGGAAATATTCTCGAAAATGGACGAAACAAGTTCCTGAAGTCTTATATCAAGGGGAGGCTTCCAGACATCGGAAGACCTGACGGAGTGGGGCCATGTGGGCCCCAGACACAGGGGCGGCGCGGCCACCCCCCTGGCCGCGCCAGCCCCGTGTGAGGGGGCGTGGTCCCTCCTCTGACATCGCCCCTTCGCCTATATATACCCCCTGACGAGAAAAACCTAAGGCCCGATCAGTTTTCCAGAATACATCGCGATCCACCGCCGCCGTCGACCCGAAGATCGGGAGGGTCCAGAAGCTCTTCCCGGCACCCTGCAGGAGAGGGGAATCGCCACCGGAGGTCTTCTTCATCGCCATGCTTGCCTCCGGAGCGATGAGTGAGTAGTCTACCTTGGACTATGGGTCCATAGCAGTAGCTAGATGGTTGTCTTCTCCACTATGTGCTTCATGTTTAGATCTCATGAGCTGCCCTACATGATTGAGATCACCGTTATGTAATTCTATGATGTTGGTTTGTTGGGATCCGATGAATATTGGTGTTTATGATTAAGTTGCTGTACTGAATTATATCTTTTGTTATCTCTATGTTGTTTATGATCTTGCATGCTCTCCATTGTTAGTAGCTATCTTGGCCGAGTAGTTGCTAGTGACTCCAAGAGGGGGTATTTATGCTCGATAGTGGGTTCATGCCTCTATTTCACCTGGGGGAGTGACAGAAACCTCTAAGGTGGTAGATGTGCTGTTGCTACTAGGGAGAAAACAACATTCATATGCTCAAGGGCATATGCTTTGTTTACATTACACACTTTGCTTAATGCAATTATCTGTTGTTCGCAACTTAATACTTCTAGGGTGTTCGGATGATATCCCCGGGGGTGGATTATTAGTCATAGATGCAGTTGGATGGCGGTCTATGTATTTTGTTGTAATGCCCAGAGTAAATCTCATAGTGATCTTCTTGACATATCACGTTATCTTTATTCTATCAATTGCCCAACTGTAATTTGTTTACCCAACATGTTATTTTATCTATGGAGAGACACCACTAGTGAACTGTGGACCCCGGTCCTATTTTAATCATATTGCAATCACCTGTTTACTTTTCCCGCACTGTTTACTTTACTCGCATATTACTACTGTTTTCCACTCGATACACTCATAACCTTTGTTTCAAGCAAACCGGTGAGATTGACAACCTCATCGCAAGTTGGGGACAAAGTATTTGTTTGTGTGTGTGCAGGTTCCACAACACCTTCAGTCGTCATCGTCTCCCTTCTCCTGTTCGATAAACCTTGGTTTCTTAACTGAGGGAAAACTTGCTGCTGCACTCATCATACCTTCCTCTTGGGGTTCCCAACGGGCTGGTCATTCACCACGCATAAGGACTGTCTGTTGCCACATTCACTTGGAGCATCAGCTACTTTTCTGGCGCCGTTGCCGGGGAAGAGAGAAGACTTCTGCGAGGGGAGTTCTTCGCACACACATTCTTTACTTTGTTATTTGTTTTGCTTTACTTTATTTTATTTTACCTGCATTGCTTTTTATATCAAAAACCCAAAAAAATTAGAATCCTTGGTAGCTGTTTTTACTTGTTTACTTTCGTTTTGCTGAAATGGGTACTCCTGAAAACACCAAGTTGTGTGACTTTGCTAGCACGAACAATAGTGATTTTATCTGCACTCCTATTGCACCAACTGTTCCTGCTACCACTTTTTATGAGATTAAGCCTGCTTTATTGAACCTTGTTATGAAAGAGCAATTTTCTGGTGCTAGTACTGAAGATGCTGCAACTCATCTCAACAATTTTGTTGAGCTATGTGAGATGCAGAAATATAAGGATGTTGATAGTGATATTATTAAGCTCAAGTTGTTTCCTTTTTCTTTGAGAGGAAAAGCTAAAGATTGGCTGCTGTCTTTGACTAAGAATAGTATTGATTCATGGGCTAAGTGTAAGGATGCTTTTATTGGTAGATACTATCCTCCTGCTAAGATTATAGCTTTGCGCAGCAATATTATGAAGTTTACTCAGTTTGATAATGAACATGTTGCTCAAGCTTGGGAAAGAATGAAATCTATGGTAAAGAATTGCCCCACTCATGGACTGACTACTTGGATGATTATCCAAACCTTTTATGCAGGACTGAATTTTTCTTCAAGGAACCTACTTGATTCAGCTGCTGGAGGCACTTTTATGTCCCTTACATTGGGTGCCGCATCAAAGCTACTCGACAACATGATGGTAAATTATTCCGAATGGCACACCGAGAGAGCTCCACAAGGTAAGAAGGTAAATTCTGTTGAGGAAACCTCTTCCTTGAATGATAAGATTGATACCATTATGGCTATGCTTGCTAATGATAGGACTCATGTTGATCCTAATAATATTCCTTTGGCCTCTCTGGTTGCTCAGGAAGAGCAAGTTGATGTGAATTTCATTAGAAATAACAATTTTAATAACAATGCTTATAGGAACAATTTTGCTAGTAACAATTATAGACCGTTTCCTTCTAATGGTGATAATAGCTATCTTGGTAGACCTAAAATGCCTAGTGAAGAAAGAATTTTTGAACTTGAAAAGGCTACCAAGAATTTTATGCAGATTCAATATGAGCAGAACAGGGCTTTCACCAAGACTATGGAGGAGCAATCAGCTCTGTTGAGGACTATTAGTCATCAACTTGAAAATTTAAACAAGGCTATTCCTGATTTACAAGCTAAGGCTTCCAAAGCTGAAACCGATATCTCATTATTGTCTAATGTGCAATCTTCTTTAGTTAATAGAATGTCCGCTAAGCCTGATCCTTTTGCTGCCGCTAATACTATCCAAGTTAGAATTGATGAAAATATTAGATTGTTAGCGGAATTGCATGCCAGGTGGGAAAGAGAAGATGAGATGGCTAGAGAGATGAAGGTATGTACTATTACTACCTCTAATGATGTTGCTCCTACTGATAGCAATCCTCTTACTTTGATTGGTGTAGAGAAAACTCCCACTCCTTGTGTTAAAAAGCCTAAAACTGCCAAAACTTTTTCTCAAAAGAGTGCTGAAATTTTTCGGAGTGTGGGAGATGATAGCTCTATTTCCTTTAATGATTTTGATGTTGATGGCTGCAATATATCTGAAGTAATTTTGTTCTTGCAAAAGCTTGCTTTGACTCCCAATGCTAGTTCTTTAAATATTGCTTTTACTAAGCATATTACCAATGCTCTCATAAAGATTAGGGATGAAAAGTTGAAGCAAAAAGCCTCTGTTCCCAAGAAGTTAGAAGATGGTTGGGAACCCATCATTGATATGCATGTTAATGGTTATGATTGCCATGCTTTATGTGATCTAGGTGCTAGTATTTCTATCATGCCTAGAAAGATTTATGACATGCTTGATTTACCACCACTTGAAAAGTGTTATTTTGATGTTCCTATTGCTGATGTTGCTAAGAAGAAACCTTTGGGAAGGATTAATGATGTTCTTATTGTGGTTAACAATAACCTTGTTCCCGTTGATTTTCTTGTTATGGATGTTGAATGCCATGCTTCATGTCCTATTATTTTGGGAAGACCCTTTCTTCGAACTGTAGGTGCTATCATTGATATGAGGGAAGGCACTATCAAGTATCAATTCCCACTAAAGAAAGGTATGGAACACTTCCCTAGGAAAAGAAAGAAATTGATTTTTGACTCTATTCTTAGAGCAAATTATGAGCTTGATGCTTCATCACTTGATATTACTTGATTCGCAATTTTCTGCGCCTAGCTCAAAGGCGTTAAAGAAAAGCACTCTTGGGAGATAACCCAATGTTTTCTTTTTAGTACTTTTTCTTTTATTTGAGTCTTGGAAGTCATTACTACTGTAATGACCGCTCCTTATCTTGTTTATTTCGTTTTTGTGCCAAGAGAAGCCTCTAATTTGAGTGAGGTAAAGATTTGGGGTTATTGCTGTCCTGAAACTGTTTTCGGTGCTGCACCGTAAAAATTCGTAAAAATTCTCTGTTTATCTTTTGGACCTGCGATTTCTTGTGCATATGCCCCAGGTTATATCCAAACTTTTCTTAGTTGAACACTTTTTGATTTGAGCAACAGAAAATCCCTCAAAAATTCGTCCTTTGTCAGCTGTCCAGTTTTGACAGATTTCTGCCAATATTTGTTTTTGCCACTTTATCGCTTTCTTTTGAGTTCTTTTTGATCATGGAACTCTTGTGGAAGTTGCTACAGTAGTATATACTTTATATATGGTGGTTTTGGGTTGAAACCTGAAGCTAAAGGAGGTTGAATATATTTTATGCTTATACTAATGTTGCTAATAGAATTGTGTTTAGTTTTGTATGAAGGAAGTTTTCAAGTGTAGGGATTGGAGAATGATGAGATGAGTTGAAGAATGGACAAAAGCTCAAGCTTGGGGATGCCCATGCATCACCCCAAGAAATATCCAAGAAGTACAAGCGTCAAAGCTTGGGGATGCCCCCGAGGCACCCCTTCTTCATCGGCAAAAATCAGGTCACCTTTCAAAACACTATATTTTTATTGCTTCATGCACTATGTGTTTTTCTTGGAGCGTCAGTTGTTTTAGTTTTCTTAGGTTGTTTAGTTGTTTGTTTGCTGCAATAAATGGTTGGACCCCAACAAATTTCCCTTTGGAGGAGATGTACTCGTTTTCATTTGCAAAGAACGCTCTAGTTTTCACTCTTATTAAAAATCGAGTGTTCTACTTTTTCTGCTACTGCTTTTGGTTTTCGTTTTCGCCTTGATTTGCGTTCAGATCTTGCCATATCTTTTCATCAAGGTGTATTTTTGCCTCTGATCTTTATTGGTTTTCATCAAGAGAGGTGTTTATAAAAATTTCAAATGGTGTTGGAAAAGAGAAAAAGCTTTGTGCAAAATAGTGGTACAAGAAGGAGCTTGTGTAGACTGCGGCTTAGGCTTTTTCATGTCATGCTTGATGTCTTTTTGATAGTATGCTTAGTGGTTTTGCTGTAGCATGACTTGTCTCAAATAACTGAGATTGCTTAATGAGCCTTTGAAAAAAATCATGCGTTGTTTTTATTGTATGGAAGCATTATTTTGGTTTTCTCCTTGATGCTTTATTTGGGTTGACTTGGCGCATGCTCACACATGTTAGACTCTTACAAAGTCGCCATTAGCCTTCATGATCATTTAGTTTTTGACTTTTGATGCCATCGTATGCTTCTTTTAATGTCTCTTTGTCGCTTTGCATGATTATGGCCATTATTGCTCTCTTAGTTGGTCGCTCCCAGTCTTTTGCTAGCCCTCGCCTTTTACTGAGTATGAGCTCTACTCGTGCATCCAACTCCTAAAAGCCAAAGTTTGCCATTGTGTCCACTATAAATTCCTATGCATGGTATTTGTAAGCCATTCCAAAGTAAAATTTTCGTGTGCTACCTTTCAAAAACCTTCAAAATACTTCTCGTTTTGTGACACTGTTTTCAGCTCATGGGGACGTAGTGGTCGGATTTGCTATCTTCCATATTGCTTATTCCAAAAAGAAAAAAAAGGAAAAAAAGAAAGAAAAAAAGGCACTCCTCCAAAGAATGTGAATGTTGGTGGGCACCCGATGGAATCGGTTAGCCATGGTATGTGAAAGGAAAAGGTGGGGAGGAGTGCCAAGTTTTATAAAAAGAGCACAAGAGTGCCAATCTCTCTCTCAAAAACTTGCTTTATTTTTGTATGGAAGATAGTAAGAACCCCATTGCCAGTCGTTGACAAAGACAACCACCTCTCAAAATCAAGTTTTATCTCTGTTTTACAAATGAAAAGCTCTAGCACATGCTCAATCACTGCTTCCCTCTGCGAAGGGCCTTTCTTTTACTTTTATGTTGAGTCACCACCTTCTTTCTTTATGCACCATTAAGAGAGCATAGTTGTCATTCTTAGTGTGATATGCATTGTCCCAAAGTTCATTGATTGACTCATATTGTTGGTTTCACTTGTTCTTAAATTATTTGTATCTAGTCGCCCTCTTAAACTTTGAGGTGTCCTATGCATTTATGTTTTGCTCTCTTTGAAGGACAAGCTGAAAACCTTTTGTATGTTTTTCCTTATGATTTGAGCACACGTTTGACTTTCATTGTTTCATTTTCATGATCTTTTGTTTGTGTTCATTTACATGTTTACAACATGGTTGCTAAGTTCTTATTGTCATGATTATATCTTTCATGCCCATGTTTTAAGTTCTATTGATCCCAGCTCACCAATGCTTACATATATGATCAAGATTGTGTAGGTGCATGTCACCTCAAAAATTATTCTTTGTTATCACTTACCTACTCGAGGACGAGCAGGAGTTAAGCTTGGGGATGCTTGATACGTCTCAAACGTATCTATAATTTTTGATGCTCCATGCTTGTTTTTACACCATTTGCCTATTGTTTCGTTACACTTAGTGGCACTTTTATACATTTTCCGGAACTAACCTATTAACGAAGTGCCACAGTGCCAGTTTCCTGTTTTCTGCTGTTTTTGTGTTTCAGAAGTGATACACAGGAAATATTCTCGGAATTGGACGAAACAAGTTCCTGAAGTCTTATATCAAGGGGAGGCTTCCAGACATCGGAAGACCTGACGGAGTGGGGCCATGTGGGCCCCAGACACAGGGGCGGCGTGGCCACCCCCCTGGCCGCGCCAGCCCCGTGTGAGGGGGCGTGGTCCCTCCTCTGACATCGCCCCTTCGCCTATATATACCCCCTGATGAGAAAAACCTAAGGCCCGATCAGTTTTCCAGAATACATCGCGATCCGCCGCCGCCGTCGACCCGAAGATCGGGAGGGTCCAGAAGCTCTTCCCGGCACCCTGCCGGAGAGGGGAATCGCCACCGGAGGTCTTCTTCATCGCCATGCTTGCCTCCGGAGCGATGAGTGAGTAGTCTACCTTGGACTATGGGTCCATAGCAGTAGCTAGATGGTTGTCTTCTCCACTATGTGCTTCATGTTTAGATCTCATGAGCTGCCCTACATGATTGAGATCACCGTTATGTAATTCTATGATGTTGGTTTGTTGGGATCCGATGAATATTGGTGTTTATGATTAAGTTGCTGTACTGAATTATATCTTTTGTTATCTCTATGTTGTTTATGATCTTGCATGCTCTCCGTTGTTAGTAGCTATCTTGGCCGAGTAGTTGCTAGTGACTCCAAGAGGGGGTATTTATGCTCGATAGTGGGTTCATGCCTCTATTTCACCTGGGGGAGTGACAGAAACCTCTAAGGTGGTAGATGTGCTATTGCTACTAGGGAGAAAACAACATTCATATGCTCAAGGGCATATGCTTTGTTTACATTACACACTTTGCTTAATGCAATTATCTGTTGTTCGCAACTTAATACTTCTAGGGTGTTCGGATGATATCCCCGGGGGTGGATTATTAGTCATAGATGTAGTTGGATGGCGGTCTATGTATTTTATTGTAATGCCCAGAGTAAATCTCATAGTGATCTTCTTGACATATCACGTTATCTTTATTCTATCAATTGCCCAACTGTAATTTGTTTACCCAGCATGTTATTTTATCTATGGAGAGACACCACTAGTGAACTGTGGACCCCGGTCCTATTTTAATCATATTGCAATCACCTGTTTACTTTTCCCGCACTGTTTACTTTACTCGCATATTACTACTGTTTTCCACTCGATACACTCATAACCTTTGTTTCAAGCAAACCGGTGAGATTGACAACCTCATCGCAAGTTGGGGACAAAGTATTTGTTTGTGTGTGTGCAGGTGCCACAACACCTTCAGTCGTCATCGTCTCTCTTCTCCTGTTCGATAAACCTTGGTTTCTTAACTGAGGGAAAACTTGCTGCTGCACTCATCATACCTTCCTCTTGGGGTTCCCAACGGGCTGGTCATTCACCACGCACAAGGACTGTCTGTTGCCACATTCACTTGGAGCATCAATCACCCCAAGAAATATCCAAGAAGTACAAGCGTCAAAGCTTGGGGATGCCCCCGAGGCACCCCTTCTTTATCGGCAAAAATCAGGTCACCTTTCAAGACACTATATTTTTATTACTTCATGCACTATGTGTTTTTCTTGGAGCGTCAGTTATTTTAGTTTTCTTAGTTAGTTTAGTTTTGTTTTCTGCAATAAATGGTTGGACCCCAACAAATTTCTTTTGGAGAAGTTGCCTTGCTTTTCATTTGCCAAGAACACTCGTTGAACGATAAGAGTGAAAAACGGACTTGATCGAGTGTTCTTCTCTTTCTACTACTGCTTTTGGTTTTCGTTTTCGCCTTGATTTGCGTTCAGACCTTGTCATATCTTTTCATCAAGGTGTATTTTTGCCTCTGATCTTTATTGGTTTTCATCAAAAGAGGTGTCTTAAAAAAATTCAAATGGTGTTGGAAAAGAGGAAAAGCTTTATGCAAAAAAGTGGTACAAGAAGGAGCTTGTGTAGACTGCGGCTTAGGCTTTTTCATGTCATGCTTGATGTCTTTTTGAGAGTATGCTTAGTGGTTTTGCTGTAGCATGACTTGTCTCAAATAACTGAGATTGCTTAATGAGCCTTTGAAAAAATCATGCGTTGTTTTTATTGTATGGAAGCATTATTTTGGTTTTCTCCTTGATGCTTTATTTGGGTTGACTTGGCGCATGCTCACACATGTTAGACTCTTACAAAGTCGCCAATAGCCTCTATGATCATTTAGTTTTTGACTTTTGATGCCTTCTTATGCTTCTTTTAATATCGCTTTGTCGCTTTGCATGATTATGGCCATTATTGCTCTCTTAGTTGGTCGCTCCCAGTCTTTTGATAGCCCTTGCCTTATACTGAGTATGAGCTCTACTCGTGCATCCAACTCCTAAAAACCAAAGTTTCCAAAGTGTCCACCATATATACCTACTAGCAATTTGCTATTCCAAGTAAATTTGACTTGCTTTTATCTTCTCTTCAAATTAAACTCTTACCAGTGTTATGCGAAAATTGGTTAGTAAAGCTCTCACGAACCGGAAGGCACACTTTACTTTTTCCCTGTTCTTAAAATTTGACATTGTGGTCTCTTATGTTGAGTTGTTATGCTTGCAAGTTGTAAGTTGGATTCTAGCCCATCCATGCTGTCATGGGGCAAGCTTTCAACATTGCACTTCTTATTTGAGTTGATATCGTGATCTTTTGTTTATGGATGCCCGCGATGTGAAATGAATTGGGAATCTTATGGGGATCATGGAGTTTGTATATGTGTTAGGGAAATGCCTGGGCCGCCAATCTAAGCCATGCATAATTCATGGTGGAAATTTGCAGCATACCTATGGTGGACATTCGACGACGCATCTCAAAATAAAAAGCTAAACAAAATGGCAAATAAAAGAGATGTCGAGGTGTTCATTGTCTGCTTGTCCTGTCATTTTGATGTGGGCTTGTTCCATGTCATCGGGCATGGAGGTACCCCATTAGCGGTTCTCGATGATACATATATACTTACATTGATAAGAGCCTTGCTTGGGACTCTAAGTAAAGTAGCATGAGGTTTGGGTACTCGTATTCACGGGGCACGAGGTTTTTGACTTATGATTTGTCAAGCATATGCATCATAATTGTTCTCGCATTAACTCTAACCATTCAAGATGCTTATGATGGGGGCAATGAGAGCTCAAAGCCAGTAAGTAACATAATTTTTGAAGGTCTATAAAACTTGCAATCACTGCTTCCCTCTACGAAGGGTCTTTCTTTTACTTTTATGTTGAGTCACCACCTTCTACCTTTATGCACCGTTAAGAGAGCATAGTTATCATTCTTAGTATAATGTGCATTGTCCCAAAGTTTTCATTGATTGATTCATATTGTTGGTTTCACTTGTTCTCAAATTATTTGTATCTAGTCGCCCTCTTAAACTTGAAGGTGTCCTATGCATTTATGTTTTGCTCTCTATGAAGGACAAGCTGAAAACCACTTGTATGTTTTTCCTTATGATTTGAACACATGTTTGACTTTCATTGTTTCATTTTCATGATCTTTTATTTGTGTTCATTTGCATGTTATAACATGGTTGCTAAGTCTTTATTGTCAAGATTATATCTTTCATGCCCATGTTTTAAGTTCTTATGATCCCAGCTCACAAATGCTTACATATATGATCAAGATTGTGTAGGTGCATGTCACCTCAAAAATTATTCTTTTGTTATCACTTACGTACTCGAGGACGAGCAGGAGTTAAGCTTGGGGATGCTTGATATGTCTCCAACGTATCTATAATTTTTGATGCTCCATGCTTGTTTTTACACTATTTGCCTACTGTTTCGTTACACTTCGTGGCACTTTTATGCATTTTCTGGAACTAACCTATTAACAAGTCGCCACAGTGCCAGTTCCCTGTTTTCAGCTGTTTTTGTGTTTCAGAAGTGATACACAGGAAATATTCTCGGAATTGGACGAAACAAGTTCCTAAAGTCTTATTTTTCCCGGAAGCTTCCAGAGATCCGAAGAGGAGACAGAGTGGGGCCATGAGGGGCCCTCACACCAGGGCTGTAACATCCCAATTTTTGGGAAAAAGAATTTTTGGAGTTTCACATGAAATCATGCATCATGTCATGCATAGCATTCTTCTTGCATTTGCACTTTATCAAGTTACTTCCCTTGTTCTCTTGAATCAAAACCTTCCCTGTATGTTCAAAAAGCAGAATAAAAGTTTTACAAATTTCAAAATGTGACTTAAATCTGAATCAGAAGTTTTTGCAAGTTTCAAGCAAAGTTCAAAGCAAAAAACAGAAAAGAAAAGAAAAATAAAAAGGAAAATAGCTGAAAAGGCCGCGGGGCAGCACTTCGGCCCAAGACCGGAACCAGCCCACGGCCACTTACCCCTTTTCCCGAACCGGTACCCCTCTCTTTTCTTTTCTTCGCTGACAAGTGGGACCCGCACGTCAGCGCCAACGTCGTCGTCAACCTCCGTCCGAGGAACTCGCCCGACGACGCCGTGATCTCCTTGAGCTTATCCACCCGGGGTCGTTCCGATTTCCTCTCCCTCTCATGGCTATAAGACCCCCTCCCTCCCGCACACTTCCCCTTCCCAAACCCTAGCGGAACTCGCCCCCAGGCTACGCAACCAGAAGCCGCCGCGCCGCCACCAATCTGCAGAGAGCGCCGCCGGTTCACATTAGGGCACGAGCCCTCCCGATCTCCCTCCTAGCCCTACTTCTTCACCGTGTTCTGGCGCTCCCCCTGACATTATTTCGCTCCTTCTTTTTCTCCAGAAACCCGCACCCGTCCATGACCGGATCTTGCTGTCGCCGCACAAGAACTCCGACGAGGAATTAGCGGAACTCCAGGACGCCTTGACCCCGAAGACCTCGCCACCATACTCGCCTCGATCTCCCGAACGCCGTGGTAAGACCGCCGTCTCCGCGCTCTCTCTGTACTTGCCGCTCCCCTTCGTGTCCAGTACCTCACCGTCGGGCCGTCTAACTCCAGCCACGCCTCATCCTCATTACAGGAAGCGCCCGAGCACCTCAACCGCACCATCGTCATCACCCTCTCCTGCTGAACACCGTCGTGACCTTCGCCGCCACCAGAGATCGCCGGAACACCCTCGCCGTGAAGCTCCAGTATGCCGGGACCTCGCCGTCGACCTCTTCCCAGTGAGCTCCTCCCCCCTTCTTCTCTCATCCGTTGGATCTGGATCGCATGGATCGTATTAGATCACTTACTAAACCTTTACCGATCAATCTGGTCCGCTCGATCTGACTTAAATCCTACGGCCCAGTTCTGTTATCCGCGCGAAACGGTATCGCCCAATCAGATAGCGCCAAGTGTCGTGCCCTGGTTAAAACCCGATCGGTTTCGTTTTAAAATTTCCAGAATTTGTTTAAAACTTGTATAATTCATATCTTAAGTTCTATACGTCCAAATTTAGCAAATTTTGCGTCTATGGTTTCAGAAAATTGTGTAGTTTCTAACTACAGTATCAAAAGCATTTATTGTAGCTGTTTTATACAGTGAATTACTGCAAGCATTATTATTGTGTTTTGGCTATTAAAAATAGTTGTAGAATTTATTTTACAGTAATTTCTTTTGCTTTTGGTCTATTTGGAACCTTCCAGTACTGTAGCACGGCCAAAATATTTTTAGTTACTTTTATATTATCTTTTGTAGTTTTAGTTGTTTAATTGTTCTGTTTATGTGTTGATGATGAAATGAGCCTTATAAATTAACTCTAAAATTTTGATCATGTCATCATGCATATAGTAACAACCAGAAAACATGCTAAGTGTCCTTGAAGTGTTTAAAACACATATGCATGCATACTTTTCTTTTCATGATTGTTTTGTGATTGCTATGTGCTTATGATGCTATATTTTGTGTAGATTGCGCTGAGTGCAACGAGTGTCTTTGTGACGAGTGCACCAACTCTTCTCCTCACCAAGGCAAGTGTCACCATGTTTCCCTTGACCTACTGAAAGTTTTGGTCTTGTAGCTTTTCTAGTAGAAGATGCATGTGTAGGTGTTTTTATAAATTCTTGCCTTTAGCCTGCTAGATTTTATGCTAAGTTTTTGTCTAGCTTGCTTAGCTTTGCATCTCCTAGTAGAATTGCTGCTGCAATAGGACTTTACTTTTGTTCTTGTTGTGGGAATGGTTAACACATGATTTTGGCTAAGTGTTGGAAAACAAGTTTTTGGAAAACTAAGAAAACAACTAAGTTAATGAACCACCTGGGTGGAAGTGGCTTTTGATTGGTTTATGTTGAGTGGTTCCCTGGGGTCATGTCATCGAACCTCTGAACCACCAGGTGTATCTCACTTGTGGATGGCCACCCAGGAGCAAAGAGATTGGAGACGTTCAAGTCATGAAGCTTCCAGTGCAACCACATGACAATATGGGCTCTGTCTTGGTCAACTAAGCTGCAAGAACTCAAGCCAGGCGGACAGAGGGTGGTAGATGTTGGTAGGATGGAACGCGTCCGTTCGGTCTGAGGGAATGCTTCTGAAAGGCCTCGTCTTAGTTTTCACTTGGCCGTTTGAGGCAAAATGAGTCTCACGGCAAAACGGGTTAACTAAGTCTTGTGGGAAAAGTACACCACCTCTGCAGAGGGTTAAAACTAAGTACTTAGCCGTGTCCCCGGTTATGGACAAATCTGAGTGACATGACATTGAAGCCGTTCAAGAATCTCCTCACCCAAATTTCTCTAAGTTAAAACTTGATGGGTGAACTTGGGTAGAAAAGGTCCTTCTGGACAAAATTTTGCTAAGAAAAATTTGAGTTTTACAAAGATAGGAAAAAGGCTTGCTTTTGCTAAGTTAAACTCCACCTGGCCAAAGAGCATATACGTGTAGGTGCCATTGAGTCCACCAAAGTGACATTTGCCAATACATTCAATGTATTGACCCTCCGTGGCTGCAACGTATCATGTTGCAGGTGGCTACTATGAAGATTGAGGATTGCTGCGCTACGGTCATGAGTCTTCGTCCAACACGTCTGCCTGCGGTGCTCGAAGAAAAGAAGACTTGAAGTTATTTTACTTAGTCATTTTCTAGAGTTGTAATATGTTTGTGGCTTTGTGCCTTATTGAGTTGTAAAAGACTATGTTATTTGTGGATCAAGCGTTGTAATAAAGACCTTTGTATTCTTGATATTTCATCTTGTAACTGTGTGTGCTAGCAGTCGATCCGGGACTAGCACAATTAAAACACAGGTACGCTACAGATGGTATCAGAGCAAAGTGCTGCCCTTAGGTTCGTGACCCTAGGATTGGACGAAAACACTTAGGAAAATTTAGGAGTTGTCTTGTTTTTCTTTGTTGCTAACACTTAGAAATAGTTTGACTTCTAAGTTAGAAAAATCTCTTTAACTCTTTCTGCACTTTTTCTAAGTTTTTCTTCTACTTTAACTTACTAACTTGCCATGTTCCAACGTGAAGATGTCAACCTTCCGCATCACCAAGACCGGCAACTTCCTTCACAAGAAGGGCATCTGGGTCATCCACATCACGCAGCCAGGACGCGAGACAGAGCCGAAGACTGAAACTATCAAGCTCAAGACCTTCCACACCAACAAGAAGATAGGCGCCCAACTCCTCATGCAAGAGATGATAGCACGCCTCTGCGGACGTCACTTCTCCGAGCTCCAGAACCACTACTCCCACCTCTACGGCCGACGCGATGAGCAGGGCATGGCCATCGTGCTACCTGACGACGAGCAAGACCCCATGCGCATCCACCTCGCCGAGTTAGAGTATCTTGTCAGGGACGTCGACGTTGAGAGGTACAACGAGATGTTTAAGAACGATGAGTTACGTGCCCAGCTTGCCGAGAAGGACAAGCAACACCTGGAGCAGGAGGAGAAGATCAAGGAGATGAAGGAGAAGTTCGAGACTCAAGAGAAGCAGTGGAAGAGCCAAGAGAAGAGGATTCAAGCCAGGAACAAAGATGTTAGAGAGCTAAAGCAGAAGTTAGAGTGCAATGACTTCGAGCTTGAAGCGGACCACGACTTGATCGAGAAGCTGCGCGCCGACAAGAGGGAGCTTCAAGAGAAGGTCGACAACCTAACTGAAGAGCTGCAGGACTACAAGAGGCTACTCAAGGAGAATGGCCTTGATGTTGAAGAGGTGGAAATCGCCATGGAGGAATAGAGTAGTTAGATAGACTACCACACTTTATCTTTAAGTTTGCGTTTATGCCCGTGACCGCTTGTGGTATGGCATTAGACATTGTATCCCTTTAGACTTAAACGTTTGCGTACCTTCAAACTATTTGTGAGATGTTTATTGCATGTTTGGTTTAAAAGGTTCTTCTATGCTTGTGTATGTTGTGTTTGTGTTCTTTTTGAGGATTGTTTATGCATGTGGGTAGGAAACTTTATTCCTTAGACTATCTCTAAGTCTAATCTCACCTATTTTCCAAACCCAACAGATGCCTCCTCGTCGCGCTCCTGAGGAACAGATGCAGCAAATGATGGAAGCCCAGGCTCAGCTCATGCAGGTCATGACTCAATTTCTGGCCAACGCCAACAACAATAACAACAACAACAACCCTCCACCACCACCACCTCCCCCTCAGGTGGACATGCTCGCAAGGTTTCTGAGGCTTCGACCCGCCAAGTTCTCTCGAGCTGCGGAACCACTGGAGGCCATGGATTGGCTCCGTTCTGTCAACAAAGACTTGGTGACAACTGGTTGCACCGACGCAGAAAAAGTCAGGTTTGTAGCTCATCTTCTGGAAGGACCAGCAGCCAGCTGGTGGGATACCTATCAGATCACCCATCCCATTGAGGGTGTAACATGGGACTCATTCCAGGAAGGGTTCCGGGCTGCACACATTTCTTCTGGTGTGATGGGTCTGAAAAAGAAGGAATTCTGTGATCTGAGACAGAAATTCCGTAGTGTGACTGGATATATTGATGAGTGCTAACGTGGGAGCAGGCGGTCCTTGTGCGTGGTGAATGACCAGCCCGTTGGGAACCCCAAGAGGAAGGTATGATGAGTATAGCAGCGAGTTTTCCCTCAGTTTAAGAAACCAAGGTTTATCGATCAGGAGAGGAGAGACAATGACGACTGAAGGTGATGCGGAACCTGCACACACACAAACAAATACTTTGTTCCCAACTTGTGATGAGGTTGTCAATCTCACCGGTTTGCTTGAAACAAAGGTTATGAGCGTATCGAGTGGAAAACAATATAGTATGCAAGTAAAGTAAACAGTACGAGTAAAGTAAACAGGTGATAGCAATATGATGGAAATAGGACCGGGGTCCACAGTTCACTAGTGGTGTCTCTCCATAGATAAAATAACACATGCTGGGTAAACAAATTACAGTTGGGCAATTGATAGAATAAAGATAACGTGATATGTCAAGAAGATCACTATGAGATTTACTCTGGGCATTACAACAAAATACATAGACCGCCATCCAACTGCATCTATGACTAATAATCCACTCCCGGGGATATCAATCCGAACACCCTAGAAGTATTAAGTTGCGAACAACAGATAATTGCATTAAGCAAAGTGTGTAATGTAAACAAAGCATATGCCCTTGAGAATATGAATGTTGTTTTCTCCCTAGTAGCAACAGCACATCTACCACCTTAGAGGTTTCTGTCACTCCCCTAGGTGAAATAGAGGCATGAACCCACTATCGAGCATAAATACCCCCTCTTGGAGTCACTAGCAACTACTCGGCCAAGATAGCTACTAATAACGGAGAGCATGCAAGATCATAAACAACATAGAGATAACAAAAGATATAATTCAGTACAGTAACTTAATCATAAACACCAATATTCATCGGATCCCAACAAACCAAACATGTAGAATTACATAACAGTGATCTCAATCATGTAAGGCAGCTCATGAGATCTAAACATGAAGCACATGGTGGAGAAGACAACCATCTAGCTACTGCTATGGACCCATAGTCCAAGGTAGACTACTCACTCATCGCTCCGGAGGCAAGCATGGCGATGAAGAAGACCTCCGGTGGCGATTCCCCTCTCCGGCAGGGTGCCGGGAAGAGCTTCTGGACCCTCCCGATCTTCGGGTCGACGGCGGCGGCGGATCGCGATGTGTTCTGGAAAACTGATCGGGTACTTAGGTTTTTTCCGTCGGGGGGGTCTTTATAGGCGAAGGGGCGATGTCAGAGGAGGAGCCAGGCTCCCTCACGTGGGCCCCGTGCGGCCAGGGGCTGGCCGCGCCGCCCCTGCGTGTGGGGCCCTGGTGGCCCCCCTCCTACTCTTCTTCGGATCTCTGGAAGCTTCCGGGTAAAATAAGACTTCAGGATGTGGTTTCGTCCAATTCCGAGAATATTTCCTGTGTATCACTCTGAAACACAAAAACAGCAAAAAACAGGGAACTGGCACTGTGGCACTTCGTTAATAGGTTAGTTCCGGAAAATGCATAAAAGTGCCACTAAGTATAACGAAACAATAGGCAAATGGTGTAAAAACAAGCATGGAGCATCAAAAATTATAGATATGTTTGAGACGTATCAAGCATCCCCAAGCTTAACTCCTGCTCGTCCTCGAGTAGGTTAGTGATAACAAAAGAATAATTTTTGAGGTGACATGCACCTACACAATCTCGATCATATACGTAAGCATTGGTGAGCTGGGATCATAAGAACTTAAAACATGGGCATGAAGATATAATCATGACAATAAGAACTTAGCAACCATGTTGTAAACATGCAAATGAACACAAACAAAAGATCATGAAAAATGAAACAATGAAAGTCAAACGTGTGTTCAAATCATAAGGAAAAACATACAAATGGTTTTCAGCTTGTCCTTCAAAGAGAGCAAAACATAAATGCATAGGACACCTTCAAGTTTAAGAGGGCGACTAGATACAAATAATTTAAGAACAAGTGAAACCAACAATATGAATCAATCAAAGAACTTTGGGACAATGCATATCACACTAAGAATGACAACTATGCTCTCTTAATGGTGCATAAAGAAAGAAGGTGGTGACTCAACGTAAAAGTAAAAGAAAGGCCCTTCGTAGAGGGAAGCAGTGATTGCAAGTTTTATAACCTTAAAAAATTATGGTACTTACCGGCTTTGAGCTCTCATTGCCCCCATTATAAGCATCTTGAATGATTAAAGTTAATGCGAGAACAATTATGATGCATATGCTTGACAAATCATAAGTTGAAAACCTCGTGCCCCGTGAATACGAGTACCCAAACCTCATGCTACTTTACTTAGAGTCCCAAGCAAGGCTCTTGTCATTGTAAGTATATGCATATCATTGTGAACCGCCAATGGGGTACCTCCGTGCCCGATGACATGGAACAAGCCCACACCAAAATGACAGGACAAGCAGACAATGAACACCTCGACATCTCTTTTATTTGCCTTTTGTTTAGCTTTTTATTGTGAGATGCGTCGTTGAATGTTCACCATGGGTATGCTATAAATTTCCACCATGAATTATGCATGGCTTAGATTGGCGGCCCGGCGTTTCCCTAACACATATACAAACTCCATGATCCCCACAAGATTCCCAATTCATTTCACACCGCGGGCATCCATAAACAAAAGATCACGATATCAACTCAAATAAGAAGTGCAATGTTGAAAGCTTGCCCCATGACAGCATGGATGGGCTAGAATCCAACTTACAACTTGCAACCATAACAACTCAACATAAGAGACCACAATGTCAAATTTTTAAGAACAGGAAAAAGTAAAGTGTGCCTTCCGGTTCGTGAAGAGCTTTACTGACCGAATTTCGCATAACACTGGTAAGAGTTTAATTTGAAGAGAAAATAAAAGCAAGTCAAATTTACTTGGAATAGCAAATTGCTAGTAGGTATGTATGGTGGACACTTTGGAAAACTTTGGCTTTTAGGAGTTGGATGCACGAGTAGAGCTCATACTCAGTACAAGGTGAGGGCTAGCAAAAGACTGAGAGCGACCAACTAAGAGAGCAATAATGGCCATAATCATGCAAAGCGACATTAAAAAGAAGCATAAGATGGCATCAAAAGTCAATAACTAAATGATCATGAAGGCTATTGGCGACTTTGTAAGAGTCTAACATGTGTGAGCATGCGCCAAGTCAACCCAAATAAAGCATCAAGGAGAAAACCAAAATAATGCTTCCATACAATAAAAACAACGCATGATTTTTTCAAAGGCTCATTAAGCAATCTCAGTTATTTGAGACAAGTCATGCTACAGCAAAACCACTAAGCATACTATCAAAAAGACATCAAGCATGACATGAAAAAGCCTAAGCCGCAGTCTACACAAGCTCCTTCTTGTACCACTATTTTGCACAAAGCTTTTTCTCTTTTCCAACACCATTTGAAATTTTTATAAACACCTCTTTTGATGAAAACCAATAAAGATCAGAGGCAAAAATACACCTTGATGAAAAGATATGACAAGGTCTGAACGCAAATCAAGGCGAAAACGAAAACCAAAAGCAGTAGCAGAAAAAGAAGAACACTCGATAAACGATAAGAGTGAAAACTAGAGCGTTCTTGGCAAATGAAAAGCAAGGCAACTTCTCCAAAGGAAATTTGTTGGGGTCCAACCATTTATTGCAGCAAACAAACAAACTAAACTAACTAAGAAAACTAAAACAACTGACACTCCAAGAAAAACACATAGTGCATGAAGCAATAAAAATATAGTGTTTTGAAAGGTGACATGATTTTTGCCGATGAAGAAGGGGTGCCTCGGGGGCATCCCCAAGCTTTGACGCTTGTACTTCTTGGATATTTCTTGGGGTGATGCATGGGCATCCCCAAGCTTGAGCTTTTGTCCATTCTTCAACTCATCTCATCATTCTCCAATCCCTACACTTGAAAACTTCCTTCATACAAAACTAAACACAATTCTATTAGCAACATTAGTGTAAGCATAACATATAATCTATCTTCTTTTGCTTCAGGTTTCAACTCAAAACCACCACATATATAGTAGATACTACTGTAGCAACCTCCCCAAAAGTTCCGTGATCAAAAGAACTCAAAAGAAAGCGATAAAGTGGCAAACACAAATATTGGCAGAAATCTGTCAAAACTGAACAGCTGATAAATGTCGAATTTTTGAGGGATTTTCTGTTGCTCAAATCAAAAAGTATTCAAATAACAAAAGTTTGGATATAACCTGGGACATATGCGCAAGAAATCGCAGGTCCAAAAGATAAACAGAGAATTTTTACGAATTTTTACGGTGCAGCACCGAAAACAGTTTCAGGACAGCAACATCCCCAAATCTTTACCTCACTCAAATTAGAGGCTTCTCTTGGCACAAAAACGAAATAAACAAGATAAGGAGCGATCATTACAGTAGTAAGGACTTCCAAGACTCAAATAAAAGAAAAAGTACTGAAAAGAAAACATTGGGTTATCTCCCAAGAGTGCTTTTCTTTAACGCCTTTGAGCTAGGCGCAGAAAATTGCGAATCAAGTAACATCAGAAGAAGCCTTAAGATCAACTGCAGAGGTCTTATCAATAAGGCATTGTATTTCATCCACATAAGTTTTATAAGACCCTTTGTGATCATGCTTTGGTACACTATTTTCATCAAAAAGATTTTCAGGACAGATCCAGGCAAAATTATTTGGGATTTCTATTTTCGTGCCCTCAGGTCGTTAGTTGTACTCAGTTTTCCCCAGCCGCTTAACTTTTCCTCAGTTTTCCCCTCGCTCTAGTTTGAAACCCCTCGCAGACGCTCGGACGGGAGGAATCCCGTTAAGTTGACCGTTGGTTGGTGCTGGCAAGTGGGGCCGCCGTTGGTGCCGGCAAGTGGGGCCGCCGTTGGTGCCCCGCAGTGGACACGCCTCCACTTATCCAGATCATCGTGGGACCCGCAACTTGTCCACGTTAGCGCGCCGGACCCACAGCTTACCCAGGTGCCCGTTGCAAAATGGGAGCCCGAGCCAGCCCCGCGCCCGTGCCCGTGCCCGTGCCATTGCTTCCCCCTTCTTTCCCCGCGCCCCATTGTTCTTCTTCTCCGGCAGCGGCAGCCCTTCCCCGGCAGGCGGGTGATGTCTAGTTTCTCTTCGACCTCCCGTTCTTCATGGCCGCAGTATGGACCCGTGCCTTTGACAAGATGCCCTGACTGCCCACGCCAAGAGCCTCTGAAGCGGTCGATCTGTAAGACGAACGACAACGGCAACCGTGGACGTGAGTTCCTTGCATGCGAGAGCTTGCCATATAGAGAGGGGGATAAGGTTAGATCTCGCTCCAATTGCTCTGTTTTCTATCGATTTTCTTGTTATTCCCTCGAATTTGGGATTTAGGGTTCACGTTGTTGTTTTCAGATCCTGGAGAAATGCAGGTATTTCGAGTGGATCGATGTGTACGTTCAGAGGCTTAAATTGCAGGAATCAATTGGCGGTATTGGGGAGCGCAATTTGGGAGGGGGGGTACTTGCTGTAGAGAATGCGGTGGAGAGAGGGGCCGTCCCGATTATGCCTAATGCTCCCAATGCAGAACTGGTGGAAGTGAAGGGAGAACTGAAGAAAATGAACAAGCAGTTAAAGCAGCTGATCGAGTTGAAGAAGCAAGCTAATCTGATGGCTGGTTGTTTTTTTTGTTGTATAATTGCGATCGGATTCTTATCATTGCTTGTCAAGCGCTAGAAGTTGTTACAAGGGATCCCTTATTACAAATCCATTATTCAGTTACATGTACTTGTAGTTGTTTTCAAAGTTAGTGTGTGCATAGTTGATAATTGTTAGAGGGGTGACATATATGTATGTCTCATGTTTATACCAAAATTATACCACTTTTGGGACGTTTCAAATAACCAAAACTATATCCCAAAATATATTCCCTAAAAGAAAAGGAATGCTAAAGAAAGTTGATAATTGTTAGAGGGGTGATAAATAATCCATTCACCGAAATCCCACAAATATGCCAAATATGTATGTCGCATGTTTCTACCAGAATTATACCATTTTTGGGCCGTTTCAAATTGCCAAAACTATATTCCCTAAAAGAAAAGGAATGCTAAAGATAGTTGATAATTGTTAGAAGGGTGATAAATAATCCATTTACCGAAATCCCACAAATATGCCAAATATGTATGTCTCATGTTTCTACCAGAATTATACCATTTTTGGGCCGTTTCAAATTGCCAAAAAACTATTTTCCCTAAAAGAAAAGGAATGCTAAAGATAGTTGATAATTGTTAGAGGGGTGATAAATAATTCATTCACCGAAATGCCCCAAATATGCCAAACATGTATGTCTCATGTTTCTACCAAAATTATACCACTTTTGGGCCATTTCAAATTACCAAAACTAAATTCCCTAAAAGAAAAGGAATGCTAAAGATAGTTGATAATAGGGGTGATAAATATGTATGTCTCTTGTTTACCACTTTTTAGTTTAACATTTTTAAATCGTGGAAAATAATGCATAAATAGACTCCATAAATAATCCATAAATGCACACGGATCGACTCCACCAACCGTTGATAATACAGGGAAGGGATAGTTACGTGGTAAAATAATCCATAAATGCACACGGATCGACTCCACCAACCGTTGATCCATCGACAGAGAGAGAGGGGTGGCCACGAAGAGAGAGAGAGGGGTGGCCACGAAGAGACGGATAGGGGTATACTGCCCGTTAGATCAGTGGATCAACGGTTGGTGGAGTCGATCCGTGTGACAACCGCTCAACCAATCAGGATAAGTTTGGGTTTCTGTGAGCATTTGTGACAGTACTTGAGGGCAAAACTGAGTAGTACTAAAAAACCAAGGGCACGTAAATAGTAAATAGACTAAGGTATTCAAACAAAATAATTACAAAATGAAAAATGCGTGTTTTGTACAATATAATTCATATTGGGCTACATCAAATTATTTGCAATTCAAATATACATGAGTGTGACAATTATGGCCTCATTTAGACAAACTATGTTTTGGGGAAGATGTTTTGCAAAGGGGTTTGAGTGGAAAACCATGCATCTTCATAGCTACTAGTGATTATGAGAAGTGGCAATTTGTGGTAAAACATGATTTATCTATGTTGGTTAAGGTGGCAGGTTGCGTAGGAAGACTCCATGAGTAGGTGCCACTATGTTTTTATTTTTTTGGATTTTTTTGCGCATGAAATGACTCAATTAGCTATGTTAATCTCATTTGTTGACTCTCTGTTGACCAGCTACTTGAGGGTAGAACTGAGTATATTGCACTTGCCAGTCTAGTACTCGAGGGGAAAACTGAGTGCATATAAAATTTCTGAATAAGGCCCGAGGGTAGAACTGAGTACGCCTGTCGCGGTGCACGCTGCAGCCGTGCATAGCGGACGCGTGTTGCGGTACACCAAACGCCACCTTCGTCTTTATAGAGCCCCTCTCTCTCGACGCTTGCCCACTCTCATTCTCACTGCAACCGCCTCTCCTGTCCCATCATCTTCTCCACTTCGCGTCGAAAAACCCCCTAAGAAAAAACCCCGGCGATGGAGAAGCATGAGATGCCCATTGCCGACGTAGCCGCCGGCGCATCGGCCGCCGGCGCATCTTCCGGCGCATCGGCCGCCGGCGCATCTTCCGCCGGCGCATCGGCCGCCGGCGCATCGGCCGCCGGCCCCATCTAGGCCCCCGTCGCTGCTTCCGACGTAGGCGCCGGTGCATCAGCCCCCGGCGCAATGGCCGCCGCCCCCGTCCAGGCTCCCGTCCAGGCCCCCGTCCAGGCACCCGTCCAGGCACCCGTCGATTGGGACCTGTACGAAGACCCGTACGAACCAGTGCCGTACGTCGCGCCGGCGAACCCCTACGACACCAGCATCGTCGACGACTACCCGGAGGTAACCCTTTGTTCCCTTGTTCTTATGCCATTTCAATCCTTTTGTGTTAGATCTAGCATTATTCGGGTTCGTCTGTTCCTAGTTCAATCCTTTTATGATAGATCTAGCGTTATTAGGGTTCGTCTGTTCCTAGTTCAATCCTTTTATGATAGATCTTGCGTTATTAGGGTTACTCTGTTCCTAGTTCAATCCTTTTATGATAGATCTAGCGTTATTATGATAGATCTAGCGTTATTAGGGTTCGTCTGTTCCTAGTTCAATCCTTTTATGATAGATCTTGCGTTATTAGGGTTACTCTGTTCCTAGTTCAATCCTTTTATGATAGATCTAGCGTTATTATGATAGATCTAGCGTTATTAGTATTTGTGATTTGCTTTTGTTTACGATTCGGTTAACTTATGTGAGTAATCAATCCCATCCCGTTAATTTGTGCCGATGATGATGAATATTTGGGCACAAATTGATTCAGGGTTTGGTCTGTGAACAATTGGTGTGTACAAATTTGTTGTGCATGATCTTTGGTTCACTGACCCAAATCTTGGATATAAGTGTGTCCAATGTAACTGAGGCTTCTTTTTTTCGTGCCCATATTATCATGCATGATCTTTTGTTCACTCTCTGTTCCATCATCGCTGCAATTGACTCCGTGTTTTTCGATCTTTGGTGCTACGTGACAGGTGCAGAGCAGCGACGTCGACAGCGACGACGAGTCCTTCCACACCAAGACTCGTCACGTCCTCAGGAGGCTGCAGTCCGGCCATTACGATCGCCACTTTGCTCGAGGCGTTTACAGGTGCCCCTTCTGCAACAGGAGGCTCCGCGCCACCGACTTCAACTGCCTGGTGAACCATGCCGAATCCCTTGGCAGTGCCACCGGCGGCGCTAGAGTTGGAACGACCGTGAACATGCATGCGTTCATGGCCAAACACAAAGCACTTGGGATTCACCTGCGCAGCCTCCAAGCTTAATCCCATGTAAAATGTAGCTTATGTTGGATCTAGGGATCGGTAGTACTGTTGGATCTGTCCTCAATATATATATATATATGCTATGTTGGCTGCTGTATGCAGCTTTTTCCTATATTTTCTCGATTTATTATGCTGCTGTGAATTTATCCTCTACTAGCTTCTAGATTTGCTACTAGATTTGTTAACATATTGGGCAAAAAACGAGGGCCAAAAGGCAACAATCATTAAAGAAAGACAGAGATAGAAGCTTCTCTAGATTTGATACTAATTTGGTGAAAAGAGAGAGAACTGTTACAGAGAGAGAGGGGAAAAAGGCGCTCTGAAAAATGCCAATTTGGGCCGAAAGAGACAAAACCGAGCTCTCACGTACAACCAAACGCGGTCTCGTCCTGTCCCACGCGGTCCCGTTCTACCAGCCCCACGCGACGCGGCCCCACACGACGTGGCCCCACACGTCAGCATGGAACGGTCAACTAAACGGCAAACCTCCCGTCCGAGCGTCTGCGAGGGGTTTCAAACTAGAGCGAGGGGAAAACTGAGGAAAAACTAAGCGGCTGGGGAAAACTGAGTACAACTAACGACCTGAGGGCACGAAAATAGAAATCCCAAATTATTTTCGAAGGCTTCACTCAATCCCAAAAGCTTGCAAGGTATAGGTATTTCGGTTCCCTCATCATTAGTATCAATAACCTTTATAGGCGAACCGAGTTTATTAAAACGTTTAAGAACCTTTCTAGCTTCAATAACGACATCTTTAAATTCTAAGCGCAAAGTTTCCAAGATAAAAGCTTTCTTTTCGGGATCCTCAATTTCATGAAGCTTAAGGAACATGTATTGCATAAAAGGATTAAGACTAGCAAACCTAGTTTCCAACATGTCAATTAAATAAATAGAAGCAACTTCAATACTAGGAGCAAGCTCAACCCAAGACTTTTCCTCAACTTCCTCATGCATACTAATGTGATTAAAGAACTCCTCAATGTTACTTTTGCCAATAATCGAACCACTACCTACTGAGAGGTCCTCCAGAATGTACTTAGGGATCAACATGATAAACTAAAGTAAATAAATAACAACTACCAAGGATTCTAATTTTTTTGGGTTTTTGATATAAAGCAATGCAGGTAAAATAAAATAAAGTAAAGCAAAACAATAACAAAGTAAAGAATGTGTGTGCGAAAAACTCCCCTCGTAGAAGTCTTCTCTTCCTCCCCGGCAACGGCGCCAGAAAAGAGGCTGCTAACGTGGGAGCAGACGGTCCTTGTGCGTGGTGAATGACCAGCCCGTTGGGAACCCCAAGAGGAAGGTATGATGAGTATAGCAGCGAGTTTTCCCTCAGTTTAAGAAACCAAGGTTTATCGATCAGGAGAGGAGAGACAATGACGACTGAAGGTGATGCGGAACCTGCACACACACAAACAAATACTTTGTTCCCAACTTGCGATGATGTTGTCAATCTCACCGGTTTGCTTGAAACAAAGGTTATGAGCGTATCAAGTGGAAAACAATATATTATGCGAGTAAAGTAAACAGTACGAGTAAAGTAAACAGGTGATAGCAATATGATGGAAATAGGACCGGGGTCCACAGTTCACTAGTGGTGTCTCTCCATAGATAAAATAACACATGCTGGGTAAACAAATTACAGTTGGGCAATTGATAGAATAAAGATAACGTGATATGTCAAGAAGATCACTATGAGATTTACTCTGGGCATTACAACAAAATACATAGACCGCCATCCAACTGCATTTATGACTAATAATCCACTCCCGGGGATATCAATCCGAACACCCTAGAAGTATTAAGTTGCGAACAACAGATAATTGCATTAAGCAAAGTGTGTAATGTAAACAAAGCATATGCCCTTGAGCATATGAATGTTGCTTTCTCCCTAGTAGCAACAACACATCTACCACCTTAGAGGTTTCTGTCACTCCCCCAGGTGAAATAGAGGCATGAACCCACTATCGAGCATAAATACCCCCTCTTGGAGTCACTAGCAACTACTCGGCCAAGATAGCTACTAACAACGGAGAGCATGCAAGATCATAAACAACATAGAGATAACAAAAGATATAATTCAGTACAACAACTTAATCATAAACACCAATATTCATCGGATCCCAACAAACCAAACATGTAGAATTACATAACGGTGATCTCAATCATGTAAGGCAGCTCATGAGATCTAAACATGAAGCACATTGTGGAGAAGACAACCATCTAGCTACTGCTATGGACCCATAGTCCAAGGTAGACTACTCACTCATCGCTCCGGAGGCAAGCATGGTGATGAAGAAGACCTCCGGTGGCGATTCCCCTCTCCGGCAGGGTGCCGGGAAGAGCTTCTGGACCCTCCCGATCTTCGGGTCGACGGCGGCGGCGGATCGCGATGTGTTCTGGAAAACTGATCGGGTACTTAGGTTTTTTCCGTTGGGGGGGTCTTTATAGGCGAAGGGGCGATGTCAGAGGAGGAGCCAGGCTCCCTCACGCGGGCCCCGCGCGGCCAGGGGGCTGGCCGCGCCGCCCCTGCGTGTGGGGCCCTGGTGGCCCCCCTCCTACTCTTCTTCGGATCTCTGGAAGCTTCCGGGTAAAATAAGACTTCAGGATGTGGTTTCGTCCAATTCCGAGAATATTTCCTATGTATCACTCTGAAACACAAAAACAGCAGAAAACAGGGAACTGGCACTGTGGCACTTCATTAATAGGTTAGTTCCGGAAAATGCATAAAAGTGCCACTAAGTGTAACGAAACAATAGGCAAATGGTGTAAAAACAAGCATGGAGCATCAAAAATTATAGATACGTTTGAGACGTATCAATGAGTTCACCAATCTGTCACGCTATGCACCGGATGACATTGACACCGATGCAAAGAGAAAGGAGAAGTTCCTGGAGGGACTAAATGACGAACTGTCCATCCCTCTGTCTGTTGCCTACACCCCCACTTTTCAGTCTCTGCTTGATCAAGCCATAACTCTAGAAAGCAAGATAAAGCAGTCTGAAAACAGAAAGAGGAAGCATCATGTCAGTAAGTACCAAGAGCCTGCTCACAAGCGAAGCTATCATAGTGACCATGGAAGCTCTGGGTTCCATAAGAATGGAGGAAACCACCACAACCATAATGGTGGAAATGGGCACCAGCATCACAAGGGAAATGGCCACCACCATAATGGCCACAGGAATCACAACAATCATAACTCCACCAGGACAAATGGCCATAACAATGGCAACAACAATGGCAGAAACAATAATGCCCCCGAGAAGAGGGATATTAGTCAGGTGGAATGCTTCAAGTGCCACAAGACTGGGCATTATGCAAATGATTGTCCACAGAAAAAGGATGAAGGAAACAAGCCCAATCCATTCCAGAAGGGGCATGTTAATCACATCAATGTGGAGGAGATTTATGATGAGCCTGACGCCGTATATGGTATGTTTCTGCTCAATAAATTTTCAACACTTGTTCTTTTCGACATTGGTGCATCTCATTCATTCATCGCAAGAGCATTTGTGGTTAAGAACAAATTACCCACTGAAACAATAGGTTGTCCTATAAGGGTAAGTTCTCCAGGGGGAGAGTTGATAGTAAACGCCGGTTGTAGAGACCTAGTCCTGGAAATTGGAAAACACAAGTTTCCGGCTAACCTCATTGTCCTAGACTTGCAAGGATTAGATGTCATCCTAGGCATGGATTGGATGACCGCCTTTCAGGGAATCATAGATTGTGCAAACAAAACCATCACCCTCACAACCCCTGAAAAGAAACGCATCCGTTTCAAATCAACCTTTGAGCTAAAGGGGTCTAAGGTTAATTCTCTTAAGGGGGTTAGCCTGGATGAAGTGCCAGTTGTAAAAGAGTACCCTGACGTGTTTCTAGAAGAGTTACCAGGAATGCCACCAGACAGAGATGTCGAGTTCATCATTGACTTACTGCCTGGAACAGGGCCTATAGCGAAAAGGCCATACAAGATGGACATAGATGAATTAAAGGAATTGAAGAAGCAGCTCAAGGAACAGTTGGACAAAGGTTTCATCCAACAGAGTGCATCATCATGGGGAGCCCCTGTTTTGTTTGTGGAAAAGAAAGACTCTAGCAAGAGATTGGTTGTGGACTACCGTTCGCTGAACGAAGTGACAATCAAGAACAAGTACCCATTGCCCAACATCAACGACCTGTTTGATCAGTTGAAAGGAGCAAAAGTGTTCTCCAAGATCGACCTCCGATCAGGGTATTTCCAGCTAAAGATCCGAGAGCAAGACATACCCAAGACAGCTTTTACCACTAGATATGGTCTATATGAGTATACCGTCATGTCTTTTGGGTTAACAAATGCCCCGGCATACTTCATGACCATGATGAACAAGGTGTTCATGGAATACTTGGATAAATTCGTAGTGGTGTTCATTGATGACATCCTGATTTACTCCAAGGATGATAAAGAACATGAGCAGCACTTACGCTTAATCATGGAAAAGCTCAAGGAGCATAAGTTGTATGCGAAATTCAGCAAGTGTGAATTCTGGTTGAACAAGGTAGGATTTCTTGGTCACATTGTTTCCGGGGAAGGAGTCGCGGTGGATCCAAGCAAGGTAGCATCCGTTACTGAATGGGAGTCACCCAAAAATGCGGGAGACATCCGGAGTTTCTTAGGCCTTGCTAGGTACTATCGGAGATTCATTGAAAATTTCTCCAAGATAGCAAAGCCAATGACTGAACTTTTGAAGAAGGACAAGAAATTTGAATGGACTGACTCATGTGAAGTTAGTTTTCAAGAATTGAAGAAACGGCTAGTAAGTGCGCCAGTTCTATGTTTGCCAGATATACAGAAGGATTTCCAAGTCTATTGCGACGCTTCTCGTCAAGGACTTGGTAGCGTTCTAATGCAGAATGGAAAAGTTGTGAGTTATGTCTCGCGCCAGCTTAAGCATCATGAAAAAAATTACCCCACCCATGACTTAGAGCTAGCATCCGTAGTTCATGCTCTCAAGGTGTGGAGACATTATTTGATGGGAAAGCATTGTGATGTGTTCACCGATCACAAAAGCTTAAAGTATATATTCACCCAGAAGGAACTGAACATGAGACAAAGAAGATGGTTAGAACTCATAAAGGATTATGATATGAGCTTGCAGTACCATCCGGGGAAGGCTAATGTTGTAGCTGACGCCTTGAGCCGTAAGAGCTATGTAAATGGACTCACAGCAGGAGAGTTGCCTGAAGATTTGTGTGAACAGTTCAAAGAGCTCAGATTAGAAATTGTGCCAAAAGGGTTTTTGGCATCTCTTGAAGTTCAACCTACACTGATGGACAAGATCAAAGAAGCTCAGAAGCTAGATAAAGAGATAGAGGAAATAAAGAGTAATATGGCTAAAGGAAAAGCAAAGGGATTTCATGAAGATGACCAAGGAATTATTTGGTTTGAGAAGCGTGTCTGTGTACCACAAGACCCTGAACTCAGAAAGTTGATTCTACAAGAAGCACATGATTCACCCTATTCCATTCATCCTGGAAACACCAAGATGTATATGGATTTGAAGGGTAGATTTTGGTGGAGCAACATGAAAAGGGATGTCGCCGAATATATTGCCCTGTGTGATGTATGCAATAGAGTCAAGGCAGAGCATCAGAAACCAGCAGGTTTACTTCAGCCATTGCCCATACCAGAATGGAAGTGGGATAATGTTGGCATGGACTTCATCACAGGTTTACCAAGGACTAAGTCTGGTTATGACTCCATCTGGGTTGTAGTTGACCGTTTAACCAAAGTGGCTAACTTCATCCCTGTGAAAACCACTTATACCAGCGCCAGACTAGCCAAGATATATATGAGCCGAATAGTGTGCTTACATGGAGTACCTAAGAGTATCGTGTCAGATAGAGGTACTCAATTCACCTCTCACTTTTGGCGCCAACTTCACGAGTCCTTGGGCACAAGACTAGAGTTCAGCACAGCGTTTCACCCTCAGACTGATGGTCAAACAGAAAGGGTGAATCAGATTCTAGAGGATATGTTGAGAGCTTGTGCCTTAGACTATGGGTCTAGTTGGGATGATAACTTACCATACACAGAGTTCTCTTATAACAATAGCCATCAAGCTAGTATTGAGATGGCGCCATTTGAAGCTCTTTATGGAAGAAAGTGCACTACACCATTGCTTTGGAGTGGTGTTGGTGAACGAAGTCTTTTTGGGCCAGACATAATAAAGGATGCCGAAGAAAAGGTTCGTTTGATCAGAGATAGGCTTAAGATAGCTCAGTCCGGACAAAAGAGCTATGCAGATTCGAAGCGTAGGGAAGTAACCTATGAGGTGGGTGATAGAGCATATCTCCGAGTATCACCACTTCGTGGGGTAAAAAGATTTGGAGTCAAAGGAAAGCTAGCACCTCGCTTTGTAGGGCCATTCAAGGTTTTGGCTCGCAAAGGGGAGGTAGTATATGAGCTAGAACTGCAGAATCTCTGTCTGCAGTGCACAATGTGTTTCATGTGAGCCAGCTAAAGAAATGTCATCCAGAGATGGCAGATACCCCACTAAGAGACACAATACCATTGGAAGAGGTTCAGTTAGAGAGTGACCTCACATATGAAGATAAACCTATCAAGATCTTAGAAACTTCAGAAAAAGTTACTCGTACCAAGACGATCAAGTTTTGCAAAGTTCAGTGGAGTCACCATACTGAAGAAGAAGCAACTTGGGAACGAGAAGATGAACTCCGAGAAGAGTACCCGCACCTATTTGCTAGCCAACCCGAATCTCGAGGGCAAGATTCATCTTAAGGGGGTTAGACTTGTAACATCCCAATTTTTGGGAAAAAGAATTTTTGGAGTTTCACATGAAATCATGCATCATGTCATGCATAGCATTCTTCTTGCATTTGCACTTTATCAAGTTACTTCCCTTGTTCTCTTGAATCAAAACCGTCCCTATATGTTCAAAAAGCAGAATAAAAGTTTTACAAATTTCAAAATGTGACTTAAATCCGAATCAGAAGTTTTTGCAAGTTTCAAGCAAAGTTCAAAGCAAAAAACAGAAAAGAAAAGAAAAATAAAAAGGAAAATAGCTGAAAAGGCCGCGGGGCAGCACTTTGGCCCAAGACCGGAACCAGCCCACGGCCACTTACCCCTTTTCCTGAACCGGTACCCCTCTCTTTTCTTTTCTTCGCTGACAAGTGGGACCCGCACGTCAGCGCCAACGTCGTCGTCAACCTCCGTCCGAGGAACTCGCCCGACGACGCCGTGATCTCCTCGAGCTTATCCACCCGGGGTCGTTCCGATTTCCTCTCCCTCTCACGGCTATAAGACCCCCTCCCTCCCGCACACTTCCCCTTCCCAAACCCTAGCAGAACTCGCCCCCAGGCTACGCAACCAGAAGCCGCCACGCCGCCACCAATCTGCAGAGAGCGCCACCGGTTCACAGTAGGGCACGAGCCCTCCCGATCTCCCTCCTAGCCCTACTTCTTCACCGTGTTCTGGCGCTCCCCCCTGACATTATTTCGCTCCTTCTTTTTCTCCAGAAACCCGCACCCGTCCATGACCGGATCTTGCTGTCGCCGCACAAGAACTCCGGCGAGGAATTAACGGAACTCCAGGACGCCTTGACCCTGCAGACCTCGCCACCATACTCGCCTCGATCTCCCGAACGCCGTGGTAAGACCGCCGTCTCCGTGCTCTCTCTGTACTTGCCGCTCCCCTTCGTGTCCAGTACCTCGCCGTCGGGCCGTCTAACTCCAGCCACGCCTCATCCTCGTTACAGGAAGCGCCCGAGCACCTCAACCGCACCATCGTCATCACCCTCTCCTGCTGAACACCATCGTGACCTTCGCCGCCACCAGAGATCGCCGGAACACCCTCGCCATGAAGCTCCAGTACGCCGGGACCTCGCCGTCGACCTCTTCCCAGTGAGCTCCTTCCCCCTTCTTCTCTCGTCCGTTGGATCTGGATCGCATGGATCGTATTAGATCACTTACTAAACCGTTACCGATCAATCTGGTCCGCTCGATCTGACTTAAATCCTACGGCCCAGTTCTGTTATCCGCGTGAAACGGTATCGCCCAATCAAATAGCGCCAAGTGTCATGCCCTGGTTAAAACCCGATCGGTTTCGTTTTAAAATTTCCAGAATTTGTTTAAAACTTGTATAATTCATATCTTAAGTTCTACACGTCCAAATTTAGCAAATTTTGCGTCTATGGTTTCAGAAAATTGTGTAGTTTCTAACTACAGTATCAAAATCATTTATAGTAGCTGTTTTATACAGTGAATTACTGCAAGCTTTATTATTGTGTTTTGGCTATTAAAAATAGTTGTAGAATTTATTTTACTGTAATTTCTTTTGCTTTTGGTCTATTTGGAACCTTCCAGCACTGTAGCACGGCCAGAATATTTTTAGTTACTTTTATATTATCTTTTGTAGTTTTAGTTGTTTAATTGTTCTGTTTATGTGTTGATGATGAAATGAGCCTTATAAATTAACTCTAAAATTTTGATCATGTCATCATGCATATAGTAACAACCAGAAAACATGCTAAGTGTCCTTGAAGTGTTTAAAACACATATGCATGCATACTTTTCTTTTCATGATTGTTTTGTGATTGCTATGTGCTTATGATGCTATATTTTGTGTAGATTGCGCTGAGTTCAACGAGTGTCTTTGTGACGAGTGCACCAACTCTTCTCCTCACCAAGGCAAGTGTCACCATGTTTCCCTTGACCTACTGAAAGTTTTGGTCTTGTAGCTTTTCTAGTAGAAGATGCATGTGTAGGTGTTTTTATAAATTCTTGCCTTTAGCTTGCTAGATTTTATGCTAAGTTTTTGTCTAGCTTGCTTAGCTTTGCATCTCCTAGTAGAATTGCTACTGCAATAGGACTTTACTTTTGTTCTTGTTGTGGGAATGGTTAACACATGATTTTGGCTAAGTGTTGGAAAATAAGTTTTTGGAAAACTAAGAAAACAACTAATTAATGAACCACCTGGGTGGAAGTGGCTTTTGATTGGTTTATGTTGAGTGGTTCCCTGGGGTCATGTCGTCGAACCTCTGAACCACCAAGTGTATCTCACTTGTGGACGGCCACCTAGGAGCAAAGAGATTGGAGACGTTCAAGTCGTGAAGCTTCCAGTGCAACCACATGACAATATGGGCTCTGTCTTGGTCAACTAAGCTGCAAGAAATCAAGCCATGCGGACAGAGGGTGGTAGATGTTGGTAGGATGGAACGCGTCCGTTCGGTCTGAGGGAATGCTTCTGAAAGGCCTCGTCTTAGTTTTCACTTGGCCGTTTGAGGCAAAATGAGTCTCACGGCAAAACGGGTTAACTAAGTCTTGTGGGAAAAGTGCACCACCTCTGCAGAGGGTTAAAACTAAGTACTTAGCCGTGTCCCCGGTTACGGACAAATCTGAGTGACATGACATTGAAGCCGTTCAAGAATCTCCTCACCCCAATTTCTCTAAGTTAAAACTTGATGGGTGAACTTGGGTAGAAAAGGTCCTTCTGGACAAAATTTTGCTAAGGAAAATTTGAGTTTTACAAAGATAGGAAAAAGGCTTGATTTTGCTAAGTTAAACTCCACCTGGCCAAAGAGCATATACGTGTAGGTGCCATTGAGTCCACCAAAGTGATATTTGCCAATACATTCAATGTATTGACCCTCCGTGGCTGCAACGTATCATGTTGCAGGTGGCTACTATGAAGATTGAGGATTGCTGCGCTACGGTCACGAGTCTTCGTCCAACACGTCTGCCTGCGGTGCTCGAAGAAAAGAAGACTTGAAGTTATTTTACTTAGTCGTTTTCTAGAGTTGTAATAGGTTTGTGGCTTTGTGCCTTATTGAGTTGTAAAAGACTATGTTATTTGTGGATCAAGCGTTGTAATAAAGACCTTTGTATTCTTGATATTTCATCTTGTAACTGTGTGTGCTAGCAGTCGATCCGGGACTAGCACAATTAAAACATAGGTACGCTACAAGGGCGGCGCGGCCAGGGCCTAGGCCGCGCCCCCTATGTGGGAGACCCCCTCGGTCCACTTCTGACGATGCCCCTTCGCCTATAAAGACCCCCCGACGATAAAAACCTAAGTACCCGATCAATTTTCCAGAACACATCGCTATCCGCCGCCGCTGTCGACCCGAAGATCTGAGGGTCCAGAAGCTCTTCCCGGCACCCTGCCGGAGAGGGGAATCGCCATCGGAGGTCTTCTTCATCGCCATGCTTGCCTCCGGAGCGATGAGTGAGTAGTCTACCTTGGACTATGGGTCCATAGCAGTAGCTAGATGGTTGTCTTCTCCACCATGTGCTTCATGTTTAGATCTCATGAGCTGCCTTACATGATTGAGATCACTGTTATGCAATTCTACATGTTTGGTTTGTTGGGATCCGATGAATATTGGTGTTATGATTGAGTTGCTATACTGAAATTTATCTTATGTTATTTCTATGTTGTTTATGATCTTGCATGCTCTCCGTTGTTAGTAGCTATCTTGGCCGAGTAGTTGCTAGTGACTCCAAGAGGGGGTATTTATGCTCGATAGTGGGTTCATGCCTCTATTTAATCTGGGGGAGTGACAGAAACCTCTAAGGTTGTAGATGTGCTATTGCTACTAGGGAGAAAACAACATTCATATGCTCAAGGGCATATGCTTTGTTTACATTACACACTTTGCTTAATACAATTATCTGTTGTTCGCAACTTAATACTTGTGGAGTTCTCGGATTGATTCGCCACAAGTGGATTATTAGTCATATATGCAGTTGGATGGCGGTCTATGTATTTTGTTGTAATGCCCAGAGTAAATCGCATAGTGATCTTCTTGATATATCACGTTTATCTTTATTATATCAATTGCCCAACTATAATTTGTTTACCCAGCATGTGTTATTTATCTTATGGAGAGACACCACTAGTAAACTGTGGATCCCGGTCCTATTTCCATCATATTGCTATCACCTGTTTACTTTACTCGCACTGTTTACTTTACTCGCATACTATTATCACTTTCCACTCGATACGCTCATAACCTTTGTTTCAAGCAAACTGGTGAGATTGACAACCTCATCGCAAGTTGGGAGCAAAGTATTTGGTTGTGTTGTGTGCAGGTTCCGCGTTGCAGCTAGCAAGCAAAGCTTGGACGAGGCGCCATATATAAATTGTCCGAAGCTGTCGCAAACTAGCAAGCATCACCTTCAGTCGTATTGTCCGCTCTTCTCCTGATCGACATAACCTTGGTTTCTTAACTGAGGGAAAACTAGCTGCTATACTCATCACACCTTCCTCTTGGGGTTCCCAACGGGCTGGTTATTTACCGCGCATCAGGAGTATATGCATAGACGAACTCATATGTATTTACTATGTATTTTATGCAACCAGGTAGAATTTTTATTGCAATATACCATTCAAATCTAGCACAAGCAAACTATTGAGTGCTATACAATTGAATAAGAAAAAACAATGTAACTAATTTTCAGAAGCATAGTTATGTGGCTAATTATGTCATCAAAATAAATTATCATACTCATTAATTCTATTATAGGAAAATAATCTCAAACAAGTATAACATTTTAGTACAAAACATAATGTTCAAGGTGGTTCCCCCATCCTAGACCCACTAATCATTGGGCCCGCCACAAGGCTCGTCGATGGTATGTTCAATGGGTGCTACTAGGAAAACAACTATAGGCAGCAGAGCTACCCGTAGCACATTTAGAAGGTGGTGCATGTTGGAATTATGCCCTAGAGGCAATAATAAAGATGTTATTATTATAATTCTTGTTCATGATAATGTTTATATTCCATGCTAGAATTGTATTAAGCGGAAACTTTAATACTTGTGTGGTTTATGAACAACACCGTGTCCCTAGTACGCCTCTATGGACTAGCTCATTGATTAATGATGGTTAAGGTTTCCTAACCATAGACATGAGTTGTCAATTAATAATGAGATCATATCATTAGGAGAATGATGTGATGGACAGACCCAAATAAAGCAGAGCAATTAGATCGTGTCATCGTGTTCATCTTTGCGAAGCTTTTCTTATGTCAAGTATTGTATTCCTTAGACCATGAGATAATACAACTCCCTAGTATCGGAAGAAAGCTTTGAGGTCATCAAACATCATCCTATGTGAGGGTGATAATAAAGGTGTCTCTCAGGTGATCGGAAAGTACTTGTTGGGCTGTATGTATCGAGATGGAATTTGTCCCTCCCAAGTCGGAGAGATATACTTCGGGCCCACTCGGTAATCGATATCAACACTGCTTGCAAGCATATGGTTAAGGAGTTAATCATGAAGTGATATTGGATTACGGAACGAGTAAAGTACTTGCTGTGAACGAGATTGAACTAGGTATGGCGATACCGACGATCAAATCTCGGGCAAGTAAAATATCGTGTGACGAAGGGAATACATATACGGGATTAATTGAATCCTGACATCGTGGTTCATCCGATATGATCATCGATGAATATGTGGGAGTCAATATGGGTTTCCATATCCCGCTGTTGATTATTGATAGAAGATCATGTCTGCATATTCTCGAACCCGTAGGGTCACACACTTAACGTGCATCGACGCTAGGATAGAATGGATAATTGGTTTATGAGTTTTAGTTCGGAGTCTCGGATGAGATCCAGGACATCACGAGAGGTTCCGGAATGGTCCAGAGAATAAGATTCATATAAAGGAAAGCAGCTTTTGGATTCCGGAATCGTTTCGGAGTTTATCGGTATTGTACCGGAAGGTTCTAGAAGGTTCCGGAGTGGGACCAACGTGGGCCCACTTGTCGGAGGCCTGCGTGGGCCTAAGGGGAAGTGCCCTGGCCACCTTGGGCCAGGCGCACAAGGCCCCAAAGGCCCAGCCGGCCAGCCCTAGGGGAAACCCTAGGGGAACCTTCCAGAAGGGGGGGGAAGACTTGCCCCCTACTCTTCCCCCCTAGCCGCCGCCCTAGGGCTTGGAGGAGGGGCCAAGGAAGCCGGCCAGCCCCCCATATAAGGGGGGCAGGGGCGCAGCCCCCTCCCACTCCAACCCTAGCCACCGGCCAATTGCTGCCCCTCCACCTCTCTCTCTCTCGACTGTGCGTAGGCGAAGCCCTGCCGCAGAAACTCTCCACCATAAGCACCACGCCGTCGTGCTGTAGATCCAATCTATCTCTCCACCATACTTGCTGGACCAAGGAAGGAGGATACGTCGCTGCACCATACGTGTGCATCTCTCGGAGGCGCCGCCACTTGCGGCGTAGGATCGGATCGGATCGGATCGCAAGGAGGAGACGGCGAGTACGACTACGTCAACCACGTTCTGTTGAACGTTTCCGCTGTGCGATATCTTCAAGGGTATGAAGATCTCATCTACCTCTCTCGTTGATTACATCTCCTAGATTAGATCTTGGCTTCCTTGTTCGCTCCGTAGGAAATTTTTTGATTTACTATGCTGCGAAACCCTTCAGTGGTATCAGAGCTAGATCTATGCGTAGATGTGTTTCACGAGTAGAACGCAACATGCTTGTTGCGGGCGTTGATGTTTTCTGTTGCAAACCTCTTGTTTTGTACTTCTTATGGCGCGGCATAGTGAGATCGAAGCGGTCCAGGCCAACTTTACGCGACCTCGTTCGCGAGACCGGCTCCGCACTTGACGTGTGGCTTGTTCCACACATGCGGCTGGTGGATGCCAGTTTCTCTCACTATAGTAGTCATGAGATTTACAACGGATGTTAGCAACCATAATATCACCGTTGTGGCTTTCCGTAGGTAAGAATCGTTCTTAACTTGTGACTCCCATAAGCCACGTAAAACATGCAACAACAAAGTAGAGGCGTCTAACTTGTTTTTGCAGGGAGTGTTTTGTGATATGGTATGGCCCAAGACATGATGTGTATGAATTGAGATGTATGCGATGATCATGTTTTGTAATCTTTCACGACTTGCATGTCGATGAGTTCACAACCGGCAGGAGCCATATGGTTGTCTTTATAATTGTGTATGACCTGCGTGTCAACTTCTTATACGCCATGTAATAGCTTTACTTTATCGCTAAGTAGTTAGCAATAGTTGTAGTTGCTATTCGTGGTGGAGGCAATCATGGTGGAGTGATGGAGATCATGCCGGCGCGCACAAGATGGAGATCATGGCGCGGAGATTGGCTATACCATGTCACATAAAATTATATGCATGTGATGTTTATCTTTTTATGTATCTTATTATGCTTAGATCGCGACGGTAGCATTATAAGATGATTCCTCACTTAAAGATCAAGATAAAATTGTGTTCTCCCCTCGTATGCGCCGTTGCGAAAGTTCGTCGTTTTCAAGCATCTCGTGATGATCGGGTGCTATAAACTCTACGTTCACATACAACGGGTGCAAGCCAGTTTTGCACACGCGGAAATACTTGGGTTTGACTTGACGAGCCTAGCATGTACAGACATGGCCTCGGAACACACGAACCGAAAGGTTAAACATGAGTCATATGAATGATATGATCGACACTTAGTTGTCCACCATTCAAACCACATCTCTTCTCGTGAAGATCGGATTAGGTGTGGTGAATTTGGATCGTGTTCACTAAACAACTTGAGGGATGTTGAATTTAGTGGGAGTTCATCTAGTAATTTGATTAAGTTGAACTAGTTATCATGAACATAGTCTAAATTGTACTTGCAAATTTTGTAGATCAAATGGCTAAGTCCAACTTCAACTTCAACGTTTTTGCTGAGAAAGAAAAGCTTAAAAACAATGGGTCTAACTTCACCAACTGGTTCCGCAATCTGAGAATCATTCTCGCTGGCGGACAAAAAGCCTATGTACTTGAGAAAGCGCTAGGTGACGCCCCTGCTATTGATGCGCCGGCTGATGAAAAAGCTGTTTATCAGTCTCGCAAAGATGATTATGGCGTGATTAAGGGTACCATGTTGTTTGCTATGGAACCGGAACTTCAAAATCGTTTTGAGGAGTTCAAGGGGCCTTTTGAGATACTTGAGGAACTGAAAACGATGTTTCAGACTCAGGCCCGTTCTGAGAGATATGCGATCTCTGAGAAGTTCTTTAACTGCAAAATGGAGGAAGGGAGTTCCGTTAGTGAGCACGCCATTAAGATGTCGGGCTACACTCAACGCCTTGAGCAACTGGACTGCAAGATTCCAGAGGAGCTCAAGATTGACAGAGTTCTGCAATCACTCCCTCCTAGCTACAAAGGCTTTGTAGTTACTCACAATCAAATTGGTTCCACTGATACGATCACTGAGCTCTTCGCTAAGCTGAAAGCTGCGGAGGTGGATATCAAAAAGGATAATCATGTGTTGATGGTCAACAAGACCACTAGCTTTAAGAAAGCTAAGGGTGCAAAGGGATCCTTCAAGAAAGGCAGCGGCAAGCGCGTTGCCCCTGTTGAGAAGAAGCTCAAGTCTGGACCTAAGCCGGACACTGAGTGCTTCTATTGCAAGGTCAAGGGTCACTGGAAGCGCAACTGTCCGAAGTACTTAGCGGACAAGAAGGCTGGCACCATCAAAGGTATATTTGATATACATGTTATTGATGTCTACCTTACTAGCGCTCGTTGTAGTGCCTGGGTATATGATACTGGTTCAGTTGCTAATATTTGTAACTCGAAACAGGAGCTACGGAATAGACGGCGGCTAGCAAGGGATGAGGTGACGATGCGCGTTGGCAATGGATCAAAAGTTGATGTGATGGCCGTCGGCACGCTCTCCTTAGTTTTACCTTCGGGATTAGTTTTAAACCTTAATAAGTGTTATTATGTGCCTGCGTTGAGCATGAACATTATATCTGGATCGTGTTTATTGCAAGACGGTTATTCATTTAAATCTGAGAATAATGGTTGTTCTATTTATATGAATAACATCTTTTATGGTCATGCACCTGTTGTGAATGGTTTATTTCTTCTGAATCTCGAAAGCAATGAAACGCACATCCATAACATTGAGGCTAAAAGATGCAAAGTAGATAGTGATAATCCAACTTATTTGTGGCACTGCCGTCTAGGTCATATTGGTGTAAAACGCATGAAGAAACTCCATTCTGATGGACTTTTGGAGTCTCTTGATTTTGAATCATTTGACACGTGCGAACCGTGCCTCATGGGCAAGATGATCAAAACCCCGTTCTCCGGAATAATGGAGCGAGCAACGGACTTATTGGAAATCATACATACCGATGTGTGCGGACCAATGAGTGTTTCGACGCGCGGTGGATATCGCTATTTTCTCACTTTTACTGATGACTTAAGTAGATATGGGTATATCTATTTAATGAAACATAAATCTGAAACGTTTGAAAAGTTCAAAGAATTTCAGAACGAAGTGGAAAATCATCGTAACAGGAAAATTAAATTTCTGCGATCCGATCGTGGAGGTGAGTATTTGAGTTATGATTTTCTCACGCATCTTAAAGCAAGCGGAATCGTTTCGCAACTCACGCCACCCGGAACACCACAGCGCAATGGTGTGTCTGAACGCCGAAATCGAACTCTATTAGATATGGTGCGATCAATGATGTCTCTTACAGATTTGCCGTTATCATTTTGGGGTTATGCATTAGAAACCGCTGCATTCACTTTAAATAGGGCACCATCTAAATCCGTTGAGACGACACCGTATGAACTATGGTTTGGTGCTAAACCTAAGTTGTCGTTTCTTAAAGTTTGGGGATGCGAAGCTTACGTCAAGAAGTTGATGCCGGACAAGCTCGAACCCAAAGCGGAGAAATGCGTCTTCATAGGATACCCTAAGGAAACGATTGGGTATACCTTCTACCACAGATCCGAAGGCAAAGTGTTTGTTGCAAAGAATGGATCCTTTCTTGAGAAGGAGTTTCTCTCGAAAGAAGTGAGTGGGAGGAAGGTAGAGCTAGACGAGGTTATTGAACCTTCTCTGGAGTTGGAGAGTAGCGCAGCACCTGAAGTTGTTCTGGTGCCGTCTGCACCAACAAGAGAGGAAGCTAATGACAAGGATCATGAAACTTTGAACGATGCTACTACTGAACTTCGAAGGTCGACAAGGTCACGTGCCACTCCTGAATGGTACGGCAACCCTGTCTTAACAGTCTTGTTGTTAGACAACAGTGAACCTGCGAACTATGAGGAAGCAATGATGAGCCCAGACTCTGAGAAATGGCTAGAGGCCATGAAATCCGAATTGGGATCCATGAGCGAAAACCAAGTATGGACTTTGGTGGACCCTCCTAGCGACCGTAAGGCCGTTGAGTGCAAATGGATTTTCAAGAAGAAAACGGACGCGGATGGTAATGTTACTGTCTATAAAGCTCGGCTTGTCGCAAAAGGTTTTCGGCAAGTTCAAGGTGTTGACTACGATGAGACTTTCTCTCCCGTAGCGATGTTTAAGTCCATTCGGATTTTATTAGCAATTGCTGCGTTTCATGATTATGAAATATGGCAGATGGATGTCAAGACTGCGTTCCTCAATGGCAACATTGATGAAGAGTTGTATATGATGCAGCCCGAAGGTTTTGTTGATCCTAAGGATGCTAATAAGGTGTGCAAACTTCAGCGTTCCATTTATGGACTGAAGCAAGCATCTCGGAGTTGGAACCTTCGTTTTGATCAAGTGATCAAGAGTTTTGGATTTGTTCCAAATTGCTACGAAGCTTGTATCTACAAGAAAGTGAGTGGGAGCTCGGTGACATTTTTAGTACTATATGTGGATGACATATTGATTATTGGAAATGACATCGGTATGCTTAACGATGTGAAGAGTTATTTGAATAAAAGTTTTTCAATGAAAGACCTAGGAGAAGCTGCTTATATATTAGGCATCAAAATCTATAGAGATAGAGAAAGACGCCTAATAGCTTTAAGCCAAAGTACATACCTGGACAAAGTTCTGAAGAGGTTCAGAATGGATAAAGCAAAGAAAGGTTCATTGCCCATGTTGTCAGGTAAGATATTGAGCAAGGCTCAGTGTCCAGCTACGGTAAAAGATAGAGATACTATGAGCAAAGTGCCATATGCCTCGGCCATAGGTTCTATCATGTATGCCATGCTGTGTACTAGACCGGATGTGTCCAATGCTCTTAGTTTGACGAGCAGATACCAAAGTGATCCAGGAGTGGAACACTGGACAGCCGTAAAGAACATCCTAAAGTATTTAAATAGGACTAAAGAAATGTTCTTGGTCTATGGAGGTGATGAGGAGCTCGTCGTAAAAGGTTACGTCGACGCTAGCTTCGACACCGACCCGGATGATTCTAAATCTCAGACAGGATACGTTTATATTTTGAATGGTGGAGCTGTGAGCTGGAGAAGCTGCAAGCAAAGCGTGATCGCGGGATCTACAACAGAAGCGGAATACATGGCTGCTTTGGAAGCATCAAGTGAAGGAGTTTGGATCAGAAACTTCATCACTGAGCTTGGTGTGGTTCCAAATGCCTTGGACCCACTGGAGATATTGTGCGACAACACTGGCGCCATAGCACTGGCTAAGGAACCAAGATATCATCCAAAGACCAAGCACATCAACCGCCGTTTCCATATAATTCGAGATTATATATCAGATGGAGATCTGAAGATTAGCAAAGTACATACGGATCTGAATGTCGCAGATCCGTTGACTAAACCTCTTCCACGAGCAAAACATGATCAACACCTTAATGCCATGGGTGTTAGATTGTTGCCAGATGTAAACTAGATTATTGACTCTAGTGCAAGTGGGAGACTGTTGGAATTATGCCCTAGAGGCAATAATAAAGATGTTATTATTATAATTCTTGTTCATGATAATGTTTATATTCCATGCTAGAATTGTATTAAGCGGAAACTTTAATACTTGTGTGGTTTATGAACAACACCGTGTCCCTAGTACGCCTCTATGGACTAGCTCATTGATTAATGATGGTTAAGGTTTCCTAACCATAGACATGAGTTGTCAATTAATAATGAGATCATATCATTAGGAGAATGATGTGATGGACAGACCCAAATAAAGCAGAGCAATTAGATCGTGTCATCGTGTTCATCTTTGTGAAGCTTTTCTTATGTCAAGTATTGTATTCCTTAGACCATGAGATAATACAACTCCCTAGTATCGGAAGAAAGCTTTGAGGTCATCAAACATCATCCTATGTGAGGGTGATAATAAAGGTGTCTCTCAGGTGATCGGAAAGTACTTGTTGGGCTGTATGTATCGAGATGGAATTTGTCCCTCCCAAGTCGGAGAGATATACTTCGGGCCCACTCGGTAATCGATATCAACACTGCTTGCAAGCATATGGTTAAGGAGTTAATCATGAAGTGATATTGGATTACGGAACGAGTAAAGTACTTGCTGTGAACGAGATTGAACTAGGTATGGCGATACCGACGATCAAATCTCGGGCAAGTAAAATATCGTGTGACGAAGGGAATACATATACGGGATTAATTGAATCCTGACATCGTGGTTCATCTAATATGATCATCGATGAATATGTGGGAGTCAATATGGGTTTCCAGATCCCGCTGTTGATTATTGATAGAAGATCATGTCTGCATATTCTCGAACCCGTAGGGTCACACACTTAACGTGCATCGACGCTATGATAGAATGGATAATTGGTTTATGAGTTTTAGTTCAGAGTCTCGGATGAGATCCAGGACATCACGAGAGGTTCCGGAATGGTCCAGAGAATAAGATTCATATAAAGGAAAGCAGTTTTTGGATTCCGGAATCGTTTCGGAGTTTATCGGTATTGTACCGGAAGGTTCTAGAAGGTTCCGGAGTGGGACCAACGTGGGCCCACTTGTCGGAGGCCTGCGTGGGCCTAAGGGGAAGTGCCTTGGCCACCTTGGGCCAGGCGCACAAGGCCCCAAAGGCCCAGCCGGCCAGCCCTAGCGGAAACCCTAGGGGAACCTTCCAGAAGGGGGGGGGAAGACTTGCCCCCTACTCTTCCCCCCTAGCCGCCGCCCTAGGGCTTGGAGGAGGGGCCAAGGCAGCCGGCCAGCCCCCCATATAAGGGGGGCAGGGGCGCAGCCCCCTCCCACTCCAACCCTAGCCGCCGACCAATTGCTGCCCCTCCACCTCTCTCTCTCTCGACTGTGCGTAGGCGAAGCCCTGCCGCAGAAACTCTCCACCATAAGCACCACGCCGTCGTGCTGCAGATCCAATCTATCTCTCCACCATACTTGCTGGACCAAGGAAGGAAGAGACGTCGCTGCACCGTACGTGTGCATCTCTCGGAGGCGCCGCCACTTGCGGCGTAGGATCGGATCGGATCGCGAGGAGGAGACGGCGAGTACGACTACGTCAACCACGTTCTGTTGAACGTTTACGCTGTGCGATATCTTCAAGGGTATGAAGATCTCATCTACCTCTCTCATTGATTACATCTCCTAGATTAGATCTTGGCTTCCTTGTTCGCTCCGTAGGAATTTTTTTGATTTACTATGCTGCGAAACCCTTCAGTGCACTGCAGGTATTTTACCCGTAGTGCACCGTGGTCCATGCGCCGCGCCTAGTTTAATTACCCGTAGCGTATCACCCTTATCCGTGCGTTATGGGTATGTGTGGGCTTGGAGGGCTAGCATCCCCTAACTTACCCGTAGTACACTAGGTGAAGCATGCGCTACAGGTAATTAAACTTACCCGTATCGCATGCCTCACCCGTACGCTGCGAGTAAGTTAGGCGGCAAAATTTTCTATTTTTTTCTGAATTTTTAGACTTACCCGTAGCGCACCACCTAATGCGCTAGGGGTACACATAAATTGTGCGCTATGGGTAAGTTCCCTACAAAATTTTTCGAATCGGCGGGAAAATTTTCAATTTTTTTGAATAGGCGGGAAATTTTTCAAACATTTTTAAATCAGTGGAAAATTTTTAAAATTTGAAAATTTACCCATAGCGCACAACATGGCACATGTGCTAAGGGTAAGTTTTTTTTGAAATTTTGTCCCGCCACACCCCCCCCCGTTGGAACACCTTTTTAGTTTTCCGAAAAATAAAAGAAATGATAATTTTTTTGAAAAAAAATCAAAATTAGTGATGTGTTATTTTCCATGATCTAGTTATTGAATAAAAATGTTGAATTTTGATATTTTACAAAAAAACATTATGTCCCTGTAAAACGGCAATAACTTGTGCATATGAAGTCGGATAAAAAAATTTATATGAAAAAGTATCTACACGAAAAGTTACATCCGATCTGAAAGGTGAAGGGTTCCCAAAGACCCGACACAAAAGTTGAAGCTTCCAATTGTCAGATCCATCTCTTGATTGAGGTTTCTGAAGATCAGAATTAGGGTGGGTGGGTGTGGTCGAAAGTCAACGGAATCAAAAGAGATCTGGCTTTCGCCAACCGTCGAGTTGCATCATGATGCAGATGAGAACACTGTCAAATCCATGAATCCAACATCCAAGGTCCCCACTGTCGGAGCCAATTGACGGGGGTGAAACTCGACAATATCCTAAATTAAGGACTTATAATTGGGGTAAGAGGGCGTCGGATGAACTCGAAGGTAAGGTGTCAGACAAACAAGGCGAAACTTGTATGATTATTGAGACAAAGCTAGGTTACAGGCTAAATCTCGATGTCCCCCCTAGAGGTCCCTCATGGCCCCTCTTTATAGGTGACCAGGTTTCAGGATCCTAGTCGGGTTCGATACAAACTCATCGCTTATGGCGGTTTACATAGAAGTTTCCTTAATCGAATAAATAATACTTCGGCTCTTAATTTGGGCCATAATCTCCGTGGGCCTTAACCCGATTATACATTAGCGGTACAAATACTATGGGCCGTGGCAGGCGTACCCATGTCAAAGTACTAAACAACACATGTTTTCTTCTATATCTAATCATGTTCCACATCTAAAAAAGAACTAGTAATTAATTGAATTATGCTAAAAAAATAAGGATGAGCACCAATCAGTGGACTTATGTTCGGAAATTAAGGATAAACCCAGGATCTATTAGCAAAAAACAACATACTACTATCCGATAATCTGGCTCAAAGGTATCACACTTTATGAGTTAAAACAAGCTCCTAGGGCATGGTATTCTCGACTGAACTCACAATGGTAGCATCTTGGTTTTGTTCCCTCAAAATCCGATATCTCCCTTTTTATCTACAATAAGGGTGGTATCTTTATTTTTGTTCTAATCTATGTGGATGATATATAATTGTGATTAGTTCCTCACAAGATGCACTATTAAGTGATTTGAGTTCTAAGTTTGCTCTCAAGGATCTTGGAGACTTACATTCCTTTTTAGAAATTAAAGTTAAAAGGACTGCAAAGGAATCATCCTGACACAAGAGAAGTATATGCAACCGATCTCTTAGCTAGAGTTGGATTACAGGGATGCACGGCGATCTAATGAAGATGATGGTGGGCGTTCCCATGGCCGAGACAGCACGACGATCTAATGAAGATGACTTACGTGGCAGTTCCAGGTAGAGGCGAACGAAGGACATCAGAAAAGCTAAAACGCATGAAGGAAAAATACTTCCTGTCATTTGTCAAGCGCCGTCGTTTAATCGACGCATAAGAGCACTGCGGCAAATTTTGTGCAAGACAAAATAATCTAATCTTGTTCAAGTCTATATAGTAGTGCACTGAGCGAGAGAATAGGAGTATATGCAGAATTATACGAACACTTGAATCGTCACTCTCGTTGGAATTTTTGCATGTTGTACCGTGAGACCAGACAATGCACTCCCAAGAGAAATTTGAAAATAAATTTGGGATGTTGTTGTTTTCTCCATTTTGCGGTCACTATTCTCGCCGGATTTTACGGGTAATTAAGTTAGTGGTCAAATTTTTCGAATTGTTAATATAGTTTGATATTAGGGTTAAGTAACACTTAATTTATAGACTCTCCTCCATGGGAGACTCTACACGTTTTTATTTTATTTTATCCACAAATTTTTATTGATGAAATATGCAAAACCGATATGCACAAGATGAAACCAAACGTTAATACGAGCATATAAAAGTAACAAATTGTATCTGCACAAAATATCATTTGTCTCAATTTTATGATCTTGGATGGTGTTGTAAATGATGTTATTTCAATATCAAACATAGATCGCGTGCATGTTGTCAACTTATTACTGATTCTGACAAGCGAGATGTCTTAGCAAACACTTCAATTTATAGTCTAGAAGGTTCCCTCACTATACTTATTTAGTAATATACTATTATTACTGCTAATTAAGTTATCTCTTCCAACATATGTTTTGGAGATCTCTATCATGATATTTAACAATATTAAAAGAAATACACAGACACATATGCATAGACGAAATCATATGTATTCACTACATATTTTATGCAACCATGGAAAATTTTAGTTGCAACAAATGCTTTAAATTTAGCACATGCAAACTGTTGAGTGCTATACAATTGAAAAAAACAATGTAAATAATTTTCAGAGGCATTGTTATGTGGTTAAATGCCATTAAAATAAATTATTGCACTCATTAATGCTATTATAGGAAAGATAATCTCAAACAAGTATAAAAATTTAGTATAAAACGTAATGTTTGAGGTGGTGCCCCCATCCTAGACCCACCAATCATCGAGCCTGCCATGAGGCTCGTCGATGCCATGTTCAACGGGCCTAGGCCACTCATGGGCGCCTTTGTCGTGACTAGGACCTCATCACCAGGACCTTCTACTTACCGCCATTGCTATTATAGGAAACATAATCTCAAACTAGGGTTCACTTTTCCTTTGGATCGGCCCTACTGATCGTGACCAATGCCACCGGCCAAGATTTTCCTCCTCCTCTATCATTGATTCGATCATGCACATGCGGGTGTGGGTTCGTCGTGTGTCGAAGATGCTGGATAAATGGCCCCGCAATGCCAAACACTTCGTCGTCACCTCCGGCGCCGCGAGTACTCCCTACGCGGCTAATCTAGCCGCCCCGCGCCGGGTTGAGTGGATCTCAGACATCGAGGAGACGCGCGCGGCGGCGGATCTGTGCGATTCATGGTCGGGGAAGGTCACTGGCAGCAGAATCAAGCGGCGCGGTGCGGCAGATTTGGAGTAGTAAAGAGATTACCATAAAAATAATTACGTACTTTTTTATTTTTATCATGTTTCAAAATTTATATTATAGTGATCAAATTGGCGATCTAGGGATAGGTGCATGGCTTATAAGTAGCGAAGAGTTTAACAATTGTAGTTATTTACTAATGATCATCTCTAGGGCACAAAGTCAAATCCAATGTTGTCTTTTGCGTACCTTAATATGTACACTTGAATAATATAAACAATACAATCTAAGTTAAGAACTTAAAAAGAAGTCCAACAAAAAAAGTCTTGTGTTCAAATATCAAAATGAGTCATGTGTCAACAAGCTATTGTGGAAAAAATCATGAATTTGTGGTCTGGGTGAAAAGAAAATGTAGGTGGATAGAATAGCATTTTAAGGAATTGACTGTGCCATCCGCGCCATCGGTGGCTCCGCGGCGCATCCGCCTATGAAGCCGGCGTGGAGGAAGGAGGAAGAAGAGGTGGGGAAGAAGATAACATTTTGCACGAATCTTAATGCACTAAATCAACGGTAAAAAATCTTACTAATTTAAGCCCTAAATTATTTCTCAGTTTACTAAGAACTAGCAAAACCGTAAAAGCAATGAAGCCAAGAAAATAATTGTCAAGTTCATCTCCTAAGGCCTTGTTTACTTCTCCGGTATTTTCACCTCCAAAAGATGTGGGGATATATGACGATTTGATGTTCACCCAATCCCCTCAAATCCCCTTCCCCAAAAATACTCTACCATAATGAAGAGTTTTTAATCTAGCAAAAAATACACTAGAGTGGAGAGGATTTGTGGGGATATCCCGCGATTATCCCCTTAAAACCCGAACTAGTAAACAACCTACCCGAGAAATTGTGGGATATGAATTAATACCCTCTCTTCCCCTCAAATACCCTAAAAGTAAACAAGGCCTAAAGGATGGCGGCCAAGGCGAACTGAAAACGTGATATTCCAAATTCCATTCGAACCTCGACGAAACCGTTATACTCCCCGCGCGAGGCTTTCGTTCCGTGGCAAAATTTCCTGGTGAAAGAGCAGTGGGGCCCATTTCGTAACGGATTAGTTACCCCATCGTCTCTAGAAATTACCCTTCTTCCAAGCGAGATAAAACGGAACAGCTAAATTGCCTTGAGTGCCAAAGTCACACGGTGAATTATTTCCCTTTTCACGCAAGAATGTTGCCGTAATCAGAAGTCTCGCCGTCACATCCGATCCCATCCCGCAGTTTATAAATAGCCCCCTCCTTTTCTCCCAAATACTTATCACCCGGAACATCTCACACGCACACGACGCAAACATGTGCCAGGGAAGAGGCCACGCAGCCGAGGCGTTGGCGGCGGCCGAGGTTGAGGCGGCGGCGTTGGCGGCGGCTGAGGCGACGGCGTTGGCGGCGGCTGAGGCGGCTGTGCGGATGAGAAGGGCGGCGGCGGCAGCGGCGGCGGCTGAGGCGGCTGTGCGGATGAGAAGGGCGGCCGCGCTCCTTCTCGCCGACGTCCGCGGGTTGAGCCACCTCATCGCGCTCACCCAGGAGTCCCGCGCGAAGCTCGCCTCCGCCATCGACCGGCTCCACGAGGCCGCCCAGGAGCTCCAACTTCCGCTGTCTGACGCCGGCCGGATCATGGCGCCCCTCCCAGACTTCGCAGGCGTCTTCCAGGGCCCGGTCCCAGAGCCCATCGACACCGCCCGAAGGATCGTCGGGGACTTGTGTTGTATCCATATCCTCCTGCCAGTGGATTACCTGGTCTACGACCGAGCCTTCTCCCTCTTATTCAGATGTGCCGAGATGCTCGACTTCTCAGCCGACCGCCCGCCGTGGCAGCGGTGGCGTGGCCGCATGCACGACGCGTCTTTCCAGTCCACGGAGGCGGGGAGGAGTCTGTTCGATGCCGACGATCGCGCCATGATTGCCTACGAGGATCTCTTCAACTTCCTGGAGGTGTGGTACGAGGATGGTGCTGCGAGGATGGATCGTGCGCGGGAGCTGTCGTCGGCCGAGGAGAACCTGCACGGCGCCATGGACCTCATGGACCAAGCGCTGACCGCGATGCGCCGGATGCAGGACGCCCTCGAGCTCCAGGCTTACGAGCTCATGATCTTCGCGCGGAACTAACCGCCAAGACCAGTTCGATCTACTCCGACTTCCGAGCGCGCGACGCAATTGCAAGTCTGCAACTGCATGTAGGTAGCTACTAGTCGCTCATCTTCTGTCCTGTCGATCGTATCGTACGTGCTGGGTTCAGATTTTCTTGTTCAGTTCGCTCCGTTTCGCTTATGCTACAGTTTGCTGAATCGCCAAAGGGAGTTTCAGTAGTAACGAGTACATCTGGTTAGTTTCTTGATTGATCGGACATCAATTTTGTGCATGACAGATTGGTATGGTTGCCTAAGAGGATTGGGTAGCATATATGTTGAACTCGATCTGGCTTTAGTCTCAATCTGATGCGTGACTCTGCTTTCAAGTTTCAACTACTACTGAATTTGCTTGCAGGTTGTTTCAAATTGCTTGCGAGTTTCGATCGATGCGAGCTGTTCTTGCTTTGCCGGGCCGTTAATTTGTTGCCTGTTTTGTCATGTGGTGAACTGATAGTGTGTATCCTCTTGTCTTTGTTGAAAACTGCCGTTGTTTTCAGTGCCGTCGTTCATCCAATTCAGGGCATTATACACGCTAGGTATATATACAGAGTTATCGAGCAAGAAAATCTGATTTCTTCAGCTGTAGCTTCTACAATTAGACATGTGATCTCTGACGAGTTTGAGATGGACGAATCCTTTTCGATAAAAGATTATTTAGTACGAATCTGGAGTCGATCGCGCATGTACTTGGAAATCATGCAACGGTAAACCACTGGACTAACATACGTGTTAACTGTGACAATGGGTGTCTGTAATTTTTTTTCGACAATGGGGTGTCTGGAATAAGTTATGGAGTTCCAATGTTTGTGCCAATAACGTGTGTTGTTGTATGTTTTCTGAGGTCGTGACTCGTGAGTACAACTAAAAGAAAAACTTGTGTTGAAGGAACAATCCCCACATTTAACTTGTAGGAATGTTTTAGTTTCCAACAGAAAACTTAAAAATGAATGGTACCATGGCGATACAATAAGTTGAAGAAGTGTTCATAGAGAAGACTTGTATGTACCGAAAAAATTACATAAAAAGGAGGAAAACATTGTTTTCTGACTAGGGCCTATGACACTCGAATCATGATGCAAATCTAATGGTCACAGAGTCGACTCAACTGTGGAGTTGATTCTTATTCAACCAAGAACTAAGCTAAGGTTTTGCGGAAAGCTAACTGATGACTTTGAAATAGCATAGAAGATTGGAAAGCCGTTTTAAGTGCCAAGTTTTGAAACACTAAATTTTCACGAACTACCAAGCTTTAAACAAGGATCTCTGAGTTTTCAAGCCATGCATGTTTTCCTTCTTTTTATGCAAATTTTTGGTACCATGAGTGGCACAGTTGATGGCGGCGGAAAGTTGGCTTAAAATGTCCCTCCCGACTAGCTACACTTAACTTGCAATGTTTTTGTTTCCAATAGAAAACTTAAAAATGAATGATACCATGAATGGCACAATAAGTTTTTTTTACAAAAATTCAGCCGATCAATTAATAATCATCTATAGCAGTACAAACAACCCAAAAAGTAATAAAAATAAAAATAGGTATTTGGACCACCTAGCGACGACTGCAGACACTAGCGCAAGTTGATAGGCGCGCCGCTGTACTCGCCCCTCCATCTCTAGGGCCAGGCAAAACTTGTCATAGTAGAGCTTGTTGTACTAGACAGATTAAAAGTTCTCATGCAGAGCTTGTTGTTGCCTCAAAGGACCAACGTAGCAGAGAAGCAACCATCACCAACAATGATAACCATAGATCGGAGGAGGCTAACCCAAAAACACACTAACAAACATGAAAATTGACCGGATCCTGGGGAATCCAACAGGCACACGACTCCACGCGTCATTCGCCGGTGCTAGATGCACCACCGAAGTGAGGATAGGGTGGGGAGGACCTTATTCTAACTTTAAGATGCAGCTGCCACTTCACCATCTTGATGAAGACAATGGAAAATAACCTAAACAAAAAATAGAAATCCTCCCACTGGTGAGGGGCTGTAGTCCGCCATGCCTCTAGGGACCCAAGGCCACCAAAGGCGGGGCTAACCCTTGGTGTCACCAGCGAGGGGAATGGAACCCTAGATGGGTACAACCACATCACGCTCACCTCTTTCCATGGAGTCTCGTGCCAGTTTGCTATATGTTGATCGAACTATGAGCGGTACAATAAGTTGAAGAAGTGTTTATAGAATAGACTTGTATGTACCAAAAAAGTTTTCATAAAAAAGAGAAAAATATTGTTTTGTGACTTGGACCTATGACACACGAATCACGATGTAAATTTATGGTCATGAAGTTGACCGAAGAGCTGATCCTTAGTCGTCCATGAACTAGCAAAACCCATAAATACAGGCATGTGAATTGTTTACTTTGGATGGCATAACAGATTGGTAAGCTATTTTAAGTGCCAAGTTTTAAAACACTTATTTTTCATAAACTCCCAAGCTTAATTAACAAGGATCTCTTTCGAAGCCATGCATGTTTTCCTTCTTTTTATGCAAATTTTGGTACCACGAGTGATACAACAAGTTGATGGCTGCGGAAAGTTGTGCTGAATTGTCCCTCTAGACTAGCTACACTGTTGTTTGTGGGAAATAAGAAACTCAAGTTCCAGCTATATATGAATATTTGCGATCCATTTTTAGTTCCCTGCACAAAAAACACGGATCAAAGGTTATGCTTTATATATTGCAATTTTTGCTCTCGATAGGTCTTTTGCATGATCGGCTAAAGATGCTTTTACTATATCCTCCATTTCAAAATATAAGATATTTTAGTCCATTATTGCCACACATTAACCTAAGCTTTAAGCTTGGTCATGAGCCTGCATTCTAAGAGCACTTGGCGCTCTATGTACCGTCCGTCACTGTCTATATGTGGGCCCTATGATACTATACGTCACTGCAGTTGGGCCGGGTTTGCTACAGGTGGATTCTAACTGGCCTGCGAACCGTCATTGCCTTGCATCGCTTGTTCCGTCTAGCCGCAACGCTCCGTCTCCACTGACTGATGGGTCTGGCTTGTGTGGGCCATGCTTGCTAGTGGGTATGTGCTATTTCGCTGTCTGTTCTCATTTTTGTTTGGACGGTGGGTTTCTTTGCCTGAGCAGCGATTTGTTTTGGTTGACTGCTCTTCTCCGCGTCTTCTTGCTGGGAGTGGAGAATTGGATCTGCTTGCATGTGCTTCCATGGAGACGGCGTTCCTCCCTACTTGATGGTGCCTTGGCCAGTTCTTCATTTCCGTCGCTTGGCAGGTGGCTTCGTCTGCCAGGCCTGACACACTGCTAGCTCGTTTCTTCCTTCGTTTTCTATCTCCCTTTCTCCCAATCGATGTAAATAAACCTGTCTGTGCCTTGCTGGATTCGGTTGGCAATGACCGAGCTGGGGACCGGCGGCTCTGGGTGGCGGCGGGTACATGCCCATGCCCTCCGCGGTGGCGTCCATGGGGATCTATGATCGCCGGTACCACCACCCGCTGGCCGACGCCGGGGTCAGGGAGGAGGAGGAGGCGCCGCAGCCGTCTGGGCCGACCCCTTCAGGTACATGGCGTTTGCGCCCGGCTGCAGCGGCAGCAGCGGCGGTGGCCCCTTGGCGCACGGCATGGAGGTGGAGCTGCCCAAGCCCAAGTTCGAGCCAGCGATGCATCAGATGGTAGCGCAGGACGTCGATGCCCTCACGCTGCTGCCGTCGCCGGACAGCTCCGACCAGGAGCCCGCAGGGCCAGGACACATGGTACGTGCGTCACAAGAGAGTCCCATCGTCTCACCGGCTTAGCTTGCTCAATCATCACTTTGCTTAATTTGGTCGACCAGATCCAGAGGAGGCTCGTGCATAACAGGGAGGCTGCGCGCAAGAAGGTACGACCGACAGTCGACATATGATTATTTCTATACAAACATATGGTTGACTTTCGATCTCATTTTTAGACCCTCGAAATCTGATCTGAATTTGCTTTGCGAGGCCTACTTCCAGAACCTGGAGACAATCCCAAGCCGTCTAAATAGTGGTACTGAATTTTATGCCAAAATTATGTACTTCATCCTGCAGTAAGCTATTGCCTGAGAATATTTTACTTCTTCTGTAGTGCTAGCCATATTGGTATTGCAAGTGTGCTATATATTGCTATCCATCAAAATCAGACAATATTCTCTTCCTTCTGTTACGGTCAGGATGTATCTATTGTGTCTTGCTATTGTACAGTATCATTTTGTATACAAAATTTCATGTTGCCATTTATTTCTTTGAGATTTCTCTCATGCAGTACTATGGTTTATTTCGATTTCAGCTGCTCATACGGAGCCTTGCTAGAAGACCAGAAAGAGGTCCGGTTCAATGCCATGCTGGTTCATGTTTAGAATAAGCGACAGTTTTCCTCTCACTGGTGCTGTGATGGCTTGACATGATTTTGATCATGTCCATGGAGATAACCACTAAGCCCTCTAAGTTCCTAGGCAGGTTAGTTGCTTGTGCAAATCAACTCAAATGTAGAGTGTGTTATCGGGAGTTGAGTTTTTTTGGATTACGTTCAATATTTTGTATTGGAGACTAAGGATACCTCTCTTCTTGTGGGTGCTATCAGTTAGTACTACATGAGGGCACTCTCTTTCGTGTGTTTTTTTTTTAATTCTAGGATGAGATGAAATATGTGGTTATTTTTTTTTATGAATTTAGTTTCGAGTTTTCTATTATGAATGGTGGTCATATGGTAAATTTAATGATATTGCAAACTAAGGTCAATTGTTTATCTAGACAGTATAATTAGTTGGACTGTGGTAAGGTTGCCTGGATAAGATTTATGCTTTCTCCTAAAATTAATTCAGTTTGGTTTTATGGTACCAAGAGTTATTGAAATCGGTCAACTACGACTAAACGGTAGTGGAATCGATGCTTACTAATTCCTGGTTGAGAATGTTATTTATTGAGTTGGTTATCTTAGCTAGCGGCGGAACTGACACATGACCAGTTTAAATGTACATACGACATTAAGAAAAATATTAAACAATCTAAATAGGCAATGCCCGACGGGCGTCAAATCAATTTTTTTTGAAACTTTAGGCAACTTTATTCAATTACAATCATTTCTTTTACAATAAACCGTATCAAGAAATCAGGTGTCTTATCAAACCAAGCCCCTTCTAATTTCTCCCTAAGAGAAAACCGAGCAAGCTCATGCACGGCTACATTCACTTCTCGATTACCATGCACAATAGTTGCCCTGCCCAATTCAGAAATCTTCTTTTGGCAGTCATCGATAACCACCGCTCCAATAGCTGCAATAGCTAAGAAGGATTCAGGACAGCTTGAACCACCTCCAAGGAATCAGACTCGATGGATATCGAATAAACACCAATTTGTTCTGCCATCTCCAAACCCATACGTAGAACCAATGCCTCTATCGATGCAAATGTATATCACACTGTCCACACAGTGTATGACGGGTTGTAGGCGGGCCGGACGAAGCCGGTCGATTTGTCTAGTATATCTATATGTTTTTTAGTACACAGGTTCACTCTTTTAGCTTCTAACCTATACACTAAAAGATATCTATATACATACATGACAATGATGGGCTAAAACATCTTGTATTTTGGAACCGGGGGAGTAGTAATACATATGAACCGTTATATATGTGTTCAGAAGAAGAAAACAGTTTGAAGTTGAATCTGAAGCGTGACATTCCACATGGCCAATGAGGAAAAAATCTGCTATGCTTTTGTTTCGCGGCAAAATTTAGAAGGGAAGGTGCCCAAAAGGTTGTCTAACATGTCGGATCAAACAAATGTGGGACCCTTTCCGTAACGGTTTAGTTACCCCCGTCGTCTCCAGCAATTACCCTTCCTAGTGAGACGACGGATCAGCTAAGCCCGGACCCAGGTTGTCAGCGACTGAGTGAAATGGTGAACTCTTTATATTAGCTGCGGTAAAAAAGGTTTCGTGGCCACATCCGTTTCTGCAGTTTACAAATAGCCCCTCCTTCTACACCTCACCTGGGCCGGAACATCTCTCTCTCACACACACAAAAATGTTGACACGGGCGGCGGCGACGGCTGCTGCTGAGGCAGCGGAGGCGGCGGAGGCTGAGGAGGCGGTGGCAGCAGAGGCTGAGGTGGCGGCTCCTGAGGAAGTTGCCGTAGCGGAGGCTGAGGCGGCGGCAGGAACGGAGGCTGAGGCGGCGGCAGGAACGGAGGCTGAGGCGGGGGAGGCAGCTCCGGCAGCGGAGGCCGAGGCGGCGGCAGCAGCAGAGGCTGAGGAGCAGATGCATCAAGAGATGGTGCGTGCGCAGTTGACAAGGACGGCCACGCTCCTTCTCTCCGGCACCAACAGCTTGAGCGAGCTCATCGATCGCGCCGAGTACTCCCGCGCGATGCTCGCCTCCACCATCGACCTGCTCCACGAGGCCGCCCAGGCGCTCAACCTTGTGATGAACGGAGCGGGGCGGATCCTGGCGCTCCACCACGAGGGCGTGTTCGGTGGTCCGCTCCCAGCGTCCATCCACGGCGCCCGAAGGATCGCCGGGCACTTGAGTGGCATCCTCCCACGAGCCTCGTACCTGCAGATCTCCCAGTGCTGGCTCCGTGCCACGATCCTCGCCAATTTCATCGTCGGAGCCCACGCCGACGTGATCACATGTGCCGGGATGCTCGGCTTGGCAGACGAGAGCGCGCAGTCGCAGAGGTGGAGTGACCGCATGGCCATCGCCCGGCTCTCGTCCATGCTGGCCAGGAGGAGGCTTGCCGACGCCGACGGGCTCGCCGCCGATGTCCACTTGGTCCTCCTCAAACTCGTCACGTACTGGCACCCGGATCCGGATGGTGATCATGGTGTTTGGCGTGTGGATCCGTCGGAGGACCTGTCATGGGCCGAGGAGAACCTGCACGCCGCCACGGACCTGATGGACCAAGCGCTGGCCGGGATGCGCCGGATACACAAAGCCCTCGAGCTCCAGGCCTTGGAGCTCTTGATCGTCGCGCGGAACCACCAGTAACCAAGAAGACGAAGCCTAGGCAGCGCATCCTCCATCGCAGGTTTCGTCTCCGGTCAACTCCGAGGTCCGATCGAGAACGCGACGTAGTAGGTAGTCGTTCTTCTTCTGTTCTGTCGTGTTCGATCGGTTCAGTCCGAGTTCATCCCTGCAGATGTTTTTTTCTCATCATTCCCATTCTAGCTCGAATTTCATAGAAATTGGGCATTCCCAGCTTGTGCTCTTTGTTGTTGTTCTCATCTGAGCACGCCGGTGGCGATCGAGACCTTGAATCTCCAAAGGAGTTCTTAGGTTAGTAATTTCTTGATTGATCAGACCTGCACGATTGTATGCGTGCGTGGTATATGCTGGATTGTCTAAGCAGATTTGATGTGCATGTTAAACTCTCGTTTTAATCTGGTGAATGATGTGCGTCTTTGCTTTTTCAAGTTTCTTCTACTAGCCTGCTGCTGGTTGTTTTAAACTGCTTCCGATCGTTTCTTGCAGTCGTAATTTCATTGCCAACTAATTTGTTATGCGGTGTACAATATTACATATATCCTCTTGTGTTTCATAGAAAATTGTGATTGTTATATTGGGCAGCCTTGGGCGTTCTATTTTCGCCAAAGTTTTATATAGCGTGCTATAGCATCGCTATAGCAATTTTATTTTTACCCTGTGATGCTAAGTGCAATAGCACGCTAAGATGTTGGGTTCCGTGGCAGAAAATAAAAAAATTCCTACGACATGAACAACATATAGCCAAGATCTATCCTATGCAGATGTAAGATAATGGAGAAATATGATGTTCATACATTTGAAGACCGAAAGCAGGATTAACGTTCCCGCACAAATGTGGTTGATGAAGTCGCAACGAGGCCGACCTCAAGGTCGTGGAGATGAACAGCTTGACGACAAGGGCTGGCTCTATTATTTCGAAGGCCCTGGGGCGAACTTGAAAAATTGGCCCCATTAAAAAAAATATTGTTTGCATATATAAATATATAAAATTACTGTGAACAAACTCATAGACACCGATAACGTTTTAGTACCATCAAATATCTGATAAATTTTCTTGCCATTGTTTCAAACCAACTATCAGAGAAGCTACAACCCACTTAAAAAGAAAAATAACATGCGAACAAACCTCAAAGCCTGGAGTAATAATAAGAAGCGAGACTTCCGTGCATTTTTTGATGCGAAGTCTTCAATGACAGTGTCAAGATCAATAGTATCCACCATATTCCTCTCGGTAGAACACATCGCCAAACCATTCAGTCTATCTTGTGACATAGTTGACCTCAAAGAATTTTTCAGTAGCTTTAGTTTTGAGAAACTCCGTTCAGCTGATGCAACAGTCACCGATACTGTCAACAGGATACGATAAGCAATTGAGATATTTTGATAACAATCTGCAGCTCTGACAAACTCAAAAATCTGATCCACTGACATGACTGTGTTAAGCAATGTCATCTGTAACACTTTTAGTTCAGAACACAAAATCATCTAACTCAACACCCGCTTTCTTACCATGAGTGAAAGTTTTGAAAAAATTAGTGCAATGTTTTTTGAGATCATTATCAACCAAGGACTTCAATTCTTTCGAGTTGAACAAGAAGCCAAATATACTCCAAAATGACTTCAGCTCTTCAAATCTATTTGTTAGAGAAGCAATCGCAACATCAATCATCACCAGAAAATATTTAACTCTAAATGATTCCTCCTTCATTGCTTGCGCTTCTTGATTCTGATCATTTTCTTCATTACCACTAATTTCATCAAATTGTCTTTTTCTAGTAGCACGTCGTTTCACAGGAAATGATGGTTGTACACCTATTTCAATTGCAATAGATCTTGCAATATCCAAACTAGTTGTAAAACCCTCATTCCTGTACTTCTCAAAATATGAGATGGCACCTTCAATCTGCTTAAGAGTAACATCAATACACACAAACTTAGACTGCATATTGTTACTCACCATGTTTACAGTGAACAAAACATCATGCCAAGCAAAAATTCGAATTTTTTAAGTGCACTAGCCAAAGATTTTTGCGCTGCTCTTAGTCTTGGCGTCATCATTAGAAGTTCTCTTCAATTCCAATAATGCTTTTCTCAACTCAGGTGCTTGAAATCTTCTAGCTTGAACACTCTTTATTCGACTCTCCCATTGAGTGTTGCACAAATACTTAACTGTCATTTTTGGAACATGATCAAGCAATAGCTGCCATCTTTTGGTAGAGGTTTAAAATAGTATGTAAATTCTTTGCACAACACCAAAGAAAGTAATAGCTTTACCACAAGATTTTGCCACATCACTGAGAGTAAGATTCAGGCTGTGACAAGCACATGGCATGTACAATGCTCTTGGATTAGTCACAAGTAATCTGCTCTGTACGCCCTGGTTTTTTCCCTTCATGTTTGACCCATTAACATAGCCTTGTCCTTGGCAATCATTAACATCCAGACCAATATAATCAAGTGAATCTATCGACACATTATAAAGTCCAAGTCCTGATGTATCATCCACCTTCAAGAACTCTAGAAAAAACTCCTCTATTTTTGTAGTTGTACTTGACATGTTTACGCACCTCACAATTAGTGTCATTTGTTCTTAATGGCTCACATCCGTGGTACAATCTAAAATAACAGAGAAGTACTTTGCATCCATAATTATCCTCAAAATAGAATCTTTAACAATGCGAGCAAGAAGGGAAATTAACTCATTCTGAATATTGTGACCAAGATAATGATGATGAATTTCATTATTCTGAATGCACCAAAGATGCTCTTGCATGACAGGATCAAATTCTTCCATCATTTCAACTATTCCCAAAAAGTTCTCGTTGTTATCTTGATATTATTTCTCATTTTCCCCTCGAAAAGACAGATTACGCTTAGCAAGAAATTTGATAGCAGCAATGATTCTAATTAAAACTTGTCTCCATCGTATTTTTTCCCTTGCAATCTCTTCTTGCAAATCTTTATCAATGGTTTCCTTCTTACTAAGCCTCACTCGCACCTCATTCCAAGTATTCATGTTATTGATGTGCTCAATACTATTCTCATGAAATTTGAGTTTCTCACTAAGATGTTTCCAATCCCTCAATCCCTCAGATGCTAGTAGACTTTTGCAGTTTTCAGACCTGAACAGTTTACAGCAAAAACAATAAACTTTGTTCACATGTTTTGAGTACACTAACCACCTCCTATCACTGATCTCACCATTTCTTAGTTTTCTTGAGTAGTAAGCATATGAGAAATGTCTGCCATGCTTATTTACTGGAAACACCAGATTGTATTCCCTTGTAGGCCCTTTTCAATGAGAATATCTCTTGATTTATTGTCAAGAACATTCCAAGTTCTAGGGTCATAAATATCAAAAGAAGAAGCTTGCTCATCTATGTTTCCAGAATTCTCACTTTCTTTGTTCTGATTGGCATCAACATCAGCACCATTTTCCTCAACCACATTCGGAGTCTCATCGGGTTGTTCTTCACCTTTGGTGATATATAGCTGCTCAGAATTTTGATTAGTGTCTATACTCACCACAAATTTATTCACTTCCCCCTTCTGAGATTCAATCAACTTATCTACTCTTTTCTTGTTCTTCCTTTTTTGACAACCAGATAAATGCTTTTTAGGCAACATGATGAGAGACCTCAATGCTGGAACAAATTAGCGAATGACCGACCGACCGAGTGTGACTATCAGTCTATCTCCACAAACAAACTGAGAAAACTGACAATAGAAAAACAGATTTGTTTCCACAAGTAAGCCAACAAGGTCTGTAGCATTTGTGATATGAAATTACCTGTAACCTGTTATCTGTTGATCTTTATATCCTCCCTGTATCCAATTTGTTTCCACTTGCCCCACGCGATCAAACCTGCTAGCTAATTGCTATCCATTGATTAGGAATTATCCGCATAGGATTACAGGGAACAAGTTAGGGAAGAGAATTAGGGAGGGGAATTACCGATTGCAGTCTTGCAGATTTGCAGGGCGACAGGGCGAGGCGATGCGGCGCCGGCCTTCTCGACTTCTTCCCGTTTCTCCAAGCGGTGCCTAGGAAATGAAGCGATGTTCTCGACTTTTCTGGTCGCGGTGCATCTAGGCGTGTGTGGCTGCGCCCTTTGTTAACTCCTATTAATGCGATAGGTCATATGGGCCTTTTCCCTATACTCTTCATATATGTACTGTAGCATACATAGTGGGCCCCAGGCCGTCGCCCCTTTTGCCCCGGCTATAAGTGCAACACCTCCGCAGTTCTACAGATATACAATATATAGATGGCATCTAGGCTCCGGTCCAGCAAAGTAGCGGAACAAGAAAGACTCGGACCAAAAATCTAGCAGCGCCACAATGTTCAAAACATGGAAGAACCTCCAACCCGCGAGCATAGATCCAAACTATGGGAGCCAAGCCACATGGGAGAAGGTCTTGGAAAAGGAGGGAATGAATCAGTGAGGAGAGATGGAGGGGCTCCACTATATATCAGTGAAGAGGGGGTAGGGATCCCCAAGGGATAAGCCTCCCCAAGGGAGGTGCCCCCACCTTGGCCACCGGCCACGCCTCGGTTTTAGCATGTGTGTGGCCATGGCACCGGTGTGGGATCCGGTGGCCTCTTCCGCTATTAACCACCTTCCTCGATGGTGTGGGGATCCGGCCGGTGAGTGCTGCCTCGCAGCGGCTTCCCGACAGCGGATTGCATGCCGGTGGGTTTGCGGTCCATGGCGAGTAGGAGACGATTGTCCAACTCATAAAGTGGGTGAGAATGCCACCATCAATGGCGGCACCCGTGGGTATCGTATTCCTCGTTGGGGGAACTGTGGGAGCATCTCTCACTCCATGGACTCTTGGGAAAACGTCAGATTCAGGCTCCCCGGATCCTGTGGTGACATATGCATCGTCATCGACGTGGGGTCATCATCTTGGATCCAGACATCGGCTCGACATGCGGATGTCCTCAATGGCTAGGCGTCGGGCCGCGTGCTTTTCACGGGGGACCAAGGTGGCATCTACCATTCTAATGGCGAGTCTCGATGGCATGGTGCAAGGGGCTCTTGACGGCCAATGTGGGATGATGGACGCATGTAGGGCGGTGGTGCCGTCGAGCGTCGTGCCGGCACAGATGGCAGGACTATCAATTTCAATGCTTTGATCCCTCTTGGAGATAGGTTCGCGGAAGAAGGGTGTAGCGACTTCTACAACATGTGCGCTGGTGTGCACTGAGGGTCTGCTAGATCGATTATGCCTCTTGCTCGCCGATGGGCGGCTTGGTGAGACTTTTGGTTTTTAGGTGATGCGCGTAGGTGTAATGTCAGGGCATATCAGATAATATGTGCAATAATCTTAGAGGCAATATTAGAGAACTATTTTTTATTTTTTATTCTATACGTGTAATTAGGTTTTCCTCCAATTCGCATTCGAACCAATACAGTCATAGCATGGAATGCAAATATTAATTGTGAACTTAGAAATATTAATAATACAACTTTATTATTGCCTCTAAGTCCATAAGTATCATGTGCCTCCTACATAATGAGATGGTGCAACACAATTTGTGCGACTTGATAGCAACATGCTCGCATGGAGAGTCGTCGGCTTGTGTCGGCGCCAAGGGCAGACAGGTGTTGTGGTATTAATTGGGAGGAGTGCATGTGACCATGTCCCGGTGAGTAGGTGATACGTTGCAAATGTTTCTATAATTTTTGATGCTCCATGCTTGTTTTACACCAATTGCTTTGTGTTTTGTTTACACTTCTTGCCATTTCAATGTATTTTCTGGAACTAACCTATTAACGAGATGCCATAGTGTCAGTTCCTGTTTTCTGCTGTTTTTGTGTTTCAGAAAAGTTACATAGGAAATATTCTCGGAATTGGACGAAACGAAAGCCAAAGTTCCTATTTACTTGAAAGGAAGACGGAGTCTAGAGGAGAGACGCAGCCGGACCAGGAGGCGGCCGCACCATGGGGTGGCACGGGCCACCCCCCAGCTGCACCACCAGGTGGTGTGGGCCCCTGGTCCACCCCCTGACATCGCGCTTCCGCCTATAAATTCCCTTCGACGGGAAAACCCTAAGGAGACAAACACTTTTACATGAAACATACTGCAAGCCGCCACCATCGTCTTCCCGAGATTGGGAGGGTCTAGAAGCTCTTCCCGGCATCCTGCCAGAGAGGGGAATCATCACCAGAGACCTTCTTCATCACCATGCCAGCCTCCGGAGTGATGCATGAGTAGGCTACCTTGGACTATGGGTCCATAGCAGTAGCTAGCTAGATGGTTGTCTTCTCCTCCATGTGCTTCATGTCTAGATCTTGTGAGCTGCCTATCATGATCAAGATCATTGTTATGTAATTCTATATGTTGTGTTTGTTGGGATTCGATGAATATTGAATACTATGTCAAGTTGATTGTTGATTTATCATGTCTATGTTATTTATGATCTTGCATGCTCTCTGTTGCTAGTATATATCTTGGCCGAGTAGATGCTAGTGACTCCAAGAGGGAGTATTTATGCTCGATAGTGGGTTCATGCCTCTAGTAATCTGTGAGAGTGACAACAACTTTTAAGGTTGTAGATGTGTTGTTGCTACTAGGGAGAAAACAACAATCTTTTGTTCAAGGATATTTGCATTGTTTATATTACACACTTTGCTTAAGGTGATAATCTGTTGCTTGCAACTTAATACCCAAGGGTTGTTCGGATGATATCCCGTGGGTGGATTTTTAGTCATAGATACAGTTGGATTACGATCTATGTATTATGTTGTAATGCCCAAGTGAATCTCATAGTGATATTCATGACATGTACATGCATTGTTATGCATTCTTTATTCTGTCAATTGCCCAACTATAATTTGTTTACCCAGCATGTTATTTATCTTTATGGAGAGACACCTCTAGTGAACTGTGGACCCCAGTCCATTCTTTTACATATATTACCATCTACTGCAAGCACCGTTTACTTTACGCAAGCATTATTTACTTACTTTCTTACTGCAAACAAATATTTTCTTCCACACGATACATTAAATCCTTTGTTTTTAGCAAACCAGTGAGATTGACAACCTCACTGCAAGTTGGGGCAAAGTATCTTGGTTGTGTTGTGTGCAGGTTCCATGTTGCTGCTGGCGCTGGTAGTGCGCCCTGCCAAAAGCCAGTTAGCATCAACCTTCGGAAGTGGTTTCTTTCTCCTACTGGTCAATTAAACTTTGGTTTCATAATTGAGGGAAAACTTACTACTGTGCTCATCACACCTTCCTCTTGGGGTTCCCAACTGGTCCGTCAACACTGCAACATCAACAAGTTTTCTAGCGCCGTTGCCGGGGAGAAAGAGGATTTCTGCAAGGGGAGTCTCTCACTTCCAATCTTTTTACTTTGTTATTTATTTTGCTTAGTTTCTTTACTTTATTTTTTTTTGCATATTTTTATCAAAAATACAAAAAAATTAGTTCCTACTTCAAGTTGCTTTTATGTCTAGTCTAGTTCCTACCACTATGTCGCCTGAGGAAATGATATTCACTTTCAAACAAAGGAGTGAAGAGAGTTTTAAAGAAACTTGGTCTAGAATTTATGATTCCCATGGTAAAACTAAACCAAAAATGACTCTGGGCTTGCTTCTTAGTAGCTTTTACTTTGGTCTCGCTCTTTGTTATAGATATGCTTTGGATGCTGTAGCAGGAGGAGATTTCCTTCATTGCGATGGAGATCAAGCTTTTAATGTCATAAAAAATTTGATTGCGGTATATAGCTCACCGAGTAATTTTGATTCTTCCCTTGTGAGCATTTATGCTAGATTAAATACTCTTGATACCCATACTACTTGTTTAAAATAATGTTATGGTATGTTGTGCGAGCATCATGATTATGTGCCAATTAATTCCGAACCCTCAAGATGGTTCCCTACGGTGAAAGTTACTATAAATGGTGAAACTTTTCATGCTCGTTGTGATATTATGTCTGAATTTTGCCTTATGCCTAAGGATATTTATGAATCTTTGGGGATTTTCTAAGGGTGGAGAAGGAATATCTCTTACCAATAATTCCATTATATTGCCCATTGGAGTAGCTGAAGGAGTGTTTACAAAAATCCTAGGGAGAATGGTAGCTACTGATTATCTTGTTATTGTATGTGTAGGAAATGAACAAATCACACTTGGAAGATCTCTGCTAAAACTCATGGGAGCAGTAATAGATGTGGGAAAAGGCACAATGAAGTTCACTTCCCCACCAGGCAATCATTATGATTTTCCTAAAGGTAAGAGCAAAGGTAAGAGAGGTAGATGTAAGGCATATGGTCTTAATGCTCCTTTATTTGAAAATACTTGATTCTTACTTTCTACGCCTAGCTCAAAGGCGTTAAAGAAAAGCACTCTTGGGAGATAACCCAATGTTTTCTTTTCAATACTTTTTCTTTTTGTTGAGTCTTGGAAGTTTTTACTACTGTAAGACCTCTCCTTATCATTTTTATTTCTTTTTTGTGCTAAGAGTAACCTCTAATTAGAAGAAGGTAAGATTTGGGGAAGTTGCTGTCCCAAAATAGATTTTTGCGCTTCACCGTAAAAATTCGTGAAAATTCCCAGAATGTCATTTTGATCTGCGATTTCTTTTGCGCATGCCCCAGGTTATTATATAACTTTCATTAGTTTTGCACTTTTCGATTTGAGCAACAGAAGATTTTCGAAAAAATTGATCTTTACCAGTGGTTCTGTTTTGACAGATTTCTGCCACTATTTGCATTTGCCTCTTGATCTCTTTCTTTTTGAGTTCTTTTGATCACGGAACTTTTGAGAGAAGTTGATACCGTAGCTTATGTGTTAATATGGGTTGTACTTGAGTTGAAACTTAACCAAAGTGGATTTACTATCTTGCATAAACTAATGTTGCTAATGAGAATTGTGTGAAGTTTTGTATGAAGGAAGTTTTCAAGTATAGGAAAAGGAGAATGATGAGATGAGATGAAGTATGGACAAAAGCTCAAGCTTGGGGATGCCCATGTCACCCTAAGAAATATCCAAGAAGTACAAGCGTCAAAGCTTGGGGATGCCCCAAGGCACCCCTTCTTCATCAACAAAAATATCAGGTCATCTTTCAAGACACTATTTTTTTATTGCTTCATATGCTATGTGTTTTTCTTGGAGCGTCTTTATTTTTGCTTTCAGTTTTCTTTTGTTTTGTTTGCTGCAATAAATGGTTGGACCCCAACATATTTATTTTGGAGAAGACACACTCCGTTTTCATTGCCTAGAACACTCTAGTTTTCACTTTTATTGTCCAATAAGTGTTCTCTTTTTCTAGTACCGCGTTTAGATTTTATTTTTTGCCTTTATTTTTTAGAACTTGTTAGTTCTTTGTAGCTATGTGTGTTTAGACCTCTGGTCTTTTTTGCTTTTCATCTTTGAGAGTTGTTTCAAATAGGTTGATTGGTGTTGGAAAAGTTGATTGGTGTTGGAAAAGAGTAAATTGTTTCATTCTCATAGTGGTGCAAAAAGGGAGCTTGTTTAGACTGTTGCTTAGACTTTAGCATGTCATGCTAGATATTATTTTGATTATATTCTTAGTAGTTATTGTTGTAGCATGACTTGTCTCAAATGACTGAGAGTTCTTAATGTGCCTTTAAAAGAATCATGTGTTGTTTTTGTCTTATAGAAGCATAATATTGTGGTATTCTCCTTTAATGCTTTATTTGGGTTGAATTGGCGCATGCTGACATCATGTTTGACTTTAAACAAGCCGCCTCAAGCCTCTATGATTATTTGGTTTTTGACTTGTGATATCACTTTATGCTTTGATTAATAATGTTTTGTCGCTGTGCATGATTATGGCCATTATAGCTCTTTTAGTTGGTCGCTCCCAGTCTTTTGCTAGCCTTCACCTGTACTAAGTATGAGCTCTACTCGTGCATCCAACTCCCAAAAAACCAAAGTTTTCCAAAGAGTCCACTACAAATTCATATGCATGGTATTTCAAACCATTCCAAGCAAATTTTCATGTGCTACCTTTCAAAACCTTCAAAATACTTCTCATTTTGTGACACTATTTTTAGCTCATGAGGACGTAGTGGTCGGGTTTGCTATCTTCCATATTGAATTAAGTACCCCTCGACTTGCATGCTTCGTCTGCTCATCATTAATTTTGCAAGAGAGCTGGTCAGACCATTGTAACCTCTAAAAAAAGAAAGAAAAAAGGCACTCCTCCATGGTATATGATTGTTGGCAGGCACCCGAAGGATTCGGTTAGCCATGGTTTGTGAAAGGAAAGGTGAGGAGAAGTGCCAAAGTTTATAAAAGAGCATGCAAATGCCAATTTTTCAAGAACTCGGAACCGCTCTCAACTTGTTTAGTATGGAATATAGCAAGAACCCCATTGCCATTCGTTGACAAGAACAACCACCTCTCAAAACAATTTTTATCTCTAGCACATGTTAAATCCCTTCTTCCCTCTGTGAAGGGCCTTTCTTTTACTTTTATGTTGAGTCTTCATCTTCTACCTTTATGCACCGATTAAGAGACAATAGTTGTCATTCTGACTATAATGTGCATAGTCCCAAAATTTATTATTGATTGATTCATGATTATGGTATTGATTGTTCTCAAATTATTTGTATCTAGTCACCCTCTTGAACTTTGAAGGTGTCCTATGCATTTATGTATTGCTACTCCACGAGGGACAAGCTGAATACCACTTTCTTATGTTTTGTATGCTCAAAATAAACAATTGACTTTCAATGCATTATTACTCATAATCTTTTGTTTGTGTTACTTTTCATGTTGTAACATGGTTGCTAAGTTCTATGGTTAGAATTATATCTCTTATGCCCATGTTTAGATTACTTTGATCTCAGCATGTAATGCTTTACTTTAAGTTGATCAAGATTGTGTTGGTGCATGTCACCTCAAAAATTATTGTTTTGGTATCACTTACCTACTCGAGGACGAGCATGAGTTAAGCTTGGGGATGCTTGATACGTCGCAAACGTATCAATAATTTTTGATGCTCCATGCTTGTTTTACACCAATTGCTTTGTGTTTTGTTTACACTTTGTGGCATTTTTATGCATTTTCTGGAACTAACCTATTAACGAGATGCCACAGTGCCAGTTCCTGTTTTCTGCTGTTTTTGTGTTTCATATTCTCAGAATTGGACGAAACGAAAGCTGAAGTTCCTATTTACCTGAAAGGAAGACGGAGTCCAGAGGAGAGATGGAGCCGGACCTGGAGGCGGCCGCACCATGGGGTGGCACGGGCCACCCCTGGCCGCGCCACTAGGTGGTGTGGGACCCTGGTCCACCTCCTGACATCGCCCTTCCGCCTATAAATTCCCATAGACGAGAAAACCCTAAGGAGATGAACACTTTTCCACGAAACATACTGCAAGCCGCCACCATCGTCGTCCCGAGATCGGGAGGGTCCAGAAGCTCTTCCCGGCACCTGCTGGAGAGGGGAATCATCATCGGAGGCCTTCTTCATCACCATGCCAGCCTTCGAAGTGATGCGTGAGTAGTCTACCTTGGACTATGGGTCCATAGCAGTAGCTAGATGATTGTCTTCTCCTCCATGTGCTTCATGTCTAGATCTTGTGAGCTGCCTATCATGATCAAGATCATCGTTATGTAATTCTACATGTTGTGTTTGTTGGGATCCGATGAATATTGAGTACTATGTCAAGTTGATTGTTGATTTATCATATCTATGTTATTTATGATCTTGCGTGCTCTCCATTGATAGTAGATATCTTGGCCAAGTAGATGCTAGTAACTCCAAGAGGGAGTATTTATGCTCGATAGTGGGTTCATGCCTCTAGTAATCTGTGAGAGTGACAATAACTTCTAAGGTTGTAGATGTGCTGTTGCTACTAGAGAGAAAACAACAATCTATTGTTCAAGAACATTTGTATTGTTTACATTATACACTTTGCTTAAGGCGATAATCTGTTGCTTGCAACTTAATACCCAAGGGTTGTTCGGATGATATCCTGCGGGTGGATTATTAGTCATAGATGTAGTTGGATTACGGTTTATGTATTATGTTGTAATGCCCAAGTGAATCTCATTGTGACCTTCATGACATGTACATGCATTGTTATGCATTCTTTATCCTGTCAATTGCCCAACTGTAATTTGTTTACCGAGCATGTTATTTATCTTTATGGAGAGACACCTCTAGTGAACTGTGGACCCCGGTCAATTCTTTTACATATATTACCATCTACTGCAAGCACCATTTATTTTCCGCAAGCACTATTTATTTACTTACTGCAAACAAATATCTTTTTTCCACATGATACGTTTAATCCTTTGGTTTTCAGTAAACCAGTGAGATTGACAACCTCACTGCAAGTTGGGGCAAAGTATTTTGGTTGTGTTGTGTGCAGGCTCCACATTGCTGTTGGCGCTGGTAGTGCACCCTGCCAAAAGCCAGTTAGTATCAACCTTCAGAAGTGGTTTCTTTCTCCTACTGGTCGATTAAACTTTGGTTTCATAACTGGGGGAAACTTACTGTTGCGCTCATCACACCTACCTCTTGGGGTTCCCAATTTGTCCGTCAACACCGCACCATCAGTAGGCGAGTTCGTGAACCTCGTTAACAAATCTCGAGGTTGTCATCATGTTGTGATTGTTTGATCCTCCATAGATAAATTATATGCCTACTATGATAACATGAAAAAAAATCATGATTACAACTGAAATAAAAGATTAGGTCAAAAGGGAAAAAATAAAACAATTTTAACACTCACGAAATAAATCATGAATAATCCATGAAACAAATCACTCGTGGAACAAAATTGCCCGTGGAACACATCGCTACAGCATAACAACCTTTAGACTTAATGAAACAAAATTACAGACCTCGTGATAAAAATATATACATAAGGAATAAACGAATGAAATGAACCATAGAAATAAGAGAAAATTGAAAAACTACAAAAAAGAAAGAACAATTATGAAATCGTGATATAAAAAATAGAACCATAAACATAACAGAAGTTAACAGAAAAAGAAGTGAAATATTCCCTTCGATCTATATTATCTTTTACAAATATGGATGTATCTAGCACTAAAATGTGTCTAGATACATCCATATTTGTGAAAGATAATTTTGGTCGGAGGGAGTAGAAAAACTAAAAGAAAAATGCAAGAAAGAAAGAAGAATAAATAAACATTGAAAATAGTAACGTACTAGTGTGGGAGAAAACACACAATCTATTAGGGCCGCTCATTCGTAACCGCTGTGGAGAGCAACCAGATGGCGGTTCTAGTTTCTGTTGCTAACAATTTCACCTCTCTCCTTCTCCTTCGATTGCCGTTCTCTCATCGCGAGGGGAAGTGGAGGTCCAGTTCTCGTCTATGTGTTTCTTTTTTCTAGGTTTTTGAGGTTCCTCTATCAACGTTATGGTGGGGCCGATGTTGATGGTGCTTCCAGAAATAATGGTCTCTCAGTCTATGCCCCTGCTCGTCGGAGGTGTTGCTGACGCTGGCGAGAGGCTTGTGGAGTCCAAGCTATTGGAGTGACGTCGATCTAGCGCTGTGTCATGGCGCAGCGATAGGGATAGGTTGCTCTTTGAGTGTAGCGGTCTTGACTATTGCTTGTTTGCGAAAGATGGTGGAGGATCCGGCCGCTTGAAGGGCGAGGTGGAGCTGGCCCCGAGTCGGGTGCTGATGATGCTCGGAGGGCTCCTCCGGCCGATGTTCCTTATTAGGCTAGATCCAGTCTTACGGGGCTGTTGGCTATCGCGGCTCATTAAAGCCTCATGGCTAGGTGTTTCTCCAACGTCAAAGAGTGGACTAACTACATGTGCCCTTCTTCTCCGGTGACGGCGAAGGATGTGTGTGCTTGACACTTGTGGCAATGGCAGTTTGCAGCAGTACAACCATTTGTTTCCTCCTTGTTTTTTTTAACCAGAACCACATATATTTATAGTAATAAATAGTACATGGTAGAGCGGTCTACAACTATTACAAAATAAAGTGTAAAATAAAACGAGCTAATCTTCAAGGTCTTCAAACTCTTCTTATTTCATGACATAATCTCATATTTTCTAAAGGCAGCCAAAAAGATAATGGAATAAATATCATACCATATACCTACAAATACCAATAGAGGTGCTCATATATTTTAAATTAATTTGAGCTGTAATGCAAAGGCTACGTGCATTAATGTAATCAACCTACATCGGCAAGAGTACCAACACCAATATTACAGGGAAAAGAGACCGAACAGCCTGGTCGATGGTACTGGGGAGCTAAATGTACGAATTATCATTGTCGAGGACGTAGCAGCCGAGACAAATATTGTGAGAATAATCCTCCTCGCGGCAACCATGAGAAAAACTCCAAAATCAACTTGGCGAAGTAAGATCTCAAAGATGATACCTATAGAACTATAATCTAACAGCACCACCATTGATGCCGAGAAGATCTCGTCATCCAACGAAGGGCAAAAGATCACTTACTGTAGACGATGTCATCTCTATTGACGTTGAATACATGTAATGCTCTTTGTTTTCTATTACTTGTATATGTACCAACTCTATATTATTATGTCTATGTATACAAGTAATGTATGCCTATAGGGGTAGATCGTAAAAGAATACACAATCTGTGTGGTTCGCAGTAATTGGAGGTGCATTATAGTTCACTGTAATTGGTTGAACAAAGATGCACCTGGATCGGTGTAACAACCCCAAATTTTTGGGAAATAGAAATAACTTGGATTTATTAAAATATCAAGTTTTGGAGCAAACAAAAACTTTTATTTTAAATGCAAGATTAATTTCTTTTCTTTTAAACATTGTGATTGTGAGCATTTGCTCCCATGTTTCAAATAAAAAGAATAGGAGAGAGGTTTTAAAACAAATCCTTTCGTTCAAAAAAATATAAACCATCCAAAAAGAAAATATTTGGAAAGGGACTAAAGCCCTTTTTCAAGATACCTAGATTTGTTTTAAAAAGACTAGAACAAAAAGATTCCAGTTTTGAAAATTATTTTACCTTTTATCAAATGAAGATTTCCCAAAATGATTTGTATGTATACTTTCAAACTACTACTTTATTCCAAACATTAACCCTTTGAAAACCTATTTTCAAAACCTCCCATGATGTCTTCGCCAAGTTTTGAAGACCCAAAATAAAACCTTTGTTTATAAAATCATTTAATTAAAATAGTTTTCTGCATATTTAAATCTTGCATGAGTACATGCTAAAACTATTTATATCATTTATTCAATCAATTTAGGTAATCAATCACAAACAAGAAAATAGAAAACAAAAATAAATAAGAAGAAACACAAAACCCTAAATAGGAAAATAAGAAAAAGTGATCTCCAAAATATTACCGATTACACTACTTTGCACCTCCATATTAAGAAATAACTGAACTGAACCTGCATGATCTCTCCACTATGATTTAGACCAAGTTTCCCGCAAGCCAAGCTCACCAAGTTTAATCCCTAGAAAAATTCCAAACCATATTTAAATTTCTAACAAAGTTTGAATCCCATTCATAGACAATTCCAAACTACTAATCTTTCTCAACCAAACCACCACTGCTGGACCAAACAAGCATATGCTCCTGATCCATTTCTTGTCCCAACATAACTCGAAAATTTCATAAATTCAAATGTTGGTCATTTCGTCAAACACCTTGCGAGCAGAATCTGAGGAAGTAAAAAACGCTGTTGCAAACAGTGCATCCCGCGCCCCGCTGCGAGCCCATCCGCTCCCCACTACGTGCCCGACATCGCCTCAAATGTCTACCGCCACTCCCTGCCGTCTGCGCACCGAGCCCCGACGAACGGGAGGACAAGAAGTCGCCCCGACCACGTCCGCAGGTGCCACTGCTGCCCGTGGTTTCTCTCGTCACTGTGCGGCGCCAGCACGACCTCAGCATCGCCAAGACCCCCGCAGAATACACCCACACCGCCTTGACCATCCCTACAACTGGAGCAAGATGGAGACCGCATTACGACCATGCTACGGCCACGACCTGGACACCACCGCGCCCGGACTCCCGAGCCTATTTAAGCCCACCCTGACCTGCTTCGGAGACACGCACCACTCAATGAAACCTCCCAGACATCCTTTCTTGAACCCCTTCTTCCTCGTTCGAGCTCACCGGCGACGCTCTCCCCGCAGACCACCATACTGGCCACCTCCTGTTCCCCCTCTACACCCTATAAAAATGCCCCCTTTCTGGCTCTGGAGCCTCGCCTACCTCACCTCTACCTTCTAGACATAGTACCTTGATCGATTTCTTCCTTTTTGGAGCTCGGCTACATCACCGTCGGCCACCAAGCTCCGCCACTGCCACTTGCTGGTCCCGGCGAGTCCGAGCCTCCTGCGAGTTGCTGCAGGTGCGAGGTGGACGAGAAGGCAAGCCACTGCCTTTCTGCTTCCGCGCTGATGACCCCTTCTCCCCCTATGCCAAGCCCCACCGTCGCGCTGTTCCTGCCTCCATTGGTGAGTCTTCTCTCTATAGCAAGGACGAAGATGACCCGTTGTACCGCTTTGTTTTTATTTTTTTCCGCTCATAGAGAGCCTGGTTAGGCCAGCCCAGTTCAAACTGGTGTGTTCGGCACATTCCAAAAAACAAAAAGAAATTTGATTTCAAATTTAGAAAATTTTAATTCAAATGCTGTCTTAGATTCCAATTTCCCAGAGATCTATAGCTTCAAATTGGACCTATAAATATGGTCTGGAAAGCTTAGAACCTCATCTATCCATTAGAAGTGGTTTTAACACTATTAGTGTTACTTAGTTACTGCAGTAAAAATAGCAAAAGAGGAGCATTTCAATCTTAGAAAAATTATATCAAATCAAAGAAATTTCAAATTAACATGAATACAACTCTCATAATTCTTAAATAGTATTATCTATCTGTTGGTGTAATTATATTTCAAATTTGAACCTTTTACTAAAATGCTATTTCTCCTATATGATTAAATAGGCATTTGTAACTTAGAAATTGGTACACTAAAACCTAGATGTGGAAAAATTATGAAACCAAAGTTATTAAGGAACATCTCCAAATATCTATCTGTGAGTGGTAGTCTTAGTCCTTTGGGACTTACCGAAGATATGGGGAAATTTAATCCTTCTTTATAGTATATTTGAAACTCATACTTGCACACCCATTTAAAATTAATATGATTTTTTTGGAAATCAACCCAAGTTAGTGTAGATATTAGTTATCTCTTTTGAAAATTGTGTGCATGCTTGGACTGCTATTTGTACTTGTGTGGTGATTGTGTGTATCTCTTACGTACCGTTAATAGACGCTAGTGTTGCCGAAGAAGAGCCCGAGGAAGGATATTATCAAGAAGAAGAAGGAGACTATCCCAGACACTTTGCCAAGCAAGGCAAGCCATCTTTTGGATCATACCCTAATACCTAGATTTCCAACTTGCATATTTACTTGTTTTCAAATTAAATTGCATGACTGAATTTCTAGAGTAGAACAATAGATGTGTAGTGATGTCCTTGCTTAACAAGAGCATCAAACTGAGTTTATCCAACACACCCTCTCAGTGGTAGCATCACTCATAATCGTTTGCTTAGCCGCTAATAAAACAGAAGTAATCTAATTAGGAACCCTACCGAAAGTTGTGAGTTGAAGTTGAAAACCTTGGATGGAGTTTGTTCATTCAAGTTGAGTTTTCGAAAGAGATCATTAATGACTATGGACTATGAAATTAATTTTGAATGACGAGGTGTGAAGTATATGCCGGACCAACCATACCATACAACCATATTACCCCTATATGGGAAGGGGCTTAGTCCGTAGTTTGTTTGCTTTAGTATGGGAGACCTCATTGAACTTATAGGGGATGGATCCTGCGGGACGCCCCCGAAGCCGGGACTTGCCACAACTGTGGTTAAGGATTTCACAGACTAAGGGAGTCCAAAATGCAGCACCCTGTAGCCGGAAAAACTATGAGTGCTATTCCGTATCTGGACTCTTAGGGAGGATCCTATACTGAAGTAGGCAAATGAAAGACTTTGTTTGATCATCTGAACCCCGCATACTTGTGTATGATGATCCGTGGATTGTTCCCGGCAGATGTATTAAATATTGTGGGTAAAGTGTACCCCTCTGCAGAGGTCAAAACTATTCGAATAGCCGCGTCCGCAGTCATGGACAGTTGGGTTAGCGGTACTTAACCTTTGTCAAGAAATTTTGATATATATATGAAATGAACTATGACTCTGGTGAATGACTGGACTTGAGAAATGAAGGTGACCAACACTTGAGGTTGTATCCTAGATTCAACTTAGAGAATTAATATTTTCTTACCTCTTAATGAATATTCTTGGGAAAGAAAACTAGCTTTATGCAAATGAACTTAGAGCTTAGACCACTATATGAGCCATGCATTTCCCGTTTCATTTATCTATAAGATGGTTTGCTAGTGCATTCAATGTACTCATGGCTCTGTCCCTGGCTATTAACTTGGCCAGACTTGAAGGAGAAATATCAAGAACAAAGGATCCCCTGACGGCTTTGCAAATTAGGCTTGTTTCCTACTGTCGGCTTGGCCTGTGTGGTTGAAGCTTGACGATATGGACCCAAAGTGTTATTTCGCTGCCTATTGATGTAATGCAAGGTTTGGTCTATACGACCACCTATGTAATCCCTTTTATTTATCATTAATGGCTATGACTGTGATATCAAATATGTTATATAAATCACAACAATGATTCTGGGATTATGATGGATTACATAACGGGCACCTCGAATTTTTTATAAATTGGTGGGTGTTACAATCAGTGACATGGCACTAGGAAAAGAAAGAAAAAGAGAGCCAGAGAGTGTGACACCGGCCGATGCATGGAAGCAGAATAACGGGTCGAGCCCATAATAAGTTTCCAGAATTGCTTTTCCAAGGTGCCCAGGATCACTTGGTTGGTACTACCGCGAGTTAATGCCCACCTCCATTGCTGACTCGAACATAACCCCCTTAGAGTAACTCTAGCAGAACCCAATGCCCTAGAATTAGATAACCTCGTAATTTTTTGGGATTAGGATGTTTCATAGCTCAAACAAATCTGCAAAATGGGCCCACCATGAATAAATTTTTCTTGGGCACCCAAAAACGATCCAGCCAAACGCTATATATCAGATCTAAGGGTGATATATGGTTTCATTCCCAAGCCCTCCTCCAAAATCCCCCACCCCTTCGTTGCGCAATCCCACCAGTGGAGAAGCCACATTTGGGCTAGGCAGTTAATTGACTATCCAGATTTTTGCTAATACAAGCAGAGTCATGCAAAAAAATATAAAAAATCATAAAATACGTGTGTTTGACTAGAACTTTTGATTAACAACACAAGATTGAAGTCCTGGCTCCGTCACTGAATTCCACCCCTCCCGCGAGGAATCCAACAACCATGGCAAACGAATGTGCCCCTCCTCGATGCAGGTCGAATGTGGGTCACCGCCTGCGTAACCCAACCTTGGATGACAATGCGGAAGGCCACTTAGTCGTTGCTGGGAGCTCTCTCATTGCCAGGCGGGGGCAAAATGTAGAGGTGGATCCGCCCCCTACCTTGTCATGTACCTGCCATCCTCGAACTATGAGAAGGCCGACGACGAGGGGGCCAATTTTGAAGAGAAGGAAGAGAACAACGTGTTTGAGGAGACGGACGAGTCTGACAGAGAGGAAGTCGCTCCCCATGCCGAGAAGAAAGTGATGTGGCGGGCCATCGCGAGGTCGCGGTGCACCGCGACACGCGAGAAGAGAACTATCACCGCGAACTCGAGGATTTTTATGCCGACCAACTGGACTGCATGCTATTTTAGTGTGAGCTACACGACGTGATATGCCTAAAGTGGCATCGGGAGGCCCTCCGCCAGCCCTACATTGAGCTCTGATCCGACAAGGAGGAGGAGTAATACGTCACCAATGTCTCTTTATTTTGCTTTAGGGTTTTAGGTAACTATGTATTGATATGTTGAAGTTTGTCTCGGCGATGGTGAAATAAGCTTGCAACAATGAAATGTCAAACTATAGCGCCAATGAATTTTTTCAAAATTTGCAGTGTCAAGGTATTTGTTCTGTCTGAGGAAATTCCATACCTTAAACCTCATATTGGATACCTAAATTGAGTTTTAAGGTTTTTCTTTTTAGGAATGTGCAAAGATTGCCCTTATATATAGTGGCGTTCTAACAAAAATACTTACGTATAGTACCGCTTATCTGATGAAGATCTTGTTGACCTGCATTTTCAGATACTATGAAAATGGTATTAGTCGTTGATTAATCATTGTCATCAATACCCTTTCATCTCCTCCCTCGAGGTGGGGGGAGAAGGAGTGAGACGTCACCGATGGTTTTTTCTTTTGCTTTAGGGTTTTAGATAACTATGTATTTGATATGTTGAAGTTTGCTTCGGTGTGGTGAATTATGCCTGCAACACTGCAATGTCCAACTCTAGCCGAATGCATTTTAATTTTTTGGAGTGTTAGTTTATGGTATTTGTTCCGCCTACGAAAATTCCATACCTTAAATACAAGTTTTAGAGTGATTGGTATTTTTAGGAACCATTAATCCACCTGATCTGATGGTGCTAAAATAAATGGAACTGGATGGAACAAAACTGATGGAACTGGACGCTGCTAAAAGCATGGGACCGGAACTAAAATTATTGATTTATTCTGTTTAATAATACACTACTTAGTGAACGACCGTCATTACTTTGTGTGATTCCTTAATCTTTACGGCTGTCTCCCTCACTCTGCACACAAATAGAACACACTAGCAGCAGCCGGTCGTGGGCGTGTGGCAGCGTTGCTCATTTCCTCCCCACCAGCAACAGGAAACAGGCGCCATCGGCACCATCGTTGGTGAAGGCGGTCTGAAAGGACATGGATGCCGCCTTGAGGGGGGGGGGGTGAATAGGCGATTTAAAACTTTTATGAGTGGCTTGACAAATGCGGAATAAAACTAACGTTTAGTTTGCCAAGCATACAAAACCTAAATAAACTAGGTTCACCTATGTGCACCAACAACTTATGCTAAACAAGATAAGCAACTATGTGATAGAAAGATATATATAACTTCAAGCACAAAGGCTATCACAAAGTAAATTGCATAAGTAAAGGAGCTCGGGTATAAAAATAACCGAGGCACATGGAGGCAACGATGTATCCCAAAGTTCACACACTTGCGGGTGCTAATCTCTGCTGGAGCGGTGTGGAGGCACAAGGCTCCCCAAACACCACGGAGGCTCACCGTAATCTCCTCGGCCCTCCCACCAAGATGAAAGAACATACCACTATGGGACAATTGAGGGCGGTCACCGAACCCGTACAAGCTTGGGGCAATCTCCACAACTTAATTGGAGGCTCCAAAGAATCGCCACTGAGGAACCACAAAGCTTGGGAAGATATCCACAACTTAATTGGAGGTCCCCAAGAAATCCACTAAGCCGTCTAGGGTTCCAAGAACCCAAGAGAAAATAAGCTTCTTGCTTTCACCACTGAATCTCCGAGGAGAACTCAAACCGATGCACCAAATGCAATGGCAAGAACACACGAAGTGCTCAAATCCTTCTCTCCCAAGTCCTACCAAAGCAACAAATGCTATGGAGGGATATGAGAGGAAAAACAAGGAGGAAATCCACAAAGAACTCCAAGATCTAGATCCAATAGGTTCCCCTCACTTAGAGGAGAAAGTGATTGGTGGAAATGAAGATCTAGATCGCCTCTCTCTTTTCCCTCAAGAAGATGCAAGAAACATGTGGGCAATGGAGGAGGTAGGGCAAGCTATCAAGATCAACAATGGAGGAGAGAGAAGCCAAAAAACGTAGCTGGCTCAAGGAGGAAGAAGGGGTATTTATAGGTGGGGAAAATCTGGCCGTTGGAAGCAGCCCAAAATAACGTTCGGCCATAAGTCCGGCGGCACCGGATTTCAGGCCGAACTGTCCGGTGGCCAGTCCGGTGGCGCCAAAAAGCTGCTCAGGAACGTGGTTCGGGGCACCACCGGATTTTCCGGCCTGGGGCAGAACAGTTCGGCCATGAATAAATATCAACACGAAAACAGTGATAACTTTTGCATCGGGACTCCATTTTTGATGAAATTGGGCTCGTTGGAATCACCACAACGAGCTCTAAAACTTCATCCATAGAAACATCATAGTACAACAAAGGAGGATGAAACAAAATGATAAAAGGTTTGACTTAGCTATAAAGATGAACCGGTAAAACCTCCAAACACCAAAAATGCAATAAGAGTTTCATGCAAACTCCATTTTTGATGAGCTAGAGCTTGTCATGGAAATAACTCTAGAACCTCACATGGATAAAATACAAATAAGAACCAATAAAGATGATGCCAAGTATGAAAAGGTTTGAGCTCTCTCCGAACGATACGATTAAGTTACTCACTCGAGAGCCCCTCTTGACAGTACGACTACCGATCCTAAAACCCGGTCTCCCAAACACTATGAGACCGGGAAGAAAGAAAACCTATCAAGATCATACCTTTGCCTTGCGCAATCCACTTGAGCTAGCTAGATGATGATGGTCTTGAATCCCTCAAGATGGAACACCTTTCTTGATCATTCTTGCTTGCACGAGCTTCATGAAGACATCTCCAAATACTCCCCCCATACCCCAATATGGGAGAGCCTTGATTAGCTTTGTCTTCATGAGTCCATTGCACTAACTTTACTTTGTCTTCACACAATGACTAGATCTACATTGTGCTTTATCTTCTTTCTCCATAATGATGATGTCTTGAGAATGCACATGAGAGCACACTCCATATTATTCCTCAAGACACACTCTATAGCCTCAACTCCCTTATGGCTATTCTTCGGACCACTCCTTGAATAAAACCTTGGTTATAGAATAATCTTCTTTATTTTCATCTTCCTACAACCTTGAAACCAACATATGGCTCAAGCGTTGTCTGCGAACAAGTCCTACAAATATAACTTAATTCAAACATTAGTCCATAGGGATTGTCATTGATTACCAAAACCACACATGGGGAAACATGCTCTTTCAATCTCCCCCATTTTGGTAATTTATGACAATGTCTTTGAGAGGGTTTATATAATGAATTTAAAGAACTAAGATGGTTACACTGACATCAATTACTACAAATCAAGTGATGCTAGTAGAACTATCATATATAGAGCAAACTCCCCCACAATCTATGCACGTGTGAATGAACTTGAATTTCATTGCATATATTGCCAACCAATGTTGTTGGTGGAGTTTCCACTATATATACTCAACCATGAAAAGCATGCAAGGCAAATGCTTAAGAACAAAACCAAAGGATGAAGCCCAATTCCCTTCAAACCCTCGAAACTTCTCCCCCATTGGCATCCATTGCCAAAATAGGAAAAAAAAGGCTTAGAAGGCCAATATAGTGAGAGTTCCTCCTCAAGGTGTGCATGGCCCAAAAAGAGTGAAAACACATTCACAAATCCAAAGACAAAAATTTGGAGGAAATCAAACTATATTGAGGATCAAAGATTGCAAACAAAATAGGATGACATGATGGTTAAACTTCCAACTAATGAAGATAACAATCAAAAGATCCAAATAGCGAATCAAATAAAGATATTATGAGAAGACCAAAACAATGCTCTAAATAATATGAAGAAGCTCCCCAAGGTTTGTACACAACATATTCCATTTGAATTTAAGAATAAGGTGCACAAATATGGAATCATCACTCCCTCAATATTATTCAAAACAAAATGATACCAAGTGACATCAAATACAATGATAACCACAAAATGATGCTTTAAAATGAAATGAGCAAGCTCCCCAAGGTACGTGCACAAGATAGAATGTTTGCATTTGAATATAATTTGCACAACATGGAATCCTCCGTCCCTCAATACCATTAAAAAAATAACCATTAGCAAGAGACCATAGAAAAGAAATCAAGCTAAGCACTTGCATCAAGGAAATGGTTGAGCAACAAATAAGGTACCGACATATTAAACGGCTCAACCAAAGGATTGTGTGATAGGAATGACAATGCATATTATAAGACTAGTACAAGGATGTACATTCATATAGTCCTCAATGAATGATATTGCTTAGCATTCCATCCCAACACACAAGGTTTAAATAAGATATCAAATAAGGAGATATCATCTCTCATGTGTATAAGTTTCTAAGTAGACAACATCACAAAGATAATTATCACAAAGAAACATGTACACATAAAATAGATACAAATAATAGAACATGATATCCAAACAAGTGCAATATACCAATGAGATTTTTTTAAAGCATGACCAAAGGTTCAATTTATCTTATTGCATATTGAAGAACTTCAACCACAAACATGTCAAAGACATCACAAATATCAACAAGGGAAAGAAGATAGGTGGGATGTTTTGAGAAAAGCAACAAGTATCACGAATAAGTATACCAAAAGAATGAACTAAGTTAGCACTTTCTCAATATTGCACATGTGAGGAACTTGAGGAATTGTTATGCAATAAAATTGCTAGAAAGACATATTTGGGAAGGGTGAATCATGAGCATTATTTTATATATTCTCCAAAAAATGCACTCGTGTCAAATTAATCACATTTTCAATAAAGAGGTTTCATTAAGATCTTTGCAAATAAAGATTTTAATGCCATGAAATGACCCACACAAGGTTAGATGCTAGAAAAGTATGCATGAATAAGATACTTGTTACCGAGATATCATTGGAAGGATGTAGTAGATAGGAGTTCTTCAGTAATCCTAGCTTGCCACAAAATATCAACTAGTCACCGCTTCATCCTTATTATTAATACAAGCACCAATATATCTCCTATGTACCTAAAACATATTCAAGTAAAATATGGTCCCCAAACTCAATGGGTCCAAAGTAGTTAGAGACACTACAATATATAGGAAAAGCTCCACAAAAATATGTGCATATAGATATGAACTTGAATTTCATGCACAACTTAGCCGATTTAGGATTTATTGGAGTTTACCCTATATATTGGATCAGAGAAAGCAAAACATGCCATATAATATGTAGTAAATAAAAATGCATGCTGAATACTTTCAAGGGCCAAAAAGGAGATACAATTTGGACAAAACACCAAGAAGACCAAAGAGTCACACAAAGGTGTGAAAACCCAAAAGTTGTCCAAATTATATCAAAGAATAAATTCAACACAAGATTGACTCCAAAGTCCACCAAGTGAAGAAAGCAAATGCCAATGAGCATAAAGGATCACTAAAACACACGTGCCCAATAACTTATCTCATTTTAAGAAAATAGAGCAAAATCAAGAAAATGATAGCCATTCTTCCAAGGAGAGCAAGGTTCAAACAAATAAACAAAACTCTCCACTCCTTTTATGATGGCACACTAAGTACCGAAAAGAAAAGATTTGTCTTCCAACAATAACCAATACCAATTGAAATAAGCCACAAGAGTATGTTATAGAAAATATAGGAGAGCTTCCCCAAGATTAGTGCATTATTTATAATTTTGAATTTGAATACAAAAATGCATACAAGTGGTATCATCATCTCTACCAACATTAAGAAGAACACAAAACAAGTTCAATAAAATCAAACTAGCAGAGTGGCCCGCGCATTTGCGCGGCTAGGTTTGTCACGGGTTTATTTTGACAGTAAAATTGAATTTATTTTGTATTTCATTTGTTTTCTTTCCTTATTTTTATTTATACTTTATATAGATATTTAGAAAAATATTAAATATAATGTGCCAAGGATAACATTTGATCCTATTAAATCATTAACTAATCCCTAGTTAGAGCAGTAAAGACATTAAATAATTTACTTATTATTCAGTTATCATTATTTTCTAAAAATCTCTTTGAATATATTCTTGAAATGGAGCTATATGCTTATTGGATGGTTATATGATCATAACTAAATAAGATTACAATATGTTCATAGGTAAATAACAATTTACATGTTTTAACAACAATGCAATTTTTTAATGCTTAGCTTTTTTATGGAACATACATATATCAATTGCCACCATGCGCAAATACTTTAATACTTGCTCATGGATAAGGGATTCCGTCGAGGTCTATGTCGATTCCATATATCCTAGCCCGGAGTACATGCACTAAAAGCAATATTCCCTCCGACCCATATTACCTTTCACAAATACGGATGTATCTAGCACTAAAATATGTCTAGATACATCCATATTTGCAAAAGATAATATGAGTCAGAGGGAGCAATACTTATTAACTGAGTTTAGAAAATTAAATCCCAAAACATTCTTTTATCGAGGAAGCAATTTGACTTCTTGTATGTCTAGAAATTAAGTGAGATAGTATTATGAAAAGGTAAAAACTCAGTCTTTGTGTTTATGGGTCAAGGTTTAGAAAACAAAAGCATGCATGATGGTTGCATCGGTACTACCTCCAATGCATGAACAACCCATGCGCTTCATGGCTGATGATTATATGCATTGCCATTGTCGACGCCCCCTCACACCAGAGAATTAACATACTCTCTCCAACCGAGGATAAAACATACTGCTATCCTTTTGTGCATGGTCCAAAAAATCCTGCAATAATGTTGTAGGGCTTCGACCTGAGGCTTAAAACCTGACATAGACACCTTGCAATGAAAAGAAGTTTGTCAATTTCATCTCATACAACGGAAATCAAGAAAAAAATATGTTAGCAACGGAAGGAAAAAACTTGAAAGGTAAGTATGGGAAGTTTCAACACATCATCAAATCAACGAATACAAAGCTGATTTGGAGCACCACCATCTATGAATAGAGCCCTCCAAAACTGATGCATTTATGCTGTCCGCTTACTTCCCATGCATACAGCTATTCTCTGATACCTTTGTGGCATCGCCTGGTCGTGTGCTCCAGGGCGACTACCTCCTGTCCCATGCATGCTCCAAGCGCAGGAACACGGATCGCCGCCCTCCGTCTCGTCGGTGTGGCGATACATTAGCGGCGAGAGAGAACATCATGGCATCATGCTGGGACAGGAGCGGGCCTGTGGTGTGCTCCAGGGCGATGGCCTCCTATCGATGATTGCTGCGATCCTAGGACCATAGATCGTCGTGCTCTATCTCATCGGCGTGGAAGAACATTAGCAGTGACGGAGGAACATCACGCAGGGATTGGAGCAGAGGATTTTATTTTTGCGAGAGGAGATAGAGCGGAGAAAACGTGGAGATCCTCTTAGTTATGACGTACGCTGGACTCAAATATTTCTTGAGTATTGATTCGGCACGGAGTATTAGATACCAGTCCGATCGGGACTCTTTTGTACTTTTTGTGAGCTGCTGATCTAGACTCTTGAACGTGATTAGATATGTACCTTTAGACTACAAAACCGTGGAGATTCCTGCATCAATTTAAATCTTAGCCGTTCCTTTTCTTTGCTAAATCTGAACCGTTAGTTGTTAGTTGTTTTAATAATATAATAGATGGAATCACAAGAGTCAAGAAAGACAATGGCAATTAAAACAAATACATTTCTTGGCAAGAGATAAGGTAATAAAAGCAATAGCCAATGTAAAGATGATCAATATATATATACCACATGATAAAGTACCAATTGTCCAAGGACAAGAGGTATTTGGAGTTATTAATTTCCCGGTGGTATTTTACACATAAATCTAAGATCATCTTCACAACAAAGAACCACATGACAAGGATAAGAATTAAACACCATGCTAAAGAAGATATTATTGATAGACTCAAATAGTTAAACAATCACGCAAAGCAATGATTAGGATAACTTGAAGCAAATGGTTTTCCAACTTTGATGTAGAATTCCACATTTTAGGAAAACCCTACCAAGAATGTATCTCACAAACAAGATCCAAAACAAGAGCAATAAAACAATTTGGCAAAGTAAACTTGTTTGAGCAAACATGTCACATAGAATAAGGATAATTTACAATATTAACACTACATGACACAACCTCAAATATACACAATTTATTGGTTTGTACTATGCACAAAGAATATTACTCCCCCATAATGTGATAAAGAATTTATTTTCACAAGTGGTAAATAAAATTCAATAAGAGAAGATTAATGGACATTTATAGAATTTGAATTTCTCATTAGCATGACATACCACATAGAAACTAGATAAATTCAAATATCAACACTAAGTGGTATTCCTTATGTGCACACATATTTAGGATTGTGAAGTGCCAAAGCATATCACTCCCCCAAAAAGGGATAGTCCATTAGTCTCTCAAAACAGCCAAATAATATAAAACAAGATGCAACATAGGCTCAAACACAAACACGCATACATGGTATGCAAACCCACAAGTACATACTTAATTACTCAAAATAAAACAAGTAGGTAGGACAACATATACCAACACATGCAAAGGGGCGAGTAAATTTAGATGTAGATAAGTTGAGTACATGTTATCGCAAGGAGGAACATTGGATTTATGATATAAACAAGATAGTCCCATTAACTTGACTTGAGACAATATAATTGATGAAGGTCCCTTAATTCTTCATAATATAGCCAAGTCTCCAATGCCCTACAATAACCACCTATTGATCAAGTTTTGGCTTGTTGGTCCCCAACCAAGTTTGGTCCTAAGAAGTTAGTAACAATAGGTTTGGCAACCCAAATGGTTCTTTCTTGACACCACATTGATGACCCACAAGTATAGGGGATTGATGGCTTGTAAGTAACAACCTGTTGGGAACCCCAAGAGGAAGGTATGATGAGCACAGTAGCAAGTCTTCCCTCAGTTGTGAAACCAAGATTTATCGAACCAGTAGGAGAAAGCCAAACTTCAGAAGGTGATGCTTGCTAGCTTCGCAACACTCCGAACAATGGCACCAGAAATATTGTTGGTGTGTCTTCACCTAACAGCAACGTGAAACCTGCACACAACACAACCAAGAACATTTCTCCCAATTTACGATGAGGTTGTCAATCTCACTGGTTTGCTGTAAACAAAGGATTGAGCGCATCGAGTGGTAAAAGGATAATAGTATGCAAGTAAAAGTAAACAGTGCGAGTAAAGTAAAATGGTATCGCAATGTAAAGGAAATTGGACCGGGGTCCATAGTTCACTAGTGGTGTCTCTCCATAAGATAAATAACAACATGCTGGGTAAACAAATTACAGTTGGGCAATTGATAGAATAAAGATAACGTACATATGTCATGAGGATCACTATGAGATTCACTCTGGGCATTACGACAAAATACATAGACCATAATCCAACTGCATCTATGACTAATAATCCACTCACGGGGAGTCGTCCGAGTACCCCTTGAGTATTAAGTTGCAAACAACGGATAACTGCATTAAGCAAAGTGCGTAAAGTAAACAAATCAAATGTCCTTGGACACAAGAATGTTGTTTTCTCCCTAGTGGCAACAACACATCTACAACCTTAGAGGTTTTCTTTCACTCCCCCAGATTAAATAGAGGCATGAACCCGAGTATCGAGCATAAATACTCCCTCTTGGAGTCACTAGCATCTACTCGGCCAAGATATCTACTAGCAACGGAAAGCATGCAAGATCATAAACAACATAGAGATAACATAAAGATATATGATTCAGCACATCAACTTGACATAGTACCAATACTCATTGGATCCCAACAAACACAACATGTATGATTACATAAAGACGATCTTGATCATGTAGGGCAGCTCACAAGATCTAAACATGAAGCACATAGTGGAGGAGACAACCATCTAGCTACTGCTATGGACCCATAGTCCAAGGTAGACTACTCACACATCACTCCGGAGGCGACCATGGTGGTGGAGAAGGCCTCCGGCAGGGATTCCCCTCTCTGGCAGGGTGCCGGGAAGAGCTCCTGGATCCTCCCGATCTCGCTTCAATGACGACGGAGGCTTGCAGTATGTTTCGAGGAAAAGCGATCCGTTTCTTAGGTTTTTCCCGTCGAGGGGATTTTATAGGCGAAAGGGCATCGTTAGAGGTGGGGCCAGCTGGCCTCACCATGGGGTGGCACGGCCAGGGGCTGGGCCGCGCCCCCCTGTGGTGAGCCTGGCTCCTGGCCCCCCTCCATCTCATCTTTGGTCTTCACGAAGCTTCGGTAAAAATAGGAGGTTCGGCTTTTGTTTCATCCAATTCCGAGAATATTTCCTGTGTAACTTTTCTGAAACACAAAAACAGCAGAAAACATGGAACTGGCACTGTGGCATCTTGTTAATAGGTTAGTTTTGGAAAATGCATAAAAACACCACGAAGTGTAACAAAACACAAAGCAAATGGTGTATAAACAAGCATGGAGCATCAAAAATTATAGGTACGTTTGAGACGTATCAAGCATCCCCAAGCTTAACTCCTGCTCGTCCTCGAGTAGGTAAGTGATAACAAAAGAATAATTTTTGAGGTGAAATGCACCATCACAATCTTGATCATCTATGCAAAGCATTCAGTGCTGGGATCAAAGAACTTAAAACATGGGCATAAGAGACATAATCTTGACAATAAGAACTTAGCAACCATGTTATAACATGAAAAGAAACACAAATAAAAGATCATGAATAATGAAACAATGGAAGTCAAATGTGTGTTCAAATCATATGAAAAAACATAGCAAATGGTTTTCAGCTTGTCCTTCAAGGAATAGCAAAACATAAATGCATAGGACACCTTCAAGTTTAAAAGGGCGACTAGATACAAATAATTTAAGAACAAGTGAAACCATAATCATAAATCAATCAATGATAAACTTTGGGGCTATGCACATTAAACTCAGAATGGCAACTATACTCTCTTAGACGGTGCATAAAGGTAGAAGGTGGAGACTCAACATAAAAGTAAAAGAAAGGCCCTTCTAAGAGGGAAGCAGTGATTACAAGTTTTATAAACCTTCAAAAATTATGGTACTTACTAGCTTTGAGCTCTCATTGCTCCCATCATAGGCATCTTGAATGGTTAAAGTTAAAGTGAGAACAATTATGAGCATATGCTTGACAAATCATAAGTTGAAAACCTCGTGTCCTGTGAAGTAAGAATACCCAAACCTCATGCTACTTGACTTAGGGTCCCAAGCAAGCTCTTGTCATTGTAAGCATACACGTATCATCGAGAACCGCCAACGGGGTACCTCCTTGCCCGATGACAAGGAACAAGCCCACATAAAAATGATAGGACAAACAGACAATGAACACCTCATCATCTCTTTTATTTACCATTGGTATAGCTTTTTATTTTGAGATGCATCGTTGAATGTCCACTATGGGCATGCTGTAAATTTCCACCATGAATGATGCATGGCTTAGATTAGCGGCCCAGGCGTTTCTCTAACACATATACAAACTCCATGATCCCGCAAGATTCCCAACTTATTTCACATCGCGAGTATCCATAAACAAAAGATCACAATATCAACTCAAATAAGAGAAAGTGCAATGTTGAAACCTTGCCCCATGACGGCATGGCTGGGCTAATTTCCAACTTACAACTTGCAAGCATAATGTCAACATAAGAGAGCCACAATGTCAAAATTTTAAAAGTGAGAAAAGTAAAGTGTGCCATCAGGTTCGTGAGAGCTTTACTGACTAATTTTCACATAACACCAAAAGAGTTTAATTCAAAGGATAGATAAAGCAAGTCAAATGTACTTCAAATAGCAAATTGCTAATAGGTATGTATGGTGGACACATTGGAATAACTTGGTTTTTGGGAGTTGGATGCACGAGTAGAGCTCATACTCAGTACAAAACGAGGGCTAGCAAAAGACTGGGAGCGACCAACTAAGAGAGCAATAACGGACATAATCATGCATAGCGACAAAACATCATTAAGAGAAGCATAAAATGGCATCAAAAGTGAAAAACCAAATGATCATAGAGGCTTATGGCGACTTTGTAAGAGTCAAACATGTTGTAAGCATGCGCCAAGTCAACCCAAATAAAGCATCAAGGAGAAAACCAAATAAATGCTTCCATATAATAAAAACAACGCATGATTTTTTCAAAGGCTCATTAAGCAATTTCAGTCATTTGAGACAAGTCATGCTACAACAAAAACTACTAAGCATACTATCAAAATGACATCAAGCATGACATGAAAAGTCTAAGCCACAGTCTAAACAAGCTCCTTTTTGTACCACTTTTTTGCATGAAACTTTTTCTCTTTTCCAACACCATTCAAACGTTTTTTGAGGCAACTCTTTTGATGAAAACAACCATAGACCAGTGGTATAAATACACCTTGATGCAAAGATAAAACAAGATCTGAACAAAAATCAAGGCAAAAAATGAAAGCTAAACACAGTTCTAGAAAAAGAGAACACTCGTTGAGCAATAAGAGTGAAAACTAGAGTGTTCTTGGCAATGAAAAATGAAGTACATCTCCTCCAAAAGAAATTTGTTGGGGTCAAACCATTTATTGCAGCAAACAAAACAAAAGAAAACTGAAAGCAAAAGTAAAGACGCTCCAAGAAAAACGCATAAAATATGAAGCAATAAAAATATAGTGTATTGAAAGGGGACCTGATTTTTACCGATGAAGAAGGGATACCTGGGGGGCATCCCCAAGCTTTGACGCTTTTACCTCTTGGATATTTCTTGGGGTGACATGGGAATCCCCAAGCTTGAGCTTTTGTCCCTTTTTCATCTCATCTCATCATTCTCCAATCCCTATCTTGAAAACTTCCTTCATACAAAACTTCACACAATTCTATTAGCAACGTTAGCATAAGCATAATAGTAAATCAACCCTTTTTGGTTCAGTTTCAAACTAAAAATCACCACATATAAAGCATATACTACTGTAGCAACTTCCGCAAAAGTTCTGTGATCAAAAGAACTTAAAGAAAAAGCGATCAAGAGGCAAACACAAATAGTGGCAGAAATCTGTCAAAATAGAACAGCTGAAAAAGGTCGAATTTTTCGAGGATCTTCTGTTGCTCAGATAAAAAAGTGCAAAACTAATGCAAGTTTGGATATAACCTGGGGCATATGCACAAGAAATTTCAGATCACAAAGATATTCTGAGAATTTTCACGAATTTTTATGGTGCAGCGCAGAAATCTGTTTCAGGACAGCAACTTCCCCAAATCTTATCTCCCTCAAATTAGAGGTTCTTCTTGGCCCAAAAACGAAAACAAAATGATAAGGAGCGGTCATTACAGTAGTAATAACTTCCAAGACTCAAATAAAAAAAATTACTGAAAAGAAAACATTGGGTTATCTCCCAAGAGTGCTTTTCTTTAACGCCTTTGAGCTAGGCACAGAAAGTGGAAATCAAGTAATATCAAACGATGAAGCATCAAGTTCATAATTTGCTCTAAGAATAGAGTCAAAAAGTAATTTCTTCCTTCTTCTAGGGAAGTGTTCCATACCTTTCTTGAGTGGGAATTGATATTTAATGGTGCCTTCCTTCATATCAATGATGGCACCTACAGTTTGAAGAAAAGGTCTTCCCAAAATAATAGGACATGAAGCATTGCATTCAACATCCATAACAAGAAAATAATCGGGAACAAGGTTATTGTTAACCATAATAAGAACATCATTAATCCTTCCCAAAGGTTTCTTCTTAGCAACATCAGCAAGAGGAACATCAAAATAACACTCTTCAAGCGGTGGTAAACCAAGCATATCATAAATCTTTCTAGGCATAACAGAAATACTAGTACCTAGATCACATAAAGCATGGCAATCAAAACCATTAACATGCATATCAATGATGGGCTCCCAACCATCTTCTAACTTCTTGGGAATAGAAGCCTTTTGTTTCAACTTTTCCTCCCTAATTTTCATGAGAGCATTTGTAATATGATTTGTAAAAGCAATATTAATAGAACTAGCATTGGGACTCAAAGCAAGCTTTTGCAAGAACAAAATAACTTCAGATATATTGCAGCCATTGATGACCCACAAGTATAGGGGATCGCAACAGTCTTCGAGGGAAGTAAAACCCAAATTTATTGATTCAACACAAGGGGAGCCAAAGAATATTTATAAGCCTTAACAGATGAGTTGTCAATTCAGCTGCACCTGGAAACAGACTTGCTCGCAGCGGTTTATCAGTAGCAACAGTTTTATAGTGGTGATAGTAGTGAAATAGTAATAGCAGTAGTAAAATAAAAGTGGTAATAGTAGCAATAGTAAACAGTAGGATAAAATAATGTAGGCATAGGGATGGATGTACGGGCGTTGCATGGATAAGATAATTCATGAAATCAGTGAGACATGGGCATTGCAGATAAATAATGATAAAGCATCCTAGTACTAACAATCATAGGCATGCGTTCCGTATATAGTCGTACGTGCTCACAATGAGAAACTTGCATGACATCTTTTGTCCTACCAGCCTGTTGCAGCAGGGCCTCAAGGGAAACTACTGGTAATTAAGGTACCCCTTTTAATAAAGTACCGGAGCAAAGCATTAACACTCGGTGAACACATGTGATCCTCACATCATAGCCCTCCCCTCCGGTTATCCCAATTTCTGTCACTTTGGGGCCTCGGGTTCCGGACAACAATATGTGTAAACAACTTGTAGGTAAGACCATAAACAACAAGTATCATCATAAAAATAATAACATGTTCAGATCTGAAATCATGGCACTCAGGCCCAAAGTGACAAGCATTAAGCACAACAAGTTGCAACAATGTCATAAGCACTAACAGAAGATACTAGGCACTATGCCCTAACAATCTCATAGCAAATTACATGAATGATCTGATCCAATCCCTACCATCCCCTTCGCCTACAGCGGGAATTACTCACACATGGATGGGGGAGTCATGGATGGTTGATGGAGAGACGTCGGTGATGATGGTGATGAAGATCTCCTCCAAATCCCCATCCCGGCAGGGTGCCAGAATGGAATTTCTGGTTCCGAATCGCGGTTTCTGATGGTGGCAGCGCAGCGGAAGTCTATCTGGGAAAAACACCAAACCCCCGCTATTTTCAGGTCAGAGGGTATATGTAGGAGGAAGGAGGGGTCGAGGCGACGGCCCAGGCGGCCTCACCATAGGTGGGTGCAGCTAGGGCTGGGCCGTGCCCCCTGGTGGTGAGCCCAGGCCGCTGCCCCCTTCATCTCTCCTTCCGGCTCCGTGGGTCTTCTGGCAAAATAGAATTTTTGCAATATTTTCCGAGATTTTTCCTGAAAGTCAGATTTCTGCACAAAAACGAGACACCAGAGCAATTCTGCTGAAAATAGCGTTAGTCCGTGTTAGTTGTATTCAAAACACACAAATTAGAGAAGAAACAATAGCAAAAGTGCTCGGGAAAGTAGATATGTTTTGGACGTATCAACTCCCCCCAAGCTTAGCTATTTGCTTGTCCTCAAGCAATTCAGTTAACAACTGAGAGCGATAAAAGAAACTTTCACGAACACATTTGCTTCATATGATGTATATATACTAACTATATGATCAAATACTCAGGCAATTCGTAATAAGAAATATGCAACTAATGTTACCTCATAGTCAAGCAAGCTATGAAAAAGGGGCAATGCACTAATAACAAGTAACATGAACATAAGAAGCTACAAGATTGTAATGTCCAGAAATGATATGGAAGAGTGGTATCCCGCTTGCCTTTATTTGTGGAGCAAAAGATAAATGCTGAGGCACCTCTGAAGTCCAAAGGAAGACTAGAAGTAAAAAATATCAAAGATACAAGCATCAAAGTTATACCACAATTAACCGTGTTCTGGGACAAGCACATTACACTAAGAATAACAGATATGCTCTCAAGAAGGTGCTTAAAGTTAGAAAAATGAAGACTCAACATAAAAGTAAAAGAAAGGCCCTTCGCAGAGGGAAGCAGTGATTTAACATGTGCTAGAGCTTTTCATTTGTAAAACAGAGATAAAAATTTATTTTGAGAGGTGGTTGTTTCATGTCAACGACTGGAAATGGGGACTTACTATCTTCCATAATAAACAAGTGAGAGCGGTTCCGAGTTCTTTGAAAATTTGGCACATTGGTGCTCTTTTATAAAGCTTTGGCACTCCTCCCCACCTTTTTTCCTTTCTCAAACCATGGCTAACCGATTCCATCGGGTGCCCACCAACATTCACATACCATGGAGCAGTGCCTTTTTTTCTTTTTTAGAATTAGATTACAATGGTCTGACCAGCTCCCTTGCAAAATTAATGACGAGCATATGAAGCTGCCTAGTCGAGGGATACTCAATTTAATATGGAAGATAGCAATTCCGACCACTACGTCCCCATGAGCTAAAAACAGTGGCACAAAATGAGAAGTATTTGAAGGTTTTGAAAGGTAGCACATGAAAATTTACTTGGAATGGCTTGCAAATACCATGCATTGAAATTTATAGTGGACTCTTTGGTAGACTTGGTTTTTGGTGATTGGATGCACGAGAAGTATTCCCTCTCAGTACAAGTGAAGGCTAGCAAAAGACTGGGGAGCGACAATCGAGAGAGCAATAACTATCATAATCATGCTTGCGACAAAACAAAATTAATATAGGCATAAAAATGATACAAGAACTCTAAGGCAAAGTAAATCATCGAGGCTTAATTGACTTTTTGTTTCAGTCATATGCATGCTTGAGCATGTGCCAAGTCGATTCAAATGAAACTTTCAGAGGTGGATACCACAATAACCTACCATATTATGAATAAAACAATGCAAGCAAGCGTCTACATGACATGCTACAAACTATTAGTAAATTGAAACTAATCATATGAGAGCAAGAACTACAAAGCATCCATTAGATAACATATACCTTACATGAACCGACTAAGCATGTCCACATAGATGAGTATATGTACAAAAATGAAAACAAATAGAGTTCATACCAGCCGCTTACCACATCTCGGATTGTCACATGTCATCATTATTGCCTTTCACTTGTGTGGCTTGAATAATCTGAAGTGAATACCAAGCTCCAATGGAGTCACGGGAGACTGAACTCTGCAATAAACTTTACAAAACTGAAGAAGAACAATAAATATTTTTGGGTTTTTGATTTTTGAAACAAGAGCAGAAGGAAATAGCAAACAAAGCAAAATATTTTTGGATTTTTCAAATATCAAACCAAAAATAGCAAGTAAAGCAAACCAAAACTAGAAAACTAAAAAGGCAAACAAAGAGAAAGAACGAATTTTTTTTTGGTCTTTTTGTGTTTGGGAAAGTAAACGATAGAACAAGAACAATAGAGAAAGCGAAACATGGATATACAAAGTACCGACAAAATATGATATGTAGATGAGTGAATCGTCGGCGTACCTCCCCCCAAGCTTAGGCTTTTGGCCTAAGTGGAGATCAATGTCGTCTCCAAAACATGCCCCATGCTGGTGGGTCATCATTGGCGTAGTCATAGCCTGGCCCTTGTGAAGATGAAGCAGATGGTGTATAATCATAATAAGGCTGCTGATATGGAAACTCCGCAATGCTAGAGGGCTGGACCGACTCCTCGGTCGCCTCTTCATTGTGCACGGGTTGCGGGTTCTCCTCCATGTATGCCCCTCTGTGAGTGACCATCCATTCCTGCGATCAAGGTTAAACAAAAGAGGTGTAGGCAAATGGACTGATCGATCAGTCTTCACTACCTTCCAGGTAGATTTCTTGAAAAAGGTAATCTCAAACGTCAAGTTAGTCAAACAGGCATGAGAAGAAACAAACTTATGATGTATCATAGAATTAAGATCAAGCCTCTCCCTGGAAACTGAAGATCTAAAACATGAGGCACTACACCATGAAAAGCTAACAAGCGTGAGGCAATAAGACCTCCATAGATTCCCCCTTTCTCGCGATTAACATCTAGGCGGAAAGCTATTAAAGCACCCAAATTATAAGTCCTATCACCTCCCAAAGCAGCAGCAATAAAAGCTAGATCACAGGAGGACAACTTATTTGCAACTTTCCTAGCAAGGACACACTTGGTAATAAAGTAGGGAAAATATCGAATGGATGGAAGATGAATATTTCGAATTTTACCATTCTCTCCTGAGAAACTTCTTCCTTGACAAATCTCCTCATAGAGGTCCGTCAACGGCTTAGGCCGTTCCTTCATCCTTTCGTGCGATCCCCACTGTGGTATGTGGTGTAGTGATAGGCCGGCTCCTCCTCTTCCTCCTGGTCCACGACGCCATGCTGTACGTTGAGCCGAGCACCCTAAGCTACTCGTCCAACTCCTCCTTCGTGCGCGACCATGGCTTACTGTGAATACTGAACAAACTAGGCTGTGGCAAGGGCACTTCTCTTTCATCTCCATCTGTAAATAACATTCTATAAACTAATTTCCCTGCACATGAGTTAGCAGTAACAAAATGATGAAGCTTCATGGCAGCCAGATCGAGCCTCTGTGGAGTCAATAATATATCATGAGGAGCAATAGAAAGTCCAAGAGCAGCAACAATGCCTCCATAAATAGGTCCCCTAGCGGCTAGGTGATGAGCAATAAGAGCACCGAGGTTATACTTCTTGCTAACACCAAGAGCGGTAGTTAGGAAAGCTAAATGATAGTTGGAGATATTGCTAGTGTTTCCTCTACCAAGTATACTAGTGGCAAGATAGTAAGTAAAATATCTAATAGCTGGGAGTTGAATGTTTCTTATCTTGCCACGCTGTGCTGTGCGGTCATCATCGTTAGTCACTCCTCGGTAGAGCTCCAGCAAATCAGTGGGCTGATGAAGCATCTTCTTCACCGTCCCAAACATGGGAATACCTAAAATATCACAAAACTTCTCCAAAGACATGGTGATAGACTTATCATAAATCTTAAATGCAATGGAAGGCTTGAAATGAGAGTTAGTGAATTTAAAGCTTTCAACGAAAATCTTCGTGAGAATAGCATATTGATTACTCTCATCCATCATGTATGCAGTCAATCCAACCCTGTTAATAAGGAGTAAGAAATCCTCAAGAATCCCTGCATCACTCAAAAAGTTAGCACAAGGGAAGGTCGATGGATGCGCATCTCCATCGTCTCCCTCAAGGTCCAGTGACATAAGATCTTCATTGTAGGATATCCTATACTGAGCAGTGGATCTTGAAGGCCTTGATGACCTTGGTGCTTCTCTTTCAAAGACTTCTCCATAGGTGTAGTTGTCCATGTCCCTTTTCTGAAATTTTTAACAAACCTCATAAAAAGTGATTTTGAGACAAACAAATGTAGGGAACTACTATAGGGGGTTACTAGAAGGCTAACATGCATCAAAATAATATTTCTAAGCAATAGAACAAGCATGCAAACTCATTTCACCTGTCAGCTATAGAGCTAAAATACTCAAGAAATACTTCACTAAACAAAATTCTACTTGGACAATCGGAGGAGTCACATACCGGAGAACAAATGCTCCAAATCTCAGCAACAATGATGGGCTGAGCAAGGAGATCGAAAAATCAAGATGGAGAGCAGCAAGAACACGAGTTTGAGATTGTGTGTCGTTGTTTTCGGGAGAGAGAAAGAGCTGGGGAGGAAGAGATAAGTGAGAGGCCAGGGCCCCCCCTCACCATAGGTGGGCGCGGCTAGGGCTGGGCCGTGCCCCCTGGTGGTGAGGTGGCGTGGCAGGTCCCCCTGAGGTCTCCCAGGTGCCTCTCTGCTCCATTTTTTACATAAAATTTTAAAAAGATTTTTCTAGAATTTTTCGAGAAACTTTATTTTTGAGGATTTTTTAGAAAAACAATGAGAGAATAAAACTCGGGAAAACGACGATGGCAAGATTGCAAGCAAATCGAAACCAAGTATGCAGCAGCTCTAAGATATTCTAATCATGTAACTAAATAGAGGGAACAAAAATGAACAAGTAAATATAAGTGAGGTAAAGTAAATGCAGTGAAAACGAAGTTTCGTTCATATAAAATCACTTTGTTAACAAGGTTGATCAGGTCTTGTTACCGAACTAACTTTATATGAGGCAAAACTTTGCATTTCACTATATGCTTATGTTACCTCGACCTTGATAGGCATAGTCCCAATCATAACAATTTTATATTCTTCCTTAGGCTTTCGCTCTGAACAAATAATTTGACCAACTCTGATGGTCTCAACATTCTTGATTGAATTTAGAGCATTCTTTCTATCAATCTTCTTGGGAAAATAGACCATATATTCTTTGTTATTGACATTAAAAGTTACTTTTCCTTGATTGCAATTAATAACATCACCTGCAGTGTTTAGAAAAGGTCTTCCAAGAATAATAGACATATTATCATCTTCAGGCATTTCCAACACAACAAAGTCAGTTAATATCAAACAACTGTTAGCAACTTGAACAGGAACATTTTCACATATACCAATAGGAATAGTAGTAGACTTATCAGCCATTTGCAAAGATATATCAGTTGATACCAATTTTTCTAGATCAAGTCTCTTATAAAGAGAAAAAGGCATGACACTAACTCCAGCTCCCAAATCACATAAAGCAGTTCTAACATAATTATTTTTAATGGAGCAAGGAATAGTTGGTATACCTGGATCTCCAAGCTTCTCCGGAACTTTACCATCAAAAGAATAATTAGCAAGTAAAGTGGAAATTTCCTCATTAGGAATCTTCCTTTTGTTAGTAACAATATCTTTCATATACTTTGCATAAGGAGGCATTCTAATAGCATCAGTCAAAGGAATTTGCAAAAATAAAGGTCTCATCCATTCACAAAACCTGTTGTAGTGTTCTTCTTCCTTGGAATTGTGTTTCTTACCAGGAAAAGGCATTGGTTTCTGTACCCAAGGTTCTCTCTCATTACCATGCTTGTTGGCAATGAAGTCTTCTTTGGTGTACTTTACATTCTTATCAATCTTTTCTGGTTCCTCTTCAACTTCTTCTTTATCGGAAGCATCACCTGGTTCAGTTTCAGCATCAGAAATAGAAACACTATTAGGATTTTTACCTGCTTCAGAGGATTCTACAGTTGTTTTATGCTTCTTCTTCTTCTTCTTGGTAGGAATATCATCTCTTGAAGTGCGTTGAGAATCTTGCTCGATCCTCTTAGGATGTCCTTTAGGATATAAGGGGTCTTGAGTGGTAGCACCTCCTCTTGTGCGTATTTCACACGCTTGTTTTTCTCTTGCAGCATTAACTAGCAAATCTTTTTGCACCTTGGTAAGCTGATCAATTTGAGTCTGAACCATTTGAAAATGTTTAACTAGTATCTTCACATCATTGGAGGTTCTCTCCACAATATCCTGCAACTTGTTAATAGCTCTAGAATTTTCCAACAAATGATTCTGCACCATTCTATTAAAATTATCTTGCTTAACAACAAAATTATCAAACTCATCTAAGCATTGATCAGGAGGTTTAGAGTAAGGAATATCTCTACCATCAAAGCGTTGAAGAGAGTGTACCTCAATAGTGGATGAATGAGGGATTGGCTTACATAATTCTTCTATAGGAGGTAAATTCTTCACACCTTCGGACTTAATACCTTTCTCCTTAAGAGATTTCTTGGCTTCCCTCATAACTTCATCATTTAATTCAATCATTCCTCTTTTCTTCGGTGTTGGCTCTGGAGTTGGCGCAGGTGTTGGTGCTGGCGTTGGCTCAACTAGAGTCCAATCATCATGATTCCGGTTTATTTTAGCCATTAATTCTTCAGATTCAGCCGGAGTTCTTTCCCTGAAAACACAACCGGCACAACTATCCAGATATGACTTAGATTCATCAGTTAGTCCTTATAAATATATCAAGGAGTTCATTTTTAGGCAATGGCTCTTTAGGCAAAGCTCTAATTAAAGAACAAAACCTTGTCCAACATTCAGGCAATATCTCTCCTTTTCCCTGTTCAAAGTCAAAGATTTTCTGCACAGCAGCATGTTGAGCACTAGCAGGAAAATATTTCTGAAAGAAAGCATTAACCAAAGCAATAGGACTATTAAGAGATCCAGGAGACAAGCTATTAAACCAAATTTTAGCTGCATCTTTCAATGAAAAAGGGAAAATCTTAGCAACAAAGTAAGTGCACAGCTTAATATCATCAGAAAACAAATTACTCAAAGTAGAAAGCTCATTCATGTGCTCCATAGCACTTTCATTCTCAGTATCACAAAAAGGGTTTTTCCCAACAATAGATATGTAAGATAAATCTAAAGAGAAATCATAATCCCTGTCTCTAATATTTATGGGAGAAGCAACAAACTTAGGATCATGCGACAATTTATATCTAACAGCACGTCTCACTAGAAGTTCCTTAACAGCCTTGGCAGCACGAGTAGCATGAGCTTCAGCAATAAAATCATCGTCAAGCTCAATATAAGCATCATCAAAATCATCACTAGGACATTCCCTAGACTCAGGTGAACTAACAGGTATAACAGTGGTGTTTCCCACCTTAGCTCTAGCAATTGTAGCATCTAAAAGGGAACCTAGCGAACCACTCTCATCAAGCACAGTAGAAGCATCATCTAAATTACCAGTGGCATTTTCAAACTCAGCAGAAGTAGTAGTAGTAACGTGTGCGTGCGGTGGTGTAAGCAACTTACTCATAACAGATGGCGAATCAAGAGCAACAGAGGTGTTCAGAGTCGTACCTCTTCTTGTAGTGGATGGCAATATACGAACTTTTCCATCACGAGGTTTACCCATGATGAAAGGATTCAGTGAACAATATGAATTCCAAGTGAACTTACAAATAAAGCTATGCTCCCCGGCAACGGCGCCAGAAAATAGTCTTGATGACCCACACGTATAGGGGATCGCAACAGTCTTCGAGGGAAGTAAAACCCAAATTTATTGATTCGACACAAGGGGAGCCAAAGAATATTTATAAGCCTTAACAGATGAGTTGTCAATTCAGCTGCACCTGGAAACAGACTTGCTCGCAGTGGTTTATCAGTAGCAACAGTTTTATAGTGGTGATAGTAGTGAAATAGTAACATCAGTAGTAAAATAAAAGCGGTAATAGTAGCAATAGTAAACAGTAGGATAAAATACTATAGGCATAGGGATGGATGTACGGGCATTGCATGGATAAGATAATTCATGAAATCTGTGAGACATGGGCATTGCAGATAAATAATGATAAAGCATCCTAGTACTAACAATCATAGGCATGCGTTCCGTATATAGTCGTACGTGCTCGTAATGAGAAACTTGCACGACATCTTTTGTCCTACTAGCCTGTTGCAACAGGGCCTCAAGGAAAACTACTGGTAATTAAGGTACTCCTTTTAATAAAGTACCGGAGCAAAGCATTAACACTCGGTGAACACATGTGATCCTCACATCATAGCCATCCCCTCCGGTTATCCCAATTTCTGTCACTTTGGGCCCTCGGGTTCCGGACAACAATATGTGTAAACAACTTGTAGGTAAGACCATAAACAACAAGTATCATCATAAAAATAATAACATGTTCAGATCTGAAATCATGGCACTCGGGCCCAAAGTGACAAGCATTAAGCACAACAAGTTGCAACAATGTCATAAGCACTAACAGAAGATACTAGGCACTATGCCCTAACAATCTCATAGCAAATTACATGAATGATCTGATCCAATCCCTACCATCCCCTTCGCCTACAGCGGGAATTACTCACACATGGATGGGGGAGTCATGGATGGTTGATGGAGAGATGTCGGTGATGATGGTGATGAAGATCTCCTCCAAATCCCCGTCCCGGCACTGTCGTGGGGGGTGACTAATGGGGGATGCCACGGGCCGAGCTATCTGCCGGCTGGCGTCCCAAGAATCTCCGCGACTCTAGGATGAGAAGATCGGTTCCACCCGAAGGGCCGGCTGCGCCAGCAGCCGGCTAGCGACTCCACCGAGGAGAGCCAGAGCCGGGCGATAAGGGCAAAAGCCTCCCAACGGCTGTCACGCAGAAAGTGGGCTAGCCCCGACAAGAACGCCAGAGGCAAAGGACGGGAGTGACGAGCGCCATGACCAGACTCAGCCAATCAGCGATCAAGGAGCCTTCCCCACGACAGGATCCGAGGCAAAAGGGAGGGTATATGCCTCCCAGATGCCGGTCCAAGGGGAAAGGCGCTTTATAAAGCGTGATCGTCAGAGCAGGGCCAGAGGATCACACCGAGGATGTGGCCATGGAGGAGCCAGCAGCCGGCCGATTCGCCACCTAGCCTGTAACCAGACCCCCGCCTATATAAGGGGGTCTGGACCCTTAGTCTAGGGAGATCCGATCTCTTTCTTCCTCCTCTAGCCGAACAGCTCAAGGAGCACTGTAATCGCTACTGTCTAGATAATTCAAAGCAGGCAGGAAGTAGGGGCTTTACCTCCACCCGGGAGGGCCCTGAACCTGGGTAAACCGAGGTGTCTCCGTTGGCACAATCCTGAGCCGGACCCATCGTCACCACCGTCGAGCCCCCTCGATAAGCCACCCCATGGCTATTGTCTCCAAATTCCCACAACAGTTCGCGCCCACCGTGGGGCAAAGCACGGTGGCGAGCGGAGTCAAGTTCCAGCCGGGATCCCCATCGATCCCTGGCGAGAGGGTCACCTCCGGCCTCATCTAGAGGTTTGGCACCCTCGACTGCATCAGCGACAACTTGGACTGCTTCGGGGATGGTTTCGGCAGCGGCTCCTTCCTCGACATCGGCAGCCACTGCTTCTACGTCGCCAAGCCCTTCTCGGAGGAGGTAACCGACGTCCTCGATCCTCTCAGTGACGGAGGCTCGAGTTGCGGCGAAAGCTGTGACTTTGGCGCCATGGTCGAAGTGATGGCCCTGGGAGACGAGGAGGGCAGCGACCAACCGCGCTCCGTGTGCCCGCCGCTCAAATGCCTTCCTCCGCAGGAGCAGAATGCCCCACTCCCAGAGCAGGACACCTCAGATGTCGCCGTCGTGGACCTGCGCGCACCGCTCGACCGCGTCATCAACCCTGCCCGGGTCGTCGAGGCCCTGGAGCGGACGCATCTCGTCCTCCTCAGCAAGGTGGCTGAGGACAAGGCCAACCGGTGCCGCGCGAGCACCACGCTCAGCGAGTTCTATGATGTGCATGGAGACGCACCGACCGAGCTTGCTCATGACCCGCGGCGCAGCTTCGCCACCGCGGGCCCCGGCCAAATCCAGCGGTCGCCATCGGCAAGCCGAGGCCGTGGAGGGCGCGGACAGGGCGGCCGTGCTCCGAGCTGCAACGCCCAAGGCCGCCGCGCCCAGCAAGGTGGCAGAGTAGGCGGACCACGCCAGGTCCCGGTGCCAGTGCCAGAGTCCCAGGCTCGCCCGCCGGCGCTGCACATCCACCTATGGCTTGACCACGTCGAGGCGTCCCCCAGGGGATCTGCCAGCTCAAAGCGAGCGGCTTCTGACCAAGGAGGCCCGGGGGCTGCCGGCAGCGGTCAGGGGTGCAAAGTGGGCAAGTACACCCTCGATGCTACACTTGACCAGCCGTGCAAGTTCCACAATTCCTCGGGCAGGGAAGCGACCCACTCCACGCGTCAATGCCGGTTCATGAGAGAGCTGGAGCAACGCGCTCGGCAGATCCCTGGGGTGTCGCAAGCGCGACCGGCTGGAGGTCAGGAGGACCAACGGCATGACCCCGTTGGGGGCGAGCCAGATCGAGATGACGACTTCTCGACGGATGTTGAGCAGTATCACATCTTTACCACCTCCGGCAAGGATAAAAGGAACGACCTTTGGCATGAGGCAGAGGTGAACGCCGTCATGCCTGCGGAGCCCCAGTTCATGCACTGGTCTGAGGCGGACATCACCTGGGGACGCGAGGACCATCCGTGACTGATGCCCAATCCTGGAGAGTATGCTCTGGTCTTGGACCCCATCATACGCTCCGACACGCATACGTGCCGGTTCTCCCGCGTGCTCATCGACGGCGGCAGCAGCATCAACCTTCTCTACCGAAGCTCACTGGAGAAGCTGGGCATCCCGCTTGCTCAGCTGAAGCCGAGCCGGCTCACCTTCCATGGCATCGTGGCTGGGCACTCGTGCACCCCTTTGGGCAAGGTGCAGCTGGAGGTCCTCTTCGGGAAATAGGGAAATAGCCGCCGCAAGCCCATCTGGTTCGAGGTGGTGGACATCAGCAGTCCTTACCATGCTTTGCTTGGTCGCCTGACTTTGGCAAAGTTCATGGCGGTGCCGCACTACACCTACCTGAAGATGAAGCTCCCAGGGCCCAAGGGCGTGATCACTGTCACGGGAAGCTTCAAGAAGTCCCTGGCGTGCGCAAAGGAGAGCTCGCAGCTGGCAGACGCTGGTTATCGCTGAAGAGAAGCTGTCGTGGGGATGACTTATGGGGCATGCCACGGGCCGAGCTATCTGACGGCTGGCGTCCCAGGAGTCTCCACGGCTCGAAGACAAGAGGACCGGCTTCGCCTGAGGGGCCGGCTGTGCCAACAGCCGGCTGGCATTTCCACCGTGGAAGGCCGGGGCCGGACGACGAAGATAAGAACCAGCCAACGGCCACTTCGCCGAAAGTGGGCTGGCCCCGACAAGAGCGACAGAGGCCAAGGATAGGAGTGACGAGCGCCACGACCAAGTCCAACCAATCAGCGACCATGAACCCTTCCCCACGATAGGATCCAAGGCAAAAGGGAGGGCATATGCCTCCCAGATGCCGGTCCCAGGGGAGGGGAACTTTATAAAGTGAAGCTGTCAGAGCAGGGCAAAGGGATCACGCTAAGGATGCCGCCGCCAAGGAGCCGGCAGCCGGCCGAATCGTTACCCAACCTGTAACCAGGCCCCCGTCTATATAAGGGGGCCTGGACCCTTAGCATGGGGAGATCCGATCTTCTTCTTCCTCCTCTAGCCCGAACAGCTCAAGGAGCACTGTAATCGATACTATCCAATCAATACGAAGCAGGCAGGAAGTAGGGGTTTACCTCCACCTGGGAGGGCCCTGAACCTGGGTAAACCGAGGTGTCTCTGTTGGCACGATCCCGAGCCAGACCCATCATCACCATTGTCGAGCCCCTCCGATAAGACTACCCATGGCTACTATCTCTAAATTCCCACGACAGTTGGCGCCCACCGTGGGGCAAAGCGCGGCGGCGAGCGGAGTCAAGTTCCGGCCGGGACCCTCCGGCGAGAAGGTCGCCTCCGGCCTCGTCTGGAGGTTCGGCACCTTCGACTGCATCGACGATAACTTGGCCCACTTCAAGAACGGCTTCGGTGACAACGGCTCCTTCCTCAACGTTGGCAGCCACCGCTTCTACGTCGCCAAGCCCTTCCCGGAGGAGGTAACCAATGTGCTTGACCCTCTCTGTGACGCAGACTCCGAAGACGGCGAAAGCAGCGACTTTTGCAGCATGGTCGAAGTGCTGGCCCTGGGGGAGGACGGTGACGGCGGCCCATCGCGTTCCGCGCGCCCGCCGCTCGAACGCTCACCTCCACCGGAACATGGCCTTCCACCCCCAGAGCGGGACGTGTTGGATGCGGCCATCACGGACCTGCGCGCCCCGCTCGACATCTCTGCAGATCCGTTCAAGGTCTCCAAAGATTTGGAGCGGACGCACCTCAACCTCCTCAAGGAAGTGGTCGATGTCGACGACACACGTCGGCGTGTCCTCTCCATGATCAACGAGTACAACGTCGCCCACGGCTTCACCTCGGCTGGAGACGGCCCAAGCCGGGCGGGACAAGTTCGTCAACGAGGCCGCGAGCTGGGCGCGGAGCTGAACCAGGCGGCGCCCTCGGCGAAGCTACCTCCGATCATCAACAAGCCCACCTACAGCACGCCCACGAAGAACTTCCGCGTGGCACGCTACATCACCTCTGAACTGGATGGACTGCAAGGCGAGGACTTGCGGGAGAAGCAAGCTCGGATCCAGGAACTCCTGAATGCTGCCGACCAACAGTAGCAGGCGATGGAGCCGTGCGGGGAGGTGAGCGGCACACGATACGAGAACCGCATCGTCGTGGCCGGCCAGAACAAGTCGCAGGGACAAGCTTCGTCGCCAAACCATGGTCCGGCGGAGCACAGCCGGAGCAACCGAGCTCCTGGCAAGAGCGGCGGAAATCACCGCACCCAGCACTCTGGCCATCACAGCCGGCAGCCCCGGGACCCGGCCACGGTCACCAGCAAGCCGCGCTACCCCCCTCGGGCGGAGGCAGTGGAGCCGACACGTGGCAAGTCCGCGGCACCGGACCGGCCGGCTCAGGGAGCCGGCCAGGGCGCTCAAGGTCATCAACCAGCTCGCTCACACGTGAGCTAGAGGATCGGGGAACCCCTCGACCCGCCAAAGGATGACGCACGCCATCGGCTCAACCTACCGGCGGACTCCAAGTTCGACGAGGAAGAATCTTCAGCGGGGCCGGTCTGTTTTGGCCCTCGCATCCGTAACGAGCCTTTCCCGGCAAGGTTTGCGCTCCCGCGCGACATGCCCAAGTACACCGGGGCGGTGAAGCCGGAGGACTGGCTGTCGGACTATGTCACCGCCGTCGACATCGCGGGCGGCAACAAGAGGACAGCGGTGCGCTACGCGCCGCTCATGCTGACAGGATCTGCTCGGACGTGGCTCAACAGCCTACCGACTCGACAGATCAACTCCTGGCATGACTTCCAAGAGGCGTTTATCAAGAACTTCACAGGAACCTATAAGCGACCGCCCCGCCCGCGACAGCTGGCCCTCTGCAAACAAGGCCCCGATGAGCCAGATCGTGACCTCACGAGATGGTCTGAGCTACGCAACTCATGCGAAGGAGTGGGCGAGGAGCAAGCCATCGGCTACTTCACGGACGGATGCAGAGAAGGAACCCTACTGAAGCACAAGCTCCACAGAGCCGAGCCGAAGTCAATGGCGGACTTCATGGCGATAGCGGACAAGTATGCTTCCGCTGACTCTGCTGGAAGGGTGCAGTGCGTTGAGCCAGCGCCAGCCGGAGGCCAATCTCAGCCGGCAGCCGGCCAAGGAGGACATCACAACCGTGATCGACACGGCAAAAGGAAAGATGAGCGCCGTGACAATAAGTATGGCTCTCAGCAAGTGGCTGTTGTTCAAGGAAGCCCGGGGGCTACGGGTGGAAGCCAGAAGCGCAAAGGATACAAATTCAGCAAGGACAAGTACACCATCGAGGTGATGCTAGACCAACCCTGCAAGTTCCATAGCATTTCGGGCAAGCCGGCAGCGCATACCACTCGCCAGTGCAGCTTCACCAGGGATCTAGGGCAAGGAAACCACCAACTGCCTGGACCACCACCGGGCCTGCCGGCTGAAGTGCAGGGAAACAAGAATCGACAACCGGCCAAGGCAGCAGGGGACTACCCCGAGGAAGCGAATGTGGAACAATACCATGTGTTCACTTCCCAGATGGAGGAGCCAAAGGATGAACCGTGGTTCGGTGTCGAGGTGAATGCAATCGTACAAGCTGGACCTCAGTACATGCATTGGTCTGACGCGTCGATTACCTGGGGACGCGAAGACCACCCGCCACTCATGCCGAGGCGCGGGGGCTACGCGCTGGTCTTGAACCCAATCGTGTTCTCCGAGACGCATACCTGCCGATTCTCGCGTGTACTCATTGATGGAGGCAGCAGCATCAACCTTCTCTACCGCACTTCGATGGAGAAGCTCGGGATCCCAGAGATCCAACTGAAGCCAACCAAGCTCACCTTCCATGGGATCATGCCTGGGCACTCCTGTACGCCGATGGGAAGGATTGAGTTGGAGGTGTTGTTCGGCGAGAAGGACAATCATCGTCGCGAGCCGATCTGGTTCGAGGTGGTAGACCTCAACAGCCCCTACCACGCGCTGCTTGGTCGACCGGCCTTGGCCAAGTTCATGGCAGTCCCGCACTATGCCTACTTGAAGATGAAGCTCCTAGGCCCTCGCGGGGTAATCACTGTCACTGGATGCTACAAGAAGTCAATAGAGTGCGCAAGAGCCAGCTCCAAGCTGGCGGAGGCCTTGGTCATTGCTGAAGAGAAGTGACAACTGCTGCAGAGGGTGGCGGCAGTCCAGCCGGGCTGCCTGGCGTCGGGACTGCCAACTCCACACCTCAAGCCGGCAAGCCTCCCCAAGGAAGTCCCGCCCGAAGCGGGCAAGGAGTCGGAAGCCCTTGTCTCGGGGGCTGGCTCCTCCTCGAGGTAGGGGGAAGCGCTTTGCAGCTTCGCCCAAGACAAGTCCAAGATCGCTTAAGACCTTTGGCTAAGCCAAGGCAAAAAACCTTGTATCCCGAACAAGTGTCGTTGAATAAAAGAAAGTTGGGCGGCATACGGCTGATGCCTGGAAAAAGTACTCTAAAGTACCTTTTACCTTTCTAAGCGTTATTCACGGGGGCTGGAAACCGGCTCCAAACGGGAGCCGGCAGCCCCAACCTGACGAAACGATCCCCTTGTTAGACGAACGAGTACTGTGTGCGGACCGGACCCCGAGCCCAACCTCCACCCTGCGCCGCGTGGGATGGAGCCGGCAGGTCACCCACCTAGGAAAGTTGCTAAGAGGAAACGCCCGCGACCCGACGAATCGAATCCCTTGTTAGACGAACGAGTACTGTGTGCGGGCCGGACCCCGAGCCCAACCTCCATCCCAGGTCGAAGGCGATGGAGCCGGCAGGTCACCCACACGGGAAAATCGCGAAGCCGTTAACAAGTGTTCGCCCAAAAACCATGCGCATTGGTTAATAGTTGTGTGTGAACTGGACCAAGCCAGATCTCTTATACGCCGAAGTACTACTCCTCATCCCGCGGCACGCTCCCGCCCTAGACCGGCATTCGGCTGTCGGTCCAAGGGAGACCAGCCGGCACCAGGCTGCCGGCTGGGGGTAGAAGGGCCGAAGGATGGGGAGATAAAGGAAAAAGCCAAAAGGGGTCAGGTCAAATCCGGTCCATAAACAACTAGAAACCAATATGTAGGGAATTCAGGGTAAAACATCATCGGTACACACGAACGAAATGTTGTTGGGCACGACATGAGTTTAGCGTACATAAAAATGAATAAGAAAATCCTAACACGGTCAGGGGGCGCTTGGCGAGCCAGCCGGCTCCAGCGGAGAAGCGTCGCCAGTTCGAGATGCCAAGACAAAATCATCGCCACTGGGGGATGGTGGAATGGAGTGACCAGCAAGATCCTCGGGGGCTTTTGGAGGCTCTTCCGCAGAGCCGGGCTCCTCGAAGTCCATGCCATCCAAAGACTCGTCGCTATCCCCAGCGTTGAAAAGCGCGTTGGTCTCGGCACACTCAGCAATGGCACATGCGCGTTGGCGGAGCTTGGCCTTGTCGAGGCCTGCTAATCCGCCTTCACGAAGATTCTCCAGCTGATCTAGGTCGACGCCTGGATACCAGGAGAGCATGAACTCCAAAGCCTGTTCAGCACCGGCTCGAGCCGCGGACTCCTTCCAGATGTCGAGCCGGTTGGGGGCGAGAGGGATCCACTGGAGGAGCGCCTGGATCTCGCTAGGCACCGCTCTTCCCGGCCACAAGGTTTCGAAGACGGAAACAATGGCTTCGTGGAGATCCCTGCCCAGCTTGGCAACCAGATGAAGTCGGCCTTTGGCCAGCGCTACTAGCTCCCCTGAGGAAAGCTCGGCCCTGGGATCACTGCTGGGGACGATCTTTTGTTCCGCCATGTATTCCTTCAGCGCCGCCACGGCAGTCTCGTCAGAGTCAGGGAAAGCTCCTGCGAGGACGATCAGAGAGTGAGAAGGCGGCATGAGAAGGCAAGAGCTGAGAAGCAGGAAGGGAAGGATACCACAAAGAGCTTCCTCCAGCCCCAGCAGGCCGGACTGAACCTTGCGGTCGCGGGCACGCCAAATGCCGATCTCCTTGTCATAACGCTCGCTGTCGAGCCTCCGGAGAGTCTCCAGCTCATCGATTTGGGCGCCGCGGTTCTCGACTTCGCTCCCCAAGGTTGCGCGAAGCTCGTTCACCTTGCCGTCGTACTCCGCAGAAAGGATTCTTTTCTTTTCGGCCAGCTGGCGATCAAACTCCAGCCGCAGTGACGACTCTGCCTCTCGAGCCTTCGCCAGCTCAGTCTCCAACTCCTGAGTCTGGGCGGCTTGGGCTTGCAGGCCCTGAAGCTTCTCCACGTGCTTTCGCTTGAGCGACTCAACAGCGTCAGCCGACATCGAGTCGGCCAATTGGGACTCAAGCGAAGCAATGAGCGAGGCAACATCTGAGAATGGAGGTGTGAGAATCGAAGGGGCAGTAACAGCATGTCAAAGCAAAGGGCCCAGGGCTTACCGGACGGCTTCTCCAGCTCTTTCTTCAGATCCTGGTACTGAGCCTTGCCGGCGCGATACTTCGCCAGCAACTTCTGGAAGACACTAGCTCGAAGTGCGTTCAGGTCCTAGGAAAGACAGAAAGGCAACGATTCTGAGCGAAATTCTTTTTCGATTCAGCTGTTTTCTACAGCTACCTCGAAACTCGGGGGCTAGGGTGTATGTCAAGATGGACCATGAAGCCGCAGATCATGTCTCCCAACTAGCAGAAGAAACCAGAGCCTAAAGGCGCAGTACTCACATTGGTCGTCTGTATCGCGTCAAGGAGTTGAAAACCGGCGTTTTGAAGCAACCCTTTGACAACGACAAACTGTTTGTCTAGCTCTGCTAGAGTCGGCTTGCTGCCCTGAACCTTGAGCTTCTCTCCAGCATCGGCACTCGAGGCGGTGTCTGCCCATTCTTGCTGAAGTTGGCTGGCAGAGCTCAAGCTCCCAATACTGGGCTCAGCCGCGGTGACAAGAGCCTTTCCACTGGAGGCGCCCTTGGTCACTACCTCAGGAGCCGGCAAGTCCTCGCCACTCGAGTGGCGAGGAGCCCTTGCGAAGCTTCGCCGGAGTTGGAGACTAATCCAAGGAGCAGGTAGTCAGCAGTCACGCCAGCCCTCGTCCCAGCCGCAGGCACCGCATCCTGCACGCTCGACACAAGTTCGAGGCTGGAAGGGGTCTAGGCAGCCGGCCCCGGGAGCTCCAGCGGTCTCGCGTGTACCGGGGCCTCCTCCGTGGCTCCCGCTGGGGCCTCACGTGCACCTTCTTGACTGGGCGGGTCGGAGGACGCGTGGATAGCGGCGTCGTTCCCCGCCGTGACATCTTCGGTGGTAGAAGGTGGGGGCGTGACAGGAGTCGGTCTCGGGTGCGGAAGCTGGTTGGGGAACAGCGTTCGTAGGCACCCCTGGATGCGCAGGATCCTCTGCCCTAATACCGCCCACCGCAAGCTTCAACCACGGGGAGCAGCGATCGTCTTCGATGCGACCCGAGTCGCCGCCAATCTCCTCCCTGCGCGCCCTCTTGTGGCAGGAGGGCTCGAGAGCCGGGGTCACGGTTCCTCCGGGAGCGACGGCGGGAGCAGATTGAGCAACCGAATCAACAGAAAGGGGCGACCTGCAAAGAGGGCGTCCCACGACCAAGTCAATTGGGACCACAACAGTAAAGTAAGGACGAGAAGCAAGGAAGCGGGAAGCTCACCCGGCTACGGCGATAGCCCGCCGTTTGGCCACCTTCTTCGTCTTAGGACGGCGCAGGTCCTTCGCTGCCGGTTCCAGTTTCTTGCGTTTCTCAGCCGGCTCGGAGGAGGCCAGCTGGGCCCTTCTCTTGGTGCCGGTTGGGTCGTCTCCAGCCTCTTCGCGACCTGCCGGCTCTGAAGTGGCAGTGTGCGGCTCTGGAGATTCCAGCAAATCCACGATTGGGGGAGCTTGAGCCCCAGCCGCGGCTGCGGCGGCCACGTGAAGGGCGACGCCCCCGAGGGTTGTAGCTGGTCTTGTTTCACCGGCATCATCCTCGAACCAATCTCCTAAGAGGGAGGGGCCTAGAAACTTACTGGAATGATTGAGGGGCTCGCCCGAGTCCTCGAACTCCTCACTTCCTTCGTCACCGGGGATGGCGCTTGAGCTCTCAATGGCGGCCTGAGAGCTAGCATCCTCTACCTCCTCGGCTTCATCCCAAATGACTTTATCATCCGATTCGGATCTGTTAGCGGCGAAGCCAGCTTGACGCTGAGTCAAGTTCTCCGCCGCCTGCAGGGCAAACAAGTTCTGCTCGGACCAAGTAAACAGAAGACAGTGGATCAGAGTCGCGAAGGAGGAGAAGGACAGGGGCCAGGACCGACAAGATTACCTCAGCAATTGGGTTGTCCCGGTCATGAGGTTCCAGTCCCCATGTCCACGAGGCCTGAGGCTTGACTTTGGCGATGCGGTTCGCCTTCCGAACCACCTCCAATGCTGATAGCGCCTTGGAGGAATGACGAGTAGGATCCCTGGCGGATCCCAGGAAGCACATCTTGTGCGAGCGGCGCTGGAGCGGGGACACGCGAGCGACCAGGAAGGTGAGGAGGAGGTCGGTCGGCTCCAGGCCACCCTCCGTTTGCAGGGTGGTGATCCGCAGAAGAATCTCTTCCATGTCCGGCGACAGGCAAGGAAGAGCGGCGCTCCAGTTATCCCGCTCGGGCCCGCCCGCCTCAAAGGGCGGCAGGTTGATATGGTCTTTGCCCTTCTTCAGGTTCTTCGCGTAGAAGAAGGAGCGCTGGCATTTCTTGCAAGACTCCTTCCCTTTTATGCCGGGGAAGTCCGCGGTCTTGCGCGCGTAGAAGGAGGCGGTGCCACATATCACCGGAACGGTCTCCGCCGTCTGGGTCTTGAAGTAGATCAGCCGGCGGAACAACTCAACATTGGGCCAGATGCCCAAATATGCCTCGCAGAGGGTTGCGAACGCGGACAATATCATCATCGCATTCGCCCCAATGTGATGTGGTTGCAGGCGAAAGTGGTCCAGGAACCGGCGCATGAAGTTGCTAGCGGGCAGCGCGAAGCCCCGGGGGAAATGGTCGTAGAAGACCACCGTCTCCCCAGGCCCAGGAGCGGGGACCCTTTCGTTGCCAGCGAGACGGCAACCCATGAGGTCCGCGGGCGGAAGCACTCGACCCCGGCGCAGCAGCTCGATCTGTTTCTCCTTCACCCACGAGCCTTCCCAGGATCCCGTCGGCAAAGCGGGCGGAGCGGCGTCTTTGTCCGTGGCCGCCCCCTTCCCTTTGGACCGGGACGCTTTGGGAGCCATCCGGGTGCGGATCTGGATGAGCGGAATGGTGGCAGAGTAAGCGAAGAACCCTAATCCCTTGGGGACGAAGCTCGGGAGCAGGGGATTCTAGGTGGAGCAAACGCGGAAGGAAGAAGAGAAGCGGGCGACCGATGCTCTGTTTCCGGAATGGTCCCTGGTTTAAAAGTGAGGGGGCGGGTCAGTTGCCTATCTCACCCACGACGGGTTGGCAATTGACCCCTTTCGTTGTGGACCACGGTCGCATAAAGATCGGGCAACCGCCGTGGTTGCCGCAAAGATCGTGGGCTGGGGCCGATTGGACGTGACGCGATGGCGCGCGGACAAGTGTGCTTCGGTCCAGCCCCCGAGGGAGCAAGTCCCAAGGAGCCGGACAGCGGCAGACGGCCGCATGGCGGTCGCCAGCCGAATCGGTCTTGGAACCGGTTCGTCCCGAGACGGCTGGTAATACTCCACAGGACTTGACCTCGAGGCCAGTTGCTTTCGACTCGAATAAAGAATCCTGAGACTTCGACGAAGACGAGCAAGACTTCGGCGAGAAGAGGAACCCGCCGAAGCCCCATGCTAGCCCATGAGACTTCGCCAGTTTCGGGGGCTAGTGTCGTGGGGATGACTTATGGGGCATGCCACGGGCCGAGCTATCTGACGGCTGGCGTCCCAGGAGTCTCCACGGCTCGAAGACAAGAGGACCGGCTTCGCCTGAGGGGCCGGCTGTGCCAACAGCCGGCTGGCGTTTCCACCATGGAAGGCCGGAGCCGGACGACGAAGATAAGAGCCAGCCAACGGCCACTTCGTCGAAAGTGGGCTGGCCCCGACAAGAGCGACAGAGGCCAAGGACAGGAGTGACGAGCGCCATGACCAAGTCCAACCAATCAGCGACCACGAACCCTTCCCCACGATAGGATCCAAGGCAAAAGGGAGGGCATATGCCTCCTAGATGCCGGTCCCAGGGGAGGGGAACTTTATAAAGCGAAGCTGTCAGAGCAGGGCAAAGGGATCACGCTAAGGATGCCGCCGCCAAGGAGCCGGCAGCCGGCCGAATCGTTACCCAACCTGTAACCAGGCCCCCGTCTATATAAGGGGGCCTGGACCCTTAGCATGGGGAGATCCGATCTTCTTCTTCCTCCTCTAGCCCGAATAGCTCGAGGAGCACTGTAATCGATACTATCCAATCAATACGAAGCAAGCAGGACGTAGGGGTTTGCCTCCACCTGGGAGGGCCCTGAACCTGGGTAAACCGAGGTGTCTCTGTTGGCACGATCCCGAGCCGGACCCATCGTCACCATCGTCGAGCCCCTCCGATAAGCCTACCCATGGCTACTATCTCTAAATTCCCACGACAAAAGTGGCAGCTTTTACATCGCGTGGAGCTCGCCCAGCAAGATGTGCCGGTTCGCCAGTCGCCGGTGGAGCAGTTCAAGCCGGCCAACGACACCAAGAAGGTCCTGCTGGACGAGAGTGATCCCACTAAGTACGTCATCATCGGCATCGGCCTTTCTGCTAAATAGGAAAGCGAGCTCACCAGCTTCCTCCGTGAGAATCGGGACATCTTTGCATGGTCTCCAAAGGACATGCCAGGTGTGCCGAGGGAGCTGGCTGAGCACTCACTCAACGTCCGGCCGGATGCCAAGCCGGTCAAGCAACCGCTGTGGCGTTTTGCAGAAGAGAAAAGGAAAGCTATTGGCGAGGAGATTGCTCGGCTCCTGGCAGCCGGCTTCATCATGGAGGTATTTTACCCTGACTGGCTTGCGAACCCAGTCTTGGTTCTGAAGAAGAATAACACTTGGCGAATGTGTATCGACTACACCAGCCTCAACAAGGCTTGCCCCAAGGATCCTTTTGCGCTACCACGCATCGACCAGGTAATCGATTCCACAGCCGGCTGTGACCTGCTGTCCTTCCTGGATGCCTATTCAGGCTATCACCAGATCCCGCTCTTTCAGCCGGATCAGATCAAGACGTCCTTCATCACCCCATATGGAGCCTACTGCTACGTCACCATGCCGTTTGGCCTGAAGAACGCTGGAGCCACTTACCAGCGAACCATGCAGCGATGTCTACAAGGGCAGATTGGGAGGAACGTGCACGCTTATGTGGACGACGTGGTGGTGAAGACCAAGGAGAGCGGCACCCTCGTGGACGTTCTCAAGGAGACCTTTGCCAACCTACGGCGCTATCACATGAAGCTCAACCCGGAAAAGTGCACCTTCGGCGTGCCGGCTGGACAGCTCCTAGGTTACATCGTTTCCCAACGAGGGATCGAGGCTAACCCCTCGAAGATAAAAGCCATCGAGGCCCTAGAGCCGCCCACCCAGCTCAGAGATGTGCAGAAGTTTGCTGGTTGCTTGGCTTCGCTCAGCCGGTTCGTCAGCCGGCTCGGGGAGACGGCCATGCCGCTGTACCAGCTGATGAAGAAGACAGACCACTTCGTTTGGTCCCAGCGCGCTGATGATGCCTTCAACGACCTCAAGCGAGCCTTGTCTACCGCGCCAATCTTGGCTGCGCCGGCTCCGCGAGAGCCAATGCTGCTCTACATTGCGGCTACTCCGCGAGTCATCAGCATCGTGATCATGGTGGAGCGCACTGAGGAAGGCAAGGAGCTGCCGGTTTAGCGCCCGGTGTACTTGAGCGAGGTGCTCACTCTCTCCAAGTAGAACTACCCGCACTACCAGAAGGTCGCATACGGCGTGTACATGGCGGCCAAGAAGCTGAAGCACTACTTCGAAGAACATCCCATCACGGTGGTGAGAACCACTCCGCTTTCGGAGATCATCGGGTGCAAGGATGCGTCAGGCAGAGTAGCCAAGTGGGCGATTGAGCTCGCTGCTCATACCATTCAGTACAAGCCCAGGATGACGATCAAGTCGCAGATCATAGCGGATTTCTTTGCCGACTGGGGAGAGCACCAGTACCTGCCGCCGGCTCTAGACTCCACCCACTGGCGCATGCACTTCGATGGCTCCAAGTTACTCGGGGGCTTGGGAGCCGGCGTCGTCCTCACCTCTCCTAAGGGAGACAAGCTGCAGTACGTGCTGTAGATGCACTTCCGTGCGTCGAACAACATCGCCGAGTACGAAGCCCTGGTACATGGGCTCAAGATGGCCAAGGAGATCGGCATCCGGAGGATCCGCTCCATTGGAGACTCCGACCTGGTGGTGCACCAGGTCTCAGGAGAATGGTACGCCAAGGACGCCAACATGGCCTCTTATCGCTTCTACGTGCAGCAGCTCAGTGGATTCTTCGAGGGCTGCGAGTTCCACCACGTCCCCAGAGCAAACAATGACGAGGCGGACCGGCTATCCAAGATCGGCTCCTCCAGGCAGGATATCCCAGCTGGGGTGTCACTGGAAATCATCCGCAAGCCGTCCATCAAGCCCTCGCCGGAATCTTCATCCATCTACGTGCCTGGAGACCCCGCCTCGGCTCAGGTTCCACCACTAGACCCGGGGGCTGCCGCCTCGGGGCTGAAGGAGGCAGCCGGCCAGCCCAGCGCGGCCGGCTCGACGAAAGACTCGGGGGCTGCCGGCTCCATGCCAGCACTCCCAGCCGGCCAATCAGGCGAATCCAGCACGACGACGGACCTAGGGGCCGCTGACCCCCTGGTCGCCAGTGTCTTCCACATACGGGAGATACCATCATGGGCGGAGCCATTCTCCAACTACCTCATTACCGGGGACTTGCCGCAAGACGAAGTGGAAGCTAGGAGACTTCAGCGCCACGCGGGAGCATATACAATCATCAACAGTGAGCTGTACAAGCGCAGCATGTCAGGAGTCTTCCAGAAATGCATCGAGCCGGAAGAAGGGATAGAGCTCCTGAGGGAGATACACCAAGGGGAGTGCGGACACCACGCATCCTCCAGAGCTTTGGTGGCCAATGCCTTCCGCCATGGTTTCTACTGGCTGACAGCCCGGAAGGACGCAGAGCGGCTAGTGAAGCAGTGCAACGGCTGCCAGCGCTTCTCCAAGCATCGAAACACTCCAGCGGCAGCCCTCAAGACCATCCCGCTCACCTGGCTGTTCGCTGTCTGGGGCTTGGACATGGTAGGGCTATTCAAGACCGCACCCGGGGGTTTGACGCATCTGTTGGTTGTTGTGGACAAGTTCACCAAGTGGATCAAGGCAAAGCCAATAAAAAAGCTCGACGGCTCATCCACCATCAAGTTCTTCAACGAGATCATCACAAGATACAGAGTTCCCCACAGCATCATCACTGACAACGGGACGAACTTTGCGAAGGGAGTCTTCGCTGAGTTCTACGGCAAGAAGGGCATCCGGCTGGACTTAGCATCAGTGGCGCACCCTCAGACAAATGGGCAAGTGGAGAAGGCAAATGGGCTGATCCTGGCCGGCATCAAACCAAGGCTGGTCGAGCCTCTCGAGCGCTCAGCCGGTTGTTGGGTCGAAGAGCTACCTTCAGTGCTCTGGAGCCTACGCACCACTCCAAATCATTCTGTTGGCTTCACGCCTTCCTTCCTGGTCTATGGAGCTAAAGCAGTGTTGCCCACTGATATCGAATTCGATGCGCCCAGAGTTGTCTAGCACACGGAGAAGCAAGCAAAAGAAGCTCGCGAAGATGGAGTCGACCTCCTCGAGGAGGCACCAGAGCAGGCTTTGGCCAGATCAGCGCTCTATCAGCAGCAGCTGTGACGATACCACAGCCGAAAAATATGCCCGCTCGCGTTTTGCGAAGGAGATCTCGTACTCTGGCTGGTCCAGAACACCAAAGGCATGCACAAGCTGTCCTCTCCTTGGGAGGGACCGTTCATTGTCAGTCGGGTGCTGGGCAATGGGGCGTACTACCTCATCGACGCACAAGAGCCCAGGAAGAACAAGGCAGATAACTCTGACAAGGAGACGGAGCGTCCCTGGAATGTCAGTCTCCTAAGACCTTTCTTCTGCTAAGGCAAAAGCTTGTACCCCGAGAAACCTATCAATGAATAAAGGATGACGGAGCGGCCAGTTACGACCGGCTCCGAAGGACACACTTCTTGTATGTCTTACTTCCTGCGTTATTCACTTGACCGGCAGCCGGCTCCGGGCACCGAGCCACAGCCGGCAGCCCTAAGAAACGATCAACTCCTCGTCAGCCGGATGAGTACTACGTATGAAGAAGGTCTCAAGCCCAACCTCCACCTTCCGGCTCCGCGCAGCCGGATGGGTAGGAGTCGGCAGGCCGCATACAAAGGAAAGCCACAGAGAAAAACCATAAACAATAGGAAACTGCTCAACCAAGCGTGGGAGGCCATGCTCATTAACCACGCGTTGGCTAGCCCGAGTCGGGTGCCCGATAAACCGAAGTACTACTTCTCACTCTGCGGCACGCTCCCGCCCTAGGCCGGCATTCGGCTGCCGGCCCAAGGGAGACCAACCGGCACCAGGCTACCGGTTGGGGGTAGAAGGGCCGAACGGTGGGAAGATTAAGGAAAAAGTTGAGGGAACCGGACTAAGGCAAGCCAGCAGGTGGTCGATGATCGTAGCCTCTCGATGTTTGGGCTAAGTAGCCACGTCAAGGAGGTTCGAAGCTAGAGCTGCCTCGCTCGACGTTGGCACCGTACGCGGAAGGGTTAGTTTCGAGCCAGCTGTCAGTCCAGCTACCCCAAAACTCGGGGGCTAGGGGGAAAGGGAATTGGCCCTCAGAAGTAGGCCGGTTCCAATACCTTGTCAGCTGTCCGCTCAGCTGACGCTGCGATGTGATTAGCAAACAAGCGACGAAACCGAAACTTAACGACCGCAAAAAGACGGCCAGAGCCAGAAACTTGGAGATTTACTCCACTCGCGGCAAGGGACGTGCGAGGGCTCGGGAAGGGAGACGTGCCGGCTCCGGCCCCGCTCGAGCCGGCACAGGACTCAACTTTCACTCTAATCCTTCCAAGCCGGGCTGAGCTCGCATTTCCCAGAGCCGGCTAGCAGAGGCATTGCTCCCTCCACGCTGAAGCCGGAAGACCTCGCCAGAAGCGTCTGCGAAGTTAGTGGCCATCGTAGCCCTACCTACGGATTCACGTGGCATCAGTTTTGTCGAAGGAAGAACCCTAGCTGGGGAATCATCACAGCGCGACGATGTAAGCAGAAGACATTCGTGCGATGGCAAACACACAGTAAATGAAGAAGGACAAGCAAAGATTTGCAGGAAATTGAAAGGGTTGTTAACATACGCCGGGCAATTACATAGTACGGGCCACGCTAAGGGCCAAGACAACAAAACAACTCCCCCTCCTAAATCCCTGGACCTCTGTTGACGATGCCATCGTCAAAGAGGGGGCTTCAAGGGCGTTCGCCGATCATGGCCAGGGGGAGTAGGCGCGGGTGCAGCCGAAGTCGTCGACGATGCGGACACAGGGGATGGGCGACCCGAAGCGGTGGGTCAGAATGAGAGACCAGCCCCGCTTCAGGTCGTATTCGACGAAGAACCTCGCCCAGCCCTCGGTGAGGTAGCTTTTCCCTTCCTCGTCGTGGAGGACCTCGACGAGGTACATGGGTTGGCCATCGCTACCATCCTCCACCATGAAGCTCGTCGGGGGGTTCTTCCCCATTGTGCCGATGAAGCTAGCAGGGAGCGGCAGACGCTCCTCGCACCCAGCCAGCAGGTGCACCACGGAGGTGGCGAACCCATGCTTCGGGGTGTAGGAGAGCCGCTGCTTATGCGACGGACGCTGGGGCTTGCGCGCCTTGCCGCCGGCCGCGCCAGAGGAGCTACCGACGCTCTTGCTGGCGAGGCCCGGAGGGGCGGCCCCGACCGCCATCGCGGCACCGACGAGGGCGGCCGCTGCCTCCAGGGGAGTTCCGGAGAGACCAACGACCGAGGTCGCGGCCGCGGGGGCTGCGGCGTTGGCCACGGGCAAGGCAACCCACCCTCCGGGGGCCGCGACAATGGCGGTGGAGCGGCTGGCCCCGAAGGGCTCTGCGGCGGCCGCAGCCGCGAGTCCCTCCAAGGTCTTCTTGCTGCGGCTACTTGGGGGGCGGCTGCGCCTCCGAGGAACCGGTGGCGTCACCGCTGGGTCCTTCGCTTTGTTTAGACTCCCGAGCAGGCGGCCACGCTTGCACCCGCCTAACCCGCCGGCGGCACCGGCCCTGGCTCCATAGGTGGCTTCAAGCGACGACATGGGAGCTGAAGGGGGAGAAACGGAGGCGAGACTCGAGGTGAGGGGAGAAGTGGGGATGCGCCCTTGGCCACGGGCGCGCCCAGCATTTAAGGAAAAGCGGTGAAAGGGATAACCCCCGACGTTTCGTAACCACCCCCATGTCGTGTGCAACCGCTGCGGCTACCGCAGCGGATCATGGGAGGAACCGATGGGACATGTCGCTGACATATGCCGGTCTGCCCCACATGATGACTCGGGAAGTTATGACGGTGGTGATTCCGAAGTCAAGATGATAAGACTGGCCACTGGCGCACTGCGCCGGCCGCAGCGTGGGGTCAAGACCCGAAGCGGCACAAGTTCCGAGGGGGCAGCGCACCAGCTCGCGACTGCCGAGCAGCCGCCAGCTGGATTGAACCTGGAGTCGGCACGTCTCGAGACGGACGGAGGGGTTCCACGCGACCTGACTTCGAAACCGGCAACCTCCAGACCAGACAGAGAATCCTGGGACTTCGACAGAAACGAACGAGACTTCGGCGAGGAAAGGAACCCACCGAAGCCCCATGCAAACCCATGAGACTTTGCCAGTTTTGGGGGCTAGTGTCGTGGGGGTGACTAATGGGGGATGCCACGGGCCGAGCTATCTGCCGGCTGGCATCCCAGGAATCTCCACGACTCTAGGATGAGTAGACCGGTTCCACCCGAAGGGCTGGCTACACCAGCAGCCGGTTGGCGACTCCACCGAGGAGAGCCAGAGCCGGGCGATAAGGACAAAAGCCTCCCAACGGCTGTCACGCCGAAAGTGGGCTGGCCCCGACAAGAACGACAGAGGCAAAGGACGGGAGTGACGAGCGCCACGACTGGACTCAGCCAATCAGCGATCAAGGAGCCTTCCGCACAACAGGATCCGAGGCAAAAGGGAGGGTATATGCCTCCCAGATGCCGGTCCAAAGGGAAAGGCACTTTATAAAGCGTGATCGTCAGAGCAGGGCCAGAGGATCACGCCGAGGACGTGGCCACAGAGGAGCCGGCAGCCGGCCGATTCGCCACCTAACCTATAACCAGACCCCCGCCTATATAAGGGGGTCTGGACCCTTAGTCTAGGGAGATCCGATCTCTTTCTTCCTCCTCTAGCCGAACAGCTCAAGGAGCACTGTAATCGCTACTGTCTAGATAATTCGAAGCAGGCAGGAAGTAGGGGCTTTACCTCCACCCGGGAGGGCCCTGAACCTGGGTAAACCGAGGTGTCTCCGTTGGCACACTCCCAAGCCGGACCCATCGTCACCACCGCCGAGCCCCCTCGATAAGCCACCCCATGGCTACCGTCTCCAAATTCCCACGACAGGCAGGGTGCCAGAACGGAGTTTCTGGTTCTGAATCGCGGTTTCTGATGGTGGCGGTGCAGCAGAAGTCTATCTGGGAAAAACGCCGAACCCCCGCTATTTTCAGGTTAGAGGGTATATGTAGGCGGAAGGAGGGGTCGAGGCGACGGCCGAGGCGGCCTCACCACAGGTGGGCGCAGCCAGGGCTAGGCCGTGCCCCCTGGTGGTGAGCCCAGGCCACTGCCCCCCTTCGTCTCTCCTTCTGGCTCCGTGGGTCTTCTGGCAAAATATAATTTTTGCTATATTTTCTAGGAGTTTTTTTGAAAGTCAGATTTCTACACAAAAACGAGACACCAGAACAATTCTACTGAAAACAGCGTTAGTCTGTGTTAGTTGTATTCAAAACACACAAATTAGAGAAGAAACAATAGCAAAAGTGTTTGGGAAAGTAGATACGTTTTGAACGTATTAGCCATCAACATCAAAATCATTAAAAGAAATAGAGCTATCATCTCCCATACTCCAAAATATTTCAGCACTTTTTGTAGAAAAAGTTTTTGCAGTTTTGGGCTTTTTCGCACAAGTAGGAGTTTTCTCTACACCAATTAAAGTAAGAGGATTGCTAGCATTTGAAACAACATCATTAGAGGTAGTAATAGTACATACCTTCATCTTTCTAGCCATCTCAACTTCTCTTTCCCACCTGGCATGCAATTCTGCTAACATCCTAACATTTTCATCAATTTTAACTTGAATGTCATTAGTAGCAGCAAAAGTATTGCTTTCGCAACACTTTTAGTTTTAGAAGTTCAACATCAAGAGCAAGGCTATCAGCTTTAGAAGTAAGAATATCAATTTTACCCATTTTTTCCTTAACAGACTTGTTAAAAGAAGTTTGCTTACCGATGAAGTCCTTGAGCATGACTTCAAGCTCAGAGGGCGCGCCCCTAGTGTTGTTGGAGGAATTACCAAAAGAGTTACCATAACCATTACTATTGGTAGAAGGATACAACCTATAATTGTTGCTAGCAAAATTGTTCCTATAAGCACCGTTGTTGAAATTATTATTTCTAATGAAGTTTACATCAACATGCACTTCTTGAGCAACCAAAGAGGCAAAAAGAACATTACTAGGATCAACATGAGCTCTATCATTAGAAGCATAAGCATAATAGCATCAATCTTATCACTCAAGGAAGAGGTTTCCTCAACAGAATTTACCTTCTTACCTTGTGAAGCTCTCTCGGTGTGCCACTCAGAATAATTTACCATCATGTTGTCAAGAAGTTTTGTTGCGCCGCCCAAGGTAAGGGACATAAAAGTGCCTCCAGCAGCTGAATCCAATAGATTTCTTGAAGAAAAATTCAGTCCCGCATAAAAAGTTTGGACAATCATCCAAGTAGTCAGTCCATGAGTGGGACAATTCTTTATCATAGATTTCATTCTTTCCCAAGCTTGAGCAACATGTTCATTATCAAACTATCTAAACTTCATCATATCACTATGCAAAGCTATAATATTAGTAGGAGGATAGTATTTTCCAATAAAAGCATCCTTACACTTATCCCAAGAATCAATACTATTTCTAGGCAAAGATAGCAACCAATCCTTAGCTCTTCCTCTTAAACAAAAAGGAAACAACTTAAGCTTAATAATATTACCATCTACATCCTTATACTTTTGCATCTCACATAACTTAACAAAATTGTTGAGATGAGCTGCAACATTGATGACCCACAAGTATAGGGGATCGCAACAGTCTTCGAGGGAAGTATTACCCAAATTTATTGATTCGACACAAGGGGAGCCAAAGAATATATGTAAGCCTTAACAGATGAGTTGTCAATTCAGCTGCACCTGGAAACAGTCTTACTCGCAGCGGTTTATCAGTAGCAACAGTTTTATAGCAGTGATAGTAGTGAAACAGTAACAGCAGTAGTAAAATAGCTGCAGTAGAAGTAACGGTTGTAAACAGTAGGAATAAATATTGTAGGCATAGGGATGGATAACGGGCGTTGCATGGATAAGATAATTCATGAAATCAATGAGATACGGGCATTGCAGATAAATAATGATAAAGCATCCTAGTACAAACAATCATAGGCATGTGTTCCGTATATAGTCGTACGTGCTCACAAGGAGAAACTTGCACGACATCTTTTGTCCTACCAGCCTGTTGCAGCAGGGCCTCAAGGGAAACTACTGGTAATTAAGGTACTCCTTTTAATAAAGTACCGGAGCAAAGCATTAGCACTCGGTGAACACATGTGATCCTCACATCGTAGCCATCCCCTCCGGTTATCCCAATTTCTGTCACTTTGGGGCCTCGGGTTCCGGACAACAATATGTGTATACAACTTGTAGGTAAGACCATAAACAACAAGTATCATCATAGAAATAATAACAAGTTCAGATCTGAAATCATGGCACTCGGGCCTAAAGTGACAAGCATTAAGCACAACAAGTTGCAACAATGTCATAGGCACTAAATAAAGATACTAGGCACTATGCCCTATCAATCTCATATCAAATTACATGAACAATCTCATCCAATCCCTACCATCCCCTCACCTACAGCGGGGGAATTACTCACACATGGATGGGGGAGTCATGGATGGTCGATGGAGGAGCGTCGGTGGTGATGGTGATGAAGATCTCCTCCGAATCCCCGTCCCGGCAGGGTGCCAGAACGGAGTTTCTGGTTCCGAATCGCGGTTTCTGATGGCGGCGGCGCAGCGGAAGTCTATCTGGGAAAAATGCCGTCTCCCCGATCTTAAGTCGTCAGGGGGTATATGTACGCGAGAGAGGAGGTCGAGAGGGGGCCTGGGGCCACCTCACATAGGGGTGGCGCGGCCAGGGCTGGGCCGCGCCACCACCTTGTGACGGTGCCTCGAGCCACTTCTCCCTCCGGTCTTCTGGCTCCGTGGGTCTTCTGGTGAAATATGATTTTTGGTGATTTTTCCCGAATTTTTACTGGAAGTTGAATTTCTGCACAAAAACGAGACACCAGAGCAATTCTGCTGAAAACAGCGTCAGTCCGTGTTAGTTGTATTCAAAACACGCAAATTAGAGGAGAAACAATAGCAAAAGTGTTCGAGAAAGTAGATACGTTTTGGACGTATCAACTCCCCCCAAGCTTAGCTATTTGCTTGTCCTCAAGCAATTCAGTTAACAACTGAGAGCGATAAAAGAAACTTTCACGAACACATTTGCTCATATGATGTATATATACTAACTATGTGATCAAGTACTCAGGCAATTCATAATAAGAAATATGCAACTAATGTCACCTCATAGTCAAGCAAGCTATGAAAGAGTGCCAATGCACTAATAACAAGTAACATGTGCATGAGAAACTACAAGATTGTAATATGCATAAATGATATGAGAGAATGGTATCCCACTTGCCTTTATTTGTAGAGCAAAACATAAATGCTGAGGCACCTCTGAAGTCCAAGGGAAGACTAGAAGTAGAAATATCAAAGATACAAGCATCAAAGTTATACCACAATTAACCGTGTTCTGGGACAAGCACATTACACTAAGAATAACAGCTATGCTCTCAAGAAGTGCTTAAAAGTTAGAAGATGGTGACACAACATAAAAGTAAACAAATGGCCCTTCGCAGAGGGAAGCAGGGATTTAACATGTGCTAGAGCTTTTCATTTGTAAAATAGAGATAAAAGGTTATTTTGAGAGGTGGTTGTTCTATGTCAACGACTAGCAATGGGGACTTACTATCTTCCATAATAAACAAGTGAGAGCGGTTCCGAGTTCTTTGAAAATTGGCACATTGGTGCTCTTTTATAAAGCTTTGGCACTCCTCCCCACCTTTTTCCTTTATCAAACCATGGCTAACCGATTCATCGGGTGCCCACCAACTTTCACAATCCTTTGGAGGAGTGCCTTTTTTCTTTCTTTTAGAATTAAGATTATAATGGTCTGACCAGCTCCCTTGCAAAATTAATGACGAGCAGATGAAGCTGCCTAGTCGAGGGGTACTTAATTTAATATGGAAGATAGCAATTCCGACCACTACGTCCCCATGAGCTAAAAATAGTGGCACAAAATGAGAAGTAGTTGAAAGTTTTGAAAGGTAGCACATGAAAATTTACTTGGAATGGCTTACAAATACCATGCATAGGAATTTATAGTGGACTCTTTGGAAGACTTGGTTTAGGTAAATGGATGCACGAGTAGAGCTCATACTCAGTACAAGTGAAGGCTAGCAAAAGACTGGGAAGCGACAATCGAGAGAGCAATAACTGTCATAATCATGCTTGCGACAAAACAAAATTAATATAGGCATAAAAAATGATACAAGAACTCTGAGGCAATTTAGATCATCGAGGCTTAATTGACTTTTTGTTCAGTCATATGCATGCTTGAGCATGTGCCAAGTCGATTCAAATGGAGCTTCCAGAGGTGGATACCACAATATCATACCATACTTATGAATAAAACAATGCATGCAAGCGTCTACATGACAGGCTACAGGCTAATAGTAGATTGAAACTAATCATATGAAAGCAAGAACTACAAAGCATCCATTAGATGACATATACCTTACATGAACTGACTAAGCACGTCCACATAGATGAGTATATGTACAAAAATGAAAACAAATAGAGTTCATACCAGCCTCTTACCACATCTCGGACTGTCATATGTCGTCATTATTGCTCTTCACTTGTGTGGCTTGAATAATATAAAGTGAATACCAAGCTCCAATGGAGTAACGGGAGACTGAACTCTGCAACAAACTTTACAAAACCAAAGAAGAACAACAAATATTTTTGGAGTTTTCGATTTTTGAAAGCAAAAGCGGAAGGGAATAGCAACAAAGCAAAATATTTTTGGATTTTTTTTTTCAAGTAGCAAACCGAAATAGCAAGTAAAGCAAACCAAAGGTAGAAAACTAAAGAACCAAATAGAGAGAAACAACGGAAATATTTTTGGTCTTTTTGTGTTTTGGAAAGCAGAAGTAAGAACTAGAACAATAAAGAAAGCGAAACATGAATATACAAAGGTCCGACAGAATATGATATGTAGATGAGTGAATCTTCGGCGTACCTCCCCCCAAGCTTAGGCTTTTGGCCTAAGTGGAGATCAATCCCAACTAGGCCAACTCTGCCATGAGGTGGCGCCCTCGTGGTGTGACGAAGAAGCACCATCGTCCTGATAAGAGTTTGAGGATGCCCCGGAGTGGTACGTGGTGAAATGATAGGGCGGCTCCTCCTCTTCCTCCTGGACCACCACGCCGTGTTGGATGTTGAAACCAAGCAGCCTAAGCTAATCGTCCAACTCCACCTTCGTGCGCGACCATGGCTTCACGTGAATGCTGAACAAGTTAAGCTGAGGCAAGGGAATTTCCCTTTCCTCTCCATCAATGAATAACATCCTGTAAACTAATTTCCCTGCACAAGAGTTAGCAGTAACAAAGTGATGGAGTTTCATAGCAGCAAGATCAAGCCTCTGTGGAGCCAACAATACATCATTAGGAGCAATAGAAAGTCCTAGCTCAGCAACAATACGCGCGGCAATAATACCTCCATAAATAGGTCCCCTAGCGGCTAGGCGACGAGCAATAACAGCACCAAGGTTATACTTCCTACCAATATCAAGAGCGGTAGCTAGAAAAGCTAAATGATAGTTGGAGATATTGCTAGTGTTTTCTCTACCAAGTACACTAGTTGCAAGATAGTAAGTAAAATATCTAATAGCTGGGAGCTGAATATTTCTTATGTTGCCACGCTGTGCGTTGCGGTCGTCATCATTGGTCACCCCTCGGTAAAGCTCCAATAAATCAGCGGGGTGATTTTGTATCTTCTGGGCTGTTCCAAACATGGGAATACCTAAAATAGAACAAAACCTCTCCAAAGACATGGTGATAGACTTATCATAAATCTTAAATGCAACAGAAGGGTTGTAATGAGAGTTAATAAATTTAAAACTTTCAACGAAAGTCTTTGTAAGCAAAGCATATTGGTCTCTTTCATCTGCCACATAATCTGTCAACCCAACCCTATTAATAAGGAGCAAGAAATCATCAAGAATTCCTGCATCACTCAAGAAGTTAAAACAAGGAAAGGCGGATGGATGTGCATCTCCATCATCCCCTTCTGGGTTTGGTGACATGAGATCCTCATTATAGGATATCCTATATTGAGCAGTGGACCTTGAGGGCCTTGATGACCTTGGTGCATCACTTTCAAACACTTCTCCATATGTGAAGTTGGCCATCTCCTTCTCTGAAATTTTTCAACAAACTCATAAAAAGTGATTTAAGGACAAGCAAATGTAGGAACTACTATAGAGGGTCACTAGAGAGCTATCATGCATCAAAGTAATCTTTCTAAACAATAGAACAAGCATGCATACTCATTTATACTGTCACCTACAATGCTAAAATACTCAAGAAATACTCTACCAAAAGAAAATCTACTTGGACAAGTGGAGGAGTCACATACCGGAGAGCAAACGATCCAAGTTTCAGCAAAAATGTTGGGCTGAACAAGGAGATCGAAAAATCCAGGTGAAGAACAGCAAGAACTCGAGTTTGGGCAAATGGGGCGGTGTTTTTCGGGAGAGAGAAAGAGCAGGGGAAGAAGAGATGAGTGAGCTTCCTGGTGGGGCCCCCTCACACATGGGTGGCGCGGCCAGGGCTGGGCCACGCCACCTGTGTGTGAGGTGGCGCGGCTGCCCCACCTGGTGCCTCCCAGGTGTCTCTCTGCCCCATTTTTGACATAAAAATTTATAAAGAATTTTCTGGAATTTTTCGAGAAACTTTATTTTCGAGGATTTTTCAGAAATTGGCATATCGATAAAACTCAGGAAAAACGAGGATGAAAAGATTTCAAGCAAGTCAAAACTAAGCATGCAGCAGCTCTGAGATACTCTTAATCATACAACTAAACTGAAGGAATAAAATTTGATGAAAGTAAATACAAGTGAGATGGAGTGGATGCGGTGAAAACGAAGTTTCGTTCATATAAATTCACTTTGCTAACAAGGTTGATCAAGTCTTGTTACCAAACTAACTTTATATGAGGCTAAACTTTGCACTTCACTTAATGCTTATGTTACCTCAACTTTGATAGGTACAGCCCCAACCATAACAATTTGATATTCTTCCTTGGGCTTTTGCTCTGAACAAATAATTTGGCCAACTTTGATGGTCTCAACATGCTTGATTGAATTTAGAGCATTCCTCCTATCAATCTTCTTGGGAAAATAAACTGTATATTCTTTGTCATTAACATTAAAAGTGACTTTTCCTTGATTGCAATTAATAACAGCCCCTGCAGTGTTTAGAAAAGGTCTCCCAAGAATAATAGACATATTATCATCTTCAGGCATTTCTAACACAACAAAATCAGTTAATATTAAACAGCTGTTAGCAACTTGAATAGGAACATTCTCACATATACCAATAGGAATAGTAGTAGACTTATCAGCCATCTGCAAGGATATATCAGTTGAAACCAATTTTTCTAGATCAAGTCTCTTATAAAGAGAAAAAGGCATTACACTAACTCCAGCTCCCAAATCACATAAAGCAGTTCTAACATAGTTATTTTTAATGGAGCAAGGAATAGTTGGTATACCTGGATCTCCAAGCTTCTCTGGAACTTTACCATCAAAAGAATAGTTAGCAAGCAAAGTGGAAATTTCCTCACTAGGAACTTTCCTTTTGTTAGTGACAATATCTTTCATGTACTTTGCATAAGGAGGCATTCTAATAGCATCAGTCAAAGGAATTTGCAAAAATAAAGGTCTCATCCATTCACAAAACCTGTTGTAGTGTTCTTCTTCCTTGGACTTGTGTTTCTTACTAGGAAAAGGCATTGGCTTCTGTACCCAAGGTTCCCTCTCCTTGCCATGCTTGTTGGCAATGAAGTCTTCTTTGGTGTACTTTACATTTTTATCACTCTTTTCCGGTTCTTCTTCAGCTTCTTCTTTATCATCTCCTGGTTCTGTTTCAGCATCAGAAATAGAAACACTGTTAGGATCTTTACCTGCATCAGAGGATTCTGCAGTTGTTTTATGCTTCTTCTTCTTCTTGGGAGGAATATCATCACTTGAAGTGCGTTGAGAATCTTGCTCAACCCTCTTAGGATGTCCTTCAGGATATAATGGGTCTTGAGTAGCAGCACCACTTCTCGTGCGTATTTCACATGCTTGCTTCTCTCTTGCAGCATTAACTAGCAGATCTTGCTGCACTTTGGTAAGCTGATCAATTTGTGTTTGAATCATTTGAAAATGTTTAGCAAGTATCTTCACATCATTGGCGGTTCTCTCCACAATATCCTGCATCTTGTTAATAACTCTAGAATTTTCCAACAGATGATTATGCACCATTCTATTAAAATTTTCTTGCTTAACAATAAAATTATCAAACTCATCTAAGCATTGATCAGGAGGTTTAGTGTAAGGAATATCTCTTTCATCAAAGCGTTGGAGAGAGTGTACCTCAATAGTAGATGAGCGAGGAATTGGCTTACATAATTCTTCAATAGGAGGTAAATTCTTCACATCTTCGGCCTTAATACCTTTCTCCTTAAGAGATTTCTTAGCTTCCTTCATAACTTCATCATTTAATTCAATCATCCCTCTCTTCTTCGGTCTAGGATCTGTAGATGGCGCATGAGTGGGTGCTGGTGTTGGCTCAACTAAGGTCCAATCATCATGATTCCGGCTTATTTTAGCCATTAACTCTTCAGCTTCAGCTGGAGTTCTTTCCCTGAAAACACACCTAGCACAACTATCCAAATATGACTTAGATTCATCCGTTAGTCCATTATAAAATATATCAAGGAGTTCATTTTTAGGCAATGGTTCTTTAGGCAAAGCTCTAATTAAAGAACAAAACCTCGTCCAAGATTCAGGCAATTTCTCTCCTTTTCCCTGTTCAAAATGAAAGATTTTCTGCACAGCAGCATGTTGAGCACTAGCGGGAAAATATTTCTGAAAGAAAGCATTAACCAAAGCAATAGGACTAGTAAGAGATCCAGGAGACAAGCTATTAAACCAAATTTTAGCAGCATCCTTCAATGAAAAAGGAAAAATCTTAGCAACAAAATAAGTGCGGAGCTTAATATCATCAGAAAACAAATTACTCAAAGTAGAAAGCTCATTCATATGCTCCATAGCACTCTCATCTTTAGTACCACAAAAGGGAGTTTTCTCAACAATAGATATGTAAGATAAATCCAAAGAGAAATCATAATCCTTGTCTCTAATATTGATAGGAGAAGCAGCAAATTTAGGATCAGGAGACAAATTATATCTAACAGAACGTCTAGCAAGAAGCTCTTTAACATTACCTGCATCACGAGCAGCACATGCTTCTGCAATAAAATCATCATTAAGCTCAATGTAAGCATCATCATCATAATCATCACTAGAACATTCCCTAGACTCCGGTGAACTAACAGGTGTAACAGTGGTGTTTCCCAACTTAGCTCTAGCAATAGTAGCCTCTAAAAAGGAACCTAGTGAACCTCTCTCATCAAGCACAGTAGAAGCATCATCTAAATTATCAGTGGCACTTTCAATCTCAGCAGAAGTAGTAGCAGTAGCGTGTGGGTGTGGTGGTGTAAGCAATTTACTCATAACAGATGGTGAATCAAGAGCAGCAGAGGTGTTGAGAGTCGTACCTCTTCTTGTAGTGGATGGCAATATAGGAACTTTTCCATCACGAGGTTTACCCATGATGAAAGGATTGCAGCGAACAATATGAATACCAAGTGAACTTACAGATAAAGCTATGGTCCCCGGCAACGGCGCCAGAAAATAGTCTTGATGACCCACAAGTATTGGGGATCGCAACAGTCTTCGAGGGAAGTATTACCCAAATTTATTGATTCGACACAAGGGGAGCCAAAGAATATATGTAAGCCTTAACAGATGAGTTGTCAATTCAGCTGCACCTGGAAACAGTCTTACTCGCAGCGGTTTATCAGTAGCAACAGTTTTATAGCAGTGATAGTAGTGAAACAGTAACAGCAGTAGTAAAATAGCAGCAGTAGAAGTAACGGTTGTAAACAGTAGGAATAAATACTGTAGGCATAGGGATGGATAACGGGCGTTGCATGGATAAGATAATTCATGAAATCAATGAGATACGGGCATTGCAGATAAATAATGATAAAGCATCCTAGTACAAACAATCATAGGCATGTGTTCCGTATATAGTCGTACGTGCTCACAAGGAGAAACTTGCACGACATCTTTTGTCCTACCAGCCTGTTGCAGCAGGGCCTCAAGGGAAACTACTGGTAATTAAGGTACTCCTTTTAATAAAGTACCGGAGCAAAGCATTAGCACTCGGTGAACACATGTGATCCTCACATCGTAGCCATCCCCTCCGGTTATCCCAATTTCTGTCACTTTGGGGCCTCGGGTTCCGGACAACAATATGTGTATACAACTTGTAGGTAAGACCATAAACAACAAGTATCATCATAGAAATAATAACAAGTTCAGATCTGAAATCATGGCACTCGGGCCCAAAGTGACAAGCATTAAGCACAACAAGTTGCAACAATGTCATAGGCACTAAATAAAGATACTAGGAACTATGCCCTATCAATCTCATATCAAATTACATGAACAATCTCATCCAATCCCTACCATCCCCTCACCTACAGCGGGGGAATTACTCACACATGGATGGGGGAGTCATGGATGGTCAATGGAGGAGCGTCGGTGGTGATGGTGATGAAGATTTCCTCCGAATCCCCGTCCCGGCAGGGTGCCAGAATGGAGTTTCTAGTTCCGAATCGCGGTTTCTGATGGCGGCGGCGCAGCGGAAGTCTATCTGGGAAAAACGCCGTCTCCCCGATCTTAAGTCGTCAGGGGGTATATGTACGCGAGAGAGGAGGTCGAGAGGGGGCCTGGGGCCACCTCACATAGGGGTGGCGCGGCCAGGGCTGGGCCGCGCCACCACCTTGTGACGGTGCCTCGAGCCACTTCTCCCTCCGGTCTTCTGGCTCCGTGGGTCTTCTGGTGAAATATGATTTTTAGTGATTTTTCCCGAATTTTTACTGGAAGTTGAATTTCTGCACAAAAACGAGACACCAGAGCAATTCTGCTGAAAACAGCGTCAGTCCGTGTTAGTTGTATTCAAAACACGCAAATTAGAGGAGAAACAATAGCAAAAGTGTTCGAGAAAGTAGATACGTTTTGGACGTATCAAACATCATCAGAACTGGCACCAGAAAATTGCTCTTTCATAACAAGATTCAACAAAGCAGGTTTGATCTCATAAAAATTTGCCTCAGGAGCAGGTGGTGCAATAGGAGTGCAGATAAAATCATTGTTTTTGGTGTTAGTAAAGTCACACAACTTGGTGTTCTCAAGAGTACCTATTCTAGCAAAACTAAAAGCAAGCAAATAAAAGCAACTATAAAGGAACTAATTTTTTTTGTATTTTTAATAAAACGATGCAAGCAAAAATAAAATAAAGCAAAACAAAACAAAACAAAAACAAAGTAAAAGATTGTGCGTGAGTGACTCCCCTTGCATAAGTCTTCTTCCTCCTCGGCAACGGCCCCAGAAAACTGCTTGATAGCTTGTAAGTAACATCCCAGTTGGAACCCCAAGAGGAAGGTATGATGAGCATAGTAGCAAGTCTTCCCTCAGTTGTGAAACCAAGGTTTATCGAACCAGTAGGAGAAATCTAAACTTCAAAAGGTGATGCTTGCTAGCTTTGCAACACTTTGGACAATGGCGCCAGAAATATTGTTGGTGTGTCTTCACCTAGCAGCAACTAGAAACCTGCACACAACACAACCAAGAACTTTGCTCCTAACTTACGATGAGGTTGTCAATCTCACCGGTTTGCTGTAAACAAAGGATTGAGCGTATCGAGTGGTAAAAGGATAATAGTATGCAAGTAAAAGTAAATAGTGCGAGTAAAGTAAAACGGTATAGCAATGTAAAGGAAATTGGACCGGGGTCCACAGTTCACTAGTGGTGTCTCTCCATAAGATAAATAATAACATGCTGGGTAAACAAATTACAGTTGGGCAATTGATAGAATAAAGATAATGTACATATGTCATGAGGATCACTATGAGATTCACTCTAGGCATTACGACCTAATACATAGACAATAATCCAACTGCATCTATGACTAATAATCCACTCGCAGGGATTTGTCCGAGTACCCCTTGAGTATTAAGTTGCGAACAACGGATAACTGCATTAAGCAAAGTGCATAAAGTAAACAAAGCAAATGTCCTTGGACACAGGAATGTTGTATTTTCCCTAGTGGCAACAGCACATCTACAACCTTAGAGGTTTCTGTCACTCCCCCAGATTAAATAGAGGCATGAACCCGACTATCGAGCATAAGTACTCCCTCTTGGAGTCACTAGCATCTACTCGGCCAAGATATCTACTAGCAACGGAAAGCATGCAAGATCATAAACAACATAGAGATAACATAAAGATATATGATTCAGCACATCAACTTGACATAGTACCAATACTCATCGGATCCCAACAAACACAACATGTATGATTACATAAAGATGATCTTGATCATGTAGGGCAGCTCACAAGATCTAAACATGAAGCACATGGTGGAGGAGACAACCATCTAGCTACTGCTATGGACCCGTAGTCCAAGATAGACTACTCACACATCACTCCGGAGGCGACCATGGTGGTGGAGAAGGCCTCCGGCAGGGATTCCCCTCTCCGACAGGGTATCGGGAAGAGCTCCTGGATCCTCCCGATCTCGCTTCGATGACGGTGGCGGCTTGCAGTATGTTTCAAGGAAAAGCGATCCGTCTCTTAGGTTTTTCCCGTCGAGAGGATTTTATAGGCGAAAGGACATCATCAGAGGTGGGTCCAGCTGGCCTCACCATGGGGTGGTGCGGCGAGGGGCTGGGCCGCGCCCCCCTGTGGTGAGCCTGGCTCCTGGCCCCCCTCCGTCTCATCTTCGGTCTTCGCAAAGCTTCGGTAAAAATAGGAGGTTTGACTTTTGTTTTGTCCAATTCCGAGAATATTTCATGTGTAACTTTTCTGAAACACAAAAACAACAGAAAACAGGGAACTGGCACTGTGGCATCTTTTTAATAGGTTAGTTCCGGAAAATGCATAAAAATGCCACGAAGTGTAACAAAACACAAAGCAAATGGTGTATAAACAAGCATGGAGAATCAAAAATTATAGATACGTTTGAGACGTATAAGGGATCGCAACAGTCTTCGAGGGAAGTAAAACCCAAATTTATTGACTCGACACAAGGGGAGCCAAAGAATATTTATAAGCCTTAACAGATGAGTTGTCAGTTCAGCTGCACTTGGAAATAGACTTGCTCGCAACAGTCAGTAGCAACAGTTTTATAGTAGTAGCTGTAGCAAAATAATAGCAGCAGCTAGTAATAAAATAAAGACAGGAGCGGTGATTGATGGCGTGTAGATGACCGCCCAGTTGGGAACCCCAAGAGGAAGGTATGATGAGCACAACAGCAAGTCTTCCCTTAGTATGAAACCAAGGTTTATCGAACCAGTAGGAGAAAGAACCAACTTCCGAAGGTTGATGCTCGCTAGCTTCGCGACAGCTCCAGACAATTTATATATGGCACCTTATCTGGGGCGTAGCTTTGCACCAGCAGCATCGTGGAACCTGCACACAACACAACCAAAGTACTTTGCTCCAACTTACAGTGAGGTTGTCAATCTCACCGGTTTGTTGTAAACAAAGGATTAAACGTATCGTGTGGTAAAAGATAGTAGTTTGCGAGAATGTAAATATTGCAAGTAAATAGTAAATGGTAATAAGAATGTAAAAGAATGGACCGGGGTCCATAGTTCACTAGAGGTGTCTCTCCATAAGATAAATAACATGCTGGGTAAACAAATTACACTTGGGCAATTGATAGAATAAAGAAAGCATACAAATGTCATGAGGATCACTATGAGATTCACTTGGGCATTACAACATAATACATAGACCGTAATCCAACTGCATCTATGACTAATAATCCACCCGCCGGATATCATCCGAGTAACCGTTGGGTATTTAGTTGCAAGCAACAGATTATCGCCTTAAGCAAAGTGTGTAATGTAAACAATACAAATGTCCTTGAACACAAGATTGTTGTTTTCTCCCTAGTAGCAACAACACATCTACAACCTTAGATGTTATTGTCACTCCCCTAGATTACTAGAGGCATGAACCCACTATCGAGCATAAATACTCCCTCTTGGAGTCACTAGCATCTACTTGGCCAAGATATATACTAGCAACAGAGAGCATGCAAGATTATAAACAACATAGAGATGATAAATCAATAAATATAATTGAAAAAGTACTCAATATTCATCGGATCCCAACAAATACAACATGTAGAATTACACAACGATGATCTTGATCATGATAGGCAGCTCACAAGATCTAAACATGAAGCACATGGAGGAGAGAACAACCATCTAGCTACTGCTATGGACCCGTAGTCCAAGGTAGACTACTCACACATCACTCTAGAGGCAGGCATGGTGATGAAGAAGGCCTCCGGTGGTGATTCCCCTCTCCGGCAGGGTGCCGGGAAGAGCTTCTGGACCCTCCCGATCTCACGTTGACGACTGCCATGGTTTGTAGTATGTTTTCTGGAAAATTGATCGGGTCCTTAGGGTTTTCCCGTCGAGGAAAATATATAGGCGGAAGGGCGGCGTCAGGAGGTGGGCCAGGTGGACCCACCACCTGGTGGCGCGGCCAGGGGCTGGTGGTACGTCTCAAACGTATCTATAATTTTTGATTCTCCATGCTTGTTTATGCACCATTTGCCTTGTGTCTCGTTACACTTTGTGGTGTTTTTTTGCGATTTCCGGAACAAACCTATTGACAAGATGCCACAGTGCCAGTTCCTGTTTTCTGCTATTTTTGTGTTTCAGAGAAGCTACATAGGAAATATTCTCAGAATTGGATGAAACAAGTTCTAGAACTCCTATTTTTCCCAGACGAAGGACAAGGACCAAACGGGAGCCAGAGAGGGGCCGGAGGCTGGCCACACAACAGGGGGGCGCGGCCCAGCCCCTGGCCGCGCCCACTCATTGTGAGGCCACCCTGGTCCACTCCTGATGACGCCCCTTTGCCTATAAGAAGCCTCGGTACAGATAACCCTAAAACAATCGGCGTTTTCCCCAGAACAGCTCCGCAGCACCGCCACTGTCGAAGACAAATTTTGGGGGACAGAAGTCTCTGTTCTGGCACCCTACCGGGATGGGGAAGTGCCCCCAGAGCCATCTTCATCGATCTCCATCGCCGTCTCCATCAACCTCACCGCCATCTCCATCGCCATTGCTGTCTCCTATGATGAGGAGGGAGTATTTCTCCCCCGGGGCTAAGGGCTCTGCCGGTAGCTATGTGGTTCACCTCTCTCTCCCATGATGTGATCTTTATGTGATCGTGAACTTTGTATCTAGTTGAATTGGTAGATGTTATTATTCAGATATTATGCTACTCTCGTGCCTTATATTTGTAAACTCCGGAGATACCTTGTATCTGATGGGTTCGTAGCATAGAAAACAAAAAATTTCCTACGCAAAAACGCATAAACTGGCCAAGATACTCTACGAGGTGGTAGCAACGGATACTCACCCTCGACGACCGTAAGCGGGGATTACGTTCCCGCACAAACGTTGACGATGGAGAGTTGGTGAAGACGCACGTAGTCGACGTAGTTGTTCACTTGACGTAGTCGACGTCGTGGTTCACTTGACGATCACAAGATCGTGTACCCGGCGCCACAAGTGGCAGCGCCACCGTGCTCGGTCACACGTACAGCTCGACGTCGACTCCTCCACGCCCTCGGTCCAGCGGGGCAGCGGAAGAAGGGATCCGCCGGACACTCCTCCACACACTTCTCCAAGTGTGTGAACTACGAACTACAATTCCGGCAGAGCTTCGCTAAGCCAAGACGGAAAGTGGGCAGCAACTATGCAAGGGAGGGAGGATCAAGAAGTGTGTGTATAAGGGAGAGAGGGGGGGTTTATATAGAGGAGGAGGGCAGCCAAGGGGTGGCCAGCCCAAGGGTCTCCTCCCTCTTCATTGCCCCCTCTTCATTCCCTTTTATGGTGATTACTCCCTCATCAACATGAGGTAACCCCCATTTTAATGCATGACATTCATGCCAATTAAAATTCATACTTATTGATTTAATAAAACATTTTTATTTCTTTAATATTTGTTAATTCATTCAATTAACAAACATTAACAAATACACCCTTGAGTTATTTCGATATCCCGAAACAGTTTCGGTGCTTTTCTGAAACAACCCTTATGCTGTCCTGTAATTCGATCGGAGTATCGTATCCACTCAAAAACGACGACGAGCCTTAAGTGTGTCACCCTACGGTTCGTGAATAACGTGGACATGATCGAGACTCCTCTCCGATCAATAATCAACAGCGGGATCTGGAAATCCATGATGACTCCCACTTACTCAACGATGAACTAGTGATCGTGTGAACCGGTAACGAACATAGTTAATTCCTTTTGTCTCGCGATATTATTACTTGTCCGAGATCCGATCATTTGGTATCAACCATACCTAGTTCGATCTCGTTCCCGACAAGTCTCTTTACTCGTTCCGTGATAATGCATTCCCGTGACCTAGTCACATGCTTGCAAGCTATTCCAATGCAATATCACCGAGAAGGGCCCAGAGAATATCTTTCCGTCATCCGGATGGACAAATCCCACTCTTGATCCATGAGCCTCAACTAATACTTTCAGAGTACCCAAATCAACCTTTATAATCACCCTATTACGGTGTGACGTTTGATATCATCAAAGTACCCTTCCGGTATCAGTGATTAACATGATCTCATGGTCTAAGGATTAGAACTACTTCGTATGAGTTTGATATAGCAATGAACTTGATGACTTGATCGTATTGCAATTCGTACTATGGGTGTGAGTGTTCATCACATCATTCTTCTAATGATATGACCCCGTTATTAACAACATCCAATGTTCATGATCAGGAAACCTTGATCATCAGTTAATCAACGAGCTAGTATAAAAGAGAGGCTTTACTAGGAACCTTTTTAGTTTATTAATCACACAAGTATTAATATTTCCGATTAATACAATTCTAGCATGAGAAATAAACATTTATCATAAACATGGAATATGATAATAACCACTTTATTATTGCCTCTCGGGCATATTCCCTTCAGTCTCCCACTTGCACTAGAGTCAATAATCTAGTTGATACTTGCGTATATAACACTTATGGCTTTCATGTGTTATCCGAACGTGTTGCAGTGGTTAATCTGATCTCCAGATCTGACACTTTCAGTTCTGTGTGTATTTGCATGTCTTTGCGTCTCTACGCATCACTCATTCTCAAATGAGATAGTTGGGTATAAATTTGGTCCTTTGGTGAGACCTTAGTTCCTTTAGCTAAAATCATGTTGTCACTATTGTCGCATAATAGATCTTCACAGTAATAGCCAGCTTGGAACTACACCTAGTTTGATAACAAACTTCTTGACACAAATGCCCTCTTTTGCTACTTCTAAAGTAGCCATATACTCAACCTTTGTTGTAGAATCCATCACAATGTCTTAACTTTGGAACTCATCCAAATCCATCATGGAACTTCCTTCCATTACATTGTGCCACCTAAACATACAGCTAAAATTGAGATAAACTTAATTTGTATCTTGTGACAAACCTAGTATCAATGTAACACTTTACAATGAATTATGTGTCACTTTGTCATACATAATATATATCCTTAGTCCTTCCAAAACACATAAGGATATCTCTACTATTGTCCAGTGATCATCTTATGACTTTTATCACTCTGGTATATGATCATAACATTTAGAGCATAGGACATATCTGGATATGTACATATCATGGTATACATGATCGATCAAATCATTCACGTGGCTTCACTCATCAAGTGTCAAAAACACCTGAATCTTGTTTCAACCTCTTCCATGCGACAAGAACTTTTCTTGTCGTTTCCATATTGAACTTCATTCAATATTTCATCTATGTACTTTGGCACAACCATATTGGTACCTCGATCTATCTATATAGACATCGAGACCCAATATTTTGGTTTTGCCTAAGTCTTTCATTGAAATCTAATTTTAATGAAATTCTTAACCTATGCCAATAAAAGATACATTATTTCCAATTAACAATATGTCTTCTACATAATGTACTGAAAATATGTCTCAGCGCTCCCACTTAATTTCTTGCAAATGCAAGCATATTCATCGTATCTGATGAAACTAAACCTTTTAATTATTTCATCACGGTGAATATTCCAACTCCGCGATGCTTACTTCAACCATTGAAGTTTGCATGCCTTTTAGCATCCTTTGAATTTACAAAACCCATTGGACCATGTCATGTACATGTCCTAGGTAACCATTCTATTAGAAGAATGTTGTCTTGTTTGTTCAACTAACATATACCAAACTTGGCATATGTAGTGGTTGCTACAGTAATCCTTCCAGACAAAATATCGCTATGAAAGATCAAATCTTGTCATAGTCAACTCATTGAACACAATCGTAAACTCTTTTAACGATGTGTCGACTATTTCAAAGATGTTAAACATCCATGTCTGTCTTTATAGATCCAAATACGTTCATTAGGCTTTATGCCTTTTGAGGGTCTTCCAAGTTCATAAACTTGGTTTCTCGTGTATGGAACTATCATGGATTTTATGGCTTTTAGCCATTTGACGGAGTCAGGGCCCATCATCGCTTCTTTGCATGTAGTCGGTTCATCATTGTCAAACAATAATGATTTGTTCTCAAATCTAACTATTTGATTGTTATCCGACTCACGCGGTTCAATAGGAACTTAGATATCTGTGACCACAACTTTTGAGGTACTATATCCATGCGCATTGTGGCCGCCTCCGGGACACTTCCCGGTGCTGCGCTACTCAGCACATATAGCTTAGGTTCAATAACCCAATCAAAGTTCTATTGTCCTCCCACTTGACTTTTTGCGAAAAATTCCTTCTCAAGAAACTTTACGTTTTCAGCGACAAACACTTTTGTCTTCAGTGTTCTGGAGGAATACCCAACAGTTACTTTGGGATAACCTACAAAGACGTATTTATCCGACTTTGGTTGTAAACATTTTACATATGCCTAGCATACCAAAATTTTAGAAAAGACAACTTGGGTTTTATCCCATGCCATAACTCATATGGTGTCATTTCAACGGATCATGATGGCGCTCTTTTCAGTGTAAAAGCGGTAGTCTCTAAAGCTTTATCCTTAAAAATATAATGGCAGTTTTATAGACGACACCTTTGATCCAACGATGTCAAACAAAGTTTGATTTTATTTCTCGAACACTCCATACTCCTATGGTGTTTCGGGAAATACAAGTTTATGGAACGATTCCTCAACTTTTAGGTGTTTGCTAAACTTGTAACTCAAATATCTTCCTTTATGATCCAATCATAAATTCTTTATTCTCTTGTTACAATGATTTTCAACTTCATCTAGAAATACTTTGAACAATATTCAAATATTTCATGCTTCTTCCTTATCAAGTAAATATACACATATATGTACTCAAATCATCGGTTAAAGTAAATGAAGTTCAAGAATTCACCACACACGGCTACTCATAATGGACTATATACATCAACATGTACAATATCCAATAAGTTAGTCGTTCGTTCTCCTTTGGCCTACAAACAGAGTTTTAATCATCTCTAGGAAATTTTCACAAGCGTCAATTGATTCAAAATCAAAAGACTCCAAAATCCCATCAACATGGAGTTTCTTCATGTTCACTTTCTAATATGATTTAAACGGTGGTGTCACTCATAAGTGATCTTCTAATCATTTGTCTTAAGACATTTTTAGCATCAGTGTTATGGATGTGATTTCTCCAACAAGATAAGCGTTCATTCATCTTTTATGAATGCGGTAATAATTTGAACAACCATTGTTCTCATAATACCAGAACAAAATAACAATTATTCAAATAAATCTTGAAGGCTAGGTTTAATTCCAATGAAACACAATAACACTTTATTTGTTTTCGATGAGAATCATCCGATATTCATTTGCTAGTTAATTAGGCCATTGTAGTTCTTGTATTGCGTTGTTTGTATGACAGTTCATACCAACCAATTTAGTATCAAATACCCAAGAACCACATTGTTTTAACAAGCAACGAATACACCCATAACATGTATATCTTCTATATACCTGAGCTAGACATTTCCAGTCTTTTCTTTTCCGCCAGAATAAATTTCGGATTATCTTTAAGCAATTCTTTTCCTTCTAGAAGAATCTATCAACATCAATAGTGGCGCCATACATATGGCACATAGTTCAAGGCATGATTAGTCAAACACTAATACCCTTGGACTCACACTTTGAAGTAGATCACCATAATCAAATATTTGGTGTTCTTCCAAATTCCATTCTTTAGTAATCTTTCAGTGTAGTAAACATTTTACCTACATCTTCTATTCATCCTATCATGACAACTTTCATGATCAAGCTACTATAGCTCATGAGGATGAATTGTGAGTATAATGTTAGTTCCCAAAACCTTTTTAGGAGATTTGGACGCCTAGCGTCTCCAATCTTTACAAATTCTCATACAATATGAGAACATGTGTCTTACTAAATTATACTCTATCACTTTGCAACCAAACATTGTTTCAGATATCACAATATCTTCCACACATGATAGTTTATGAAACAATTCTTTCAACTCCTAGATAACCTTGATACTAAAAACAACTTTTGAATATCAAGGATCATGGAGGCAAGTGTGATACTTAGATACTAACACTAGAATTGTTACTCTTGATTTAATACTACTTATTAAATTTTATCGAGTAACAAGGATTTGCTAAAAGTTTGCAATAGGACTTTAAACTTTAGATTGACATTCAAACAATACGATACCAGTTCGTAAAGTTATCATCCAGAATTCTATAGTTCTATTATCTCAATTATAGCTAATCGCAAGGTAGTAAACAGATGCCAATAACTACAACAAACTATGCAAATTCACTTTGATTTAGTTCATGATAAATTGAGTTCTATAATTCAAAATTACTAAATGAACTCCCACTTAAAAACAACATCCCTCTTAGTTTTCTTAAGTGATTACACGAACCAAATTCACTATACCGCAACCGATCATCACGTGCAACGGCATAGTTTCAAAGGCGAACATCACCATGTTCATCATATCAACCATATGACTCATGCTTAACCTTTCGATTCGTGTTCCGAGGCCATGTCTGTACATGCTAGGCTCGCCAAGTAGAACCATAGCACTCGCGTGTGTAAAACTGTCTTACACCCGTCGTATGTGAACGTAGAGTCTGTCACACCCGATCATCACGTGGTGTCTCGAAACGACGAACTTTCTTGACGGTGCATGCTATGGAAGAACACATTTTTATCTTGATATTTATGTGAGAGGGATCATCTTATAATGCTACCGCGCGATCAAATCTAAGCAGAATAAGATGCATAAAAGGATAAACATCACATGCATATATAATGTGATATGATATGGTCCTTCACGCATTCGATCTCCATCTTGTGCGTCATGGAATAATCTCCATCATTCCACCGGCGTAGCACCAAGGTCCATGGCGCGCCACCTTGGTTGTCTTCCTCCATTACAATATATCACTTGGATATATATATTCGGCACGCAGGCCATTTAAATGTAAAGACAACCATATGGCTCCTGCCGGTTGTTTATAACTTACAAAAAGGATCATCGCATACAATTTGTAACATAAACAACTTGACCATATCACATCACATGCCCCTGCAAAAACAAGTTAGACGTTTCTAATTTGTCTTGCATATTTTACGTGGTTTGGGGCTTTCTAGGAAGAACCGTTCTTACCTACGAACAAGAACCACAACGGTGATAAAAATATTATTAACAACTCTTTGTAAAATAGATCATAACTATAGTGGGAGAAACGTGCACCCGCAAAGCCACATATGCCGAAGCATGTCAAGTGTGGGACAAGTCTCGTGAACGCGGTCACGTAAGGTTAGTCTCGGGCAGCTTCAATCCCACTATGCCACTATGATCCAAAATACCAAAAAATTGCAATAACATGATCATCAACGCCCACATCCACATGTGTTCTAACCGTGCATACCAACTACGCATAGAGATGGCTCTGATACCACTGATGGGTTCGTAGCATAGAAAACAAAAAATTTCCTACGCAAAAACGCATAAACTGGCCAAGATACTCTACGAGGTGGTAGCAACGGATACTCACCCTCGACGACCGTAAGCGGGGATTACGTTCCCGCACAAACGTTGACGATGGAGAGTTGGTGAAGACGCACGTAGTCGACGTAGTTGTTCACTTGACGTAGTCGACGTCGTGGTTCACTTGACGATCACAAGATCGTGTACCCGGCGCCACAAGTGGCAGCGCCCCCGTGCTCGGTCACACGTACAGCTCGACGTCGACTCCTCCACGCCCTCGGTCCAGCGGGGCAGCGGAAGAAGGGATCCGCCGGACACTCCTCCACACACTTCTCCAAGTGTGTGAACTACGAACTACAATTCCGGCAGAGCTTCGCTAAGCCAAGACGGAAAGTGGGCAGCAACTATGCAAGGGAGGGAGGATCAAGAAGTGTGTGTATTAGGGAGAGAGGGGGGGGGGTTTATATAGAGGAGGAGGGCAGCCAACGGGTGGCCGGCCCAAGGGTCTCCTCCCTCTTCAGTATCATGGTGTGACGGTGATAGTGTGCGCATCATGTGTCTTTTTGGTTAATGTCTCTATGAATTGTTGGTGTTTGTTGGAACCATCTAGTGCGTTCATGGTGATAGTGTGGGACAATCTAGTTTGGGGAAATACGGACTTTGAGGAGTGCTTCGTAGCCCTACGCATGATTAGTGTTCGTTTTCCATTGGAGAATTGTTTAGAGTGTCATATTGATGTTAGTATCTATTGGTTCAATTATGTTATATTTGTTGGGAGTGTGTCCACTAGTGAAAGTATGATCCCTAGCCCTTGTTTCCAAGGACTGCACACCGTTTCCTTTCAGTTTTGTTACATGTTTGCTTGCAGCGATATTTATTTCAGATTACATTTACTACTTATAATCATCACTACTACTTGTATTTCACTATCTCTTCGCCGAACTAGTGCACCTATACATCTGACAAGTGTATTGGGTGTGTTGGGGACACAAGAGACTTTCTGTATCATAATTCCAGGGTTGTTTGAGAGGGATAGCTTTGACCTCTTCCTCCCTGAGTTTGATAAACCTTGGGTGATCCACTTAAGGGAAACTTGCTGCTTCTCTACAAACCTCTGCACTTTGAGGCCCAACACTGTCTACAAGAACAGACGCGTGCGTAGACATCAAGCTCTTTTCTGGCGCCATTGCCGGGGAGGTAAGGTAAAAGGTACTCACATTCTTTGGTTACTAAGTCTTTTAGTTGCTGGTGAGTGCCCGAAGTTATTTCCTTTAGATTCTGCAATTATATCTTTTTGTTGTTTTTATTTTCACTAGTTAGGCTTAATGGAAAACACAGAGTTCTTTAGTATTTTTCCTACATTAGGATATGAAGTGTTTGAAGAGAAAATTGAAAAACCTTTGGAGCCTAATTTGCATGCTAATAGTGTTGTTAGTATGAATGCTTTGAACACCGCTATTGCTAATGCTATAAAAAAGTCTAAGCTTGGGGAAGCTGGTTTTGTTAAGCATGATATTTTTAGTTCCCCAGCTTTAGTGGAGAAAGTTTGCTCTGATGATATTTTATCTCCCATATGTGATAGTTCTTATGATGCTTGTGCTCCTCATCCTTTTAAAATACCTATGAAAATTGTTGAACATGCTATGAATAACTGCTATTTAGGAGATGGAACTGTCCATCCTGGTGATCATTTGCTCTTTATACATGAATTATGCGAGTTGTTCAAGTGTGTAGGTATTTCAATGAACCAAGTTAAGAGGAAGCTATTCTCTTTATCACTGAAGGGCAGAGCTGCGGAATGGTATAAAACACTGAAGGATGGCCGACCTGTCGACTGGGAGGAAATTGTACCTCTCTTTTATTCTAAATTCTATCCTCCATGTGAGATTCATGAAGATCATAATCAGATATATAATTTTTGGCCTCATGATGGAGAAAGCATTGCCCAAGCGTGGGGAATATTGAAGTCACTAATGCTCACATGTCATATTCATGAGCTTCCCCGTAATATTGTTATTAATAATTTTTATGCAAGGCTTTCAGGATATTACAAGGACTATCTAGGTGCATGCTTTGATGGGTCTTTCACAAGCAAGGATGTTGACATCAAGTGGAATCTGCTTGAAACAATTCAAAAAATATTAAAGGTTGGGATAGCGATAAAGGTAAAAGATCAGGTATAAATTATGAGTATGATTGCATTAAGTCTTTTGCTGAAACTGCTGATTTTCAAGAGCTTAGTGCTGAATATGGGCTTGATCCCCTAATTATGGTTAATTGCTTTAGAGCCTTTGCTTCCCATATTAATGTTCCTAAGGGAAATGGGGATGTGTATCATGAACCTTTTAAAGACACTTCCATAGAAAGTGATATTGTTGTTGATGATTGCAATAAACATGCTCAAACTTCTGAAAGTCCTATTTCTTATAAGAATGTTAATTTTTGTGGAGTACATAGACCTTGTGAACAGAGTCACAACAAGGAAGATTATTGTATCCACCACGGGAATGAAGAAACCCGAATGTGGCACAAGGCTCTAGATGAACTTGGTGAAAAGGTTTGTGAGCTTTATCCTTTTCTTTGAGAACTTTGTGATGACACGGGTGCTTTTAATTTTCAATGCTCAGGCCCTAATAGTCACCTTTCTAATCGAATGAATACCGCAAGTTTGTATTGTGATGACAAGATTACTCTCAATCAGCATGATGAGCTTACTTTGTTTTTGGGGGTGTGAAGAGATATCTAGAAAGACTTCTTTGGTAGACATGAGTGTTTTTGATATTAATAGCACCCTTCGTGGTTATCGTCTCTATTGTGTTAAAGATTGCCTCACAAATACTTACATACAAAATCTTATCAAACATGATATTTTGCCAAGCTATGACAGGACTGATAGATGTTTCCATCTTATTAATAGAGAGGAGGAATCCTCCAAAGTTTCTTCTGTTGTTTCTGTCAGGAAACCAGATTATGTGGAGAAGATGCCTTTCAAGTCTCTCCCTCCAGAAGGAGAGAGTAAGAAGAGTAAGAAGAAGAAGAAGAGGAGTAAAAGGCAAGAGGAAATGGTATCTTCCCCTAAGCATGTTGCTCCTATTATAGATTATGATAATTCTGATCTTGATGATGCTCCCATGCTTGTTACCTATGTTAGTGATCATGATTGGGAAAAGCACTCTACTTTTGATATTGAAAATCTTTTTTGTACCAATTCTAAGGTTAATAAGTGTTGTACCATTAGTACTATCCATGTTCCTTCTTATGACAATATGTTTGATGAATATGCTTTGCGAGATAGCTATTCTATAGCTTATGATGATACTAAACCTCTAGTTTATGATGGTTACGATGATGAGTATAATATTTTCAGTTCACCTACTTTTGAGGAGAAAATTAGTTATGATTACAATATGCCTCCTGTTTTTGATGATTATGGTAATGAGAATAATTGTTCTGTTGAATCTGCTCCTACTACGATTGTTCATGTGGGGAGTATTAATTCTTTTATGCATGTGGCTCGTGATAGGGATGTTTTATGTGATAGCTATATTGTTAATTCTATTCATGATGCTACTGAAAGTTACTATGAGAGAGGAAAACATGGTTTGATGGATCTCAACAATATTAAGTTTCCCCTCTTTTTGTTGGAATTTTTGAAGTTGTACTTATTTTGCCTTCCTATGCTTTTTGCTTTGCGCTTTCATGACTTGTCTCTTTACAAGACTATTTTTCATAGGAAGTGGTTTAGATTTAAATGTGTTTCATATTTGCTTTTTGATGCTCACTCTTGCTTCAAGTTCCTTTATAGCGCCTTTTCCTTAAGCTCTTTTATGGCGCCTACATGAGCATCTTTTCAAATTACTGCGCCTAGCTCAAAGGCATTAAAGAAAAGCACTCTTGGGAGATAACCCATTGTTTTTTTTTTCAGTACTTTTTATTTTATTTGAGTCTTGGAAGTTATTACTACTGTAATAACTGCTCTTTATCCTTTTTATTTCTTTGTTGTGCGAAGAAGAACCTCTAATTTGAGGGAGGTAAGATTTGGGGAAGTTGCTGTCCTGAAACAGATTTCTGCGCTGCACCGTAAAAATTCGTGAAAATTCTCAGAATATCTTTTTGATCTGAAATTTCTTGAGCATATTTCCCAGGATATATCCAAACTTTCATTAGTTTTGCACTTTTCGATTTGAGCAACAGAAGGTCCTCGAAAAAATCAACCTTTGACAGCTGTTCTGTTTTGACAGATTTCTGCCACTATTTGTGTTTGCCTCTCGATCGCTTTCTTTTTGAGTTCTTTTGGTAATGGAACTTTTTGAGGAAGTTGCTACAGTAGTATATGCTTTATATGTGGTGGTTTTTAGTTGGAACTGAACCAAAAAGGGTTGATTTACTATTATGCTTATGCTAACATTGCTAATAGAATTGTGTGAAGTTTTGTATGAAGGAAGTTTTCAAGTGTAGGGATTGGAGAATGATGAGATGAGATGAAGAATTGACAAAAGCTCAAGCTTGGGGATGCCCATGCACCCCAAGAAATATCCAAGAGGTAAAAGCATCGAAGCTTGGGGATGCCCCTGAGGCACCCCCTTCTTCAACGGCAAAAATCTGGTCACCTTTCAAGACACTATATTTTTATTGCTTCATGCATTATGCGTTTTTCTTGGAGTGTCTTTACTTTTTCTTTCATTTTCTTTTGTTTTGGTTGCTTCAATAAATGTTTGTATCACATCATGTTTTTGGAGAGAGACTTATTCCGTTTTTCATTTGCCAAGAACACTCTAGTTTTCACTCTTATCGTTCAACGAGTGTTCTCTTTTTCTGCTACTGCGTTTAGCTTTCATTTTTCGCCTTGATTTTTGTTCAGATCTTGTTTTATCTTTGCATCAAGGTGTATTTATACCACTGGTCTATGTTGGTTTTCATCAAAAGAGTTGTTTCAAAAAGGTTTGAATGGTGTTGGAAAAGAGAAAAAGTTTCATGCAAAAAAGTGGTACAAAAAGGAGCTTGTTTAGACTGTGGCTTAGACTTTTTCATGCCATGCTTGATGTAATTTTGATAGTATGCTTAGTGGTTTTTCTGTAGCATGACTTGTCTCAAATGACTGAGATTACTTAATGAGCCTTTGAAAAAAAATCATGCGTTGTTTTTATTATTTGGAAGCATTAATTTGGTTTTCTCCTTGATGCTTTATTTGGGTATACTTGGCGCATGCTCACAACATGTTTGACTCATACAAAGTCGCCAAAAGCCTCAATGATCATTTAGTTTATGACTTTTTATGCCATTTTATGCTTCTCTTAATGATGTTTTGTCGCTATGCATGATTATGGCCGTTAGTTGGTCGCTCCCAGACTTTTGCTAGCCCTCATTTTGTACTGAGTATGAGCTCTACTCGTGCATCCAACTCCTAAAAACCAAGTTGTTCCAATGTGTCCACCATACATACCTATTAGCAATTTGCTATTCCAAAGTACATTTGACTTGCTTTTATCTATCCTTCAAATTAAACTCTTTTTGGTGTTATGCGAAAATTAGTCAGTAAAGCTCTCACGAACCTGATGGCACACTTTACTTTTCTCGTTCTTAAAAATTTGACATTGTGGCTCTCTTATGTTGAGTTGTTATGCTTGCAAGTTGTAAGTTGGAAATTAGCCCAGCCATACCGTCATGGGGCAAGCTTTCAACATTGCACTTCTTATTTGAGTTGATATCGTGATCTTTTGTTTATGGATACTCGCGATGTGAAATAATTTGGGAATCTTGCGGGATCATGGAGTTTGTATACGTGTTAGAGAAATGCCTGGGCCACTAATCTAAGCCATGCATAATTCATGGTGGAAATTTACAGCATGCCCATAGTGAACATTCGACGACGCATCTCAAAATAAAAAGCTATACCAATGGTAAATAAAAGAGATGCCGAGGTGTTCATTGTCTGTTTGTCCTGTCATTTTGATGTGGGCTTGTTCCATGTCATCGGGCACAGAGGAACCCCGTTGGCGGTTCTCGATGATACGTGTATACTTACAATAACAAGAGCTTGCTTGGGACTCTAAGTCGAGTAGCATGAGGTTTGGGCATTTGTACTTCACGGGACACGAGGTTTTCAACTTATGATTTGTCAAGCATATGCTTCATAATTGTACTCACATTAACTTTAACCATTCAAGATGCCTATGATGGGGGCAATGAGAGCTCAAAGCTAGTAAGTACTATAATTTTTGAAGGTTTATAAAACTTGCAATCACTGCTTCCCTCTACTAAGGGCCTTTCTTTTACTTTTATGTTGAGTCACCACCTTCTACCTTTATGCACCATCTAAGAGAGCATAGTTGTCATTCTGAGTTTAATGTGCATAGTCCCAAAGTGTATCATTGATTGATTCATGATTTTGGTTTCACTTGTTATTAAATTATTTGTATCTAGTCACCCTCTTAAACTTGAAGGTGTCCTATGCATTTATGTTTTGCTATTCCATGAAGTACAAGCTGAAAACAATTTGCTATGTTCTTCCATATGATTTGAACACACGTTTGACTTTCAATGTTTCATTATTCATGATCTTTCATTTGTGTTTCTTTTCATGTTAACATGGTTGCTAAGTTTCTTCTATCAAGATTATGTCTTTCATTCCCATGTTTTAAGTTCTTTGATCTCAGCACTCAATGCTTACTTCGATGATCAAGATTGTGATGGTGCATGTCACCTCAAAAATTATTCTTTTGTTATCACTTACCTACTCAAGGATGAGCAGGAGTTAAGCTTGGGGATGCTGATACATCTCAAACGTATCTATTATTTTTGATGCTCCATGCTTGTTTATGCACCATTTGCCTTGTGTTTCGTTACACTTCGTGGCATTTTTATGCGATTTCCGGAACTAACCTATTGACAAGATGCCACAGTTCTAGTTCCCTGTTTTTTGCTATTTTTGTGTTTCAGAAAAGCTACACAAGAAATATTCTCGGAATTGGACGAAACAAGTTCTGGAACTCCTATTTTTCCTGGACAAAGGTCGAGGACCAAACGGGAGCCGGAGAGGGGCCAGAGGCTGGCCACACAACAGGGGGGTGTGGCCCAGCCCCTGGCCGCGCCCATCCATTGTGAGGCCACCCTAGTCCACTCCTGACGACGCCCCTTCGCCTATAAGAAGCCTCGGGACGGAAAACCCTAAAACAATCGGCATTTTTCCCGGAACAGTTATGCAGCGCCGCCGCCATTGAAGACAAATTTTGGGGGACAGAAGTCTTTGTTCCGGCACCCTGCCAGGACGAGGAAGTGCCCCCGGAGCCATCTCCATCGATCTCCATCACCGTCTCCGCCGTCTCCATTGACCTTACCGCCATCTCCATTACCGTTGCTGTCTCCTATGATGAGGAGGGAGTAGTTCTCCCCCGGGGCTGAGGGCTCTGCCGGTAGCTATGTGGTTCACCTCTCTCACCCATGATGTGATCTTTATGTGATCGTGAGCTTTGTATCTAGTTGAATTGGTAGATGTTATTATTCAGATATTATGCTACTCCAGTGCCTTATATTTGTTAACTCCGGAGATACCTTGTATCATGGTGTGACGGTGACAGTGTGCGCATCATGTGTGTCTTTTTGGTTAATGTCTCTATGAATTGTTGGTGTTTGTTGGAACCATCTAGTGCGTTCATGGTGATAGTGTGGGACAATCTAGTTTGGGGAAATACGGACTTTGAGGAGTGCTTCGTAGCCCTATGCATGATTAGTGTTCATTTTCCATTGGAGAATTGTTTAGAGTGGCATATTGATGTTAGTATCTATTAGTTCAATTATGTTATATTTGTTGGGAGTGTGTCCACTAGTGAAAGTATGATCCCTAGGCCTTGTTTCCAAGCATTGCACACCGTTTCCTTTCAGTTTTGTTACATGTTTGCTTGCAGCGATATTTATTTCAGATTACATTTACTACTTATAATCATCACTACTATTTGTATTTCACTATCTCTTCGCCGAACTAGTGCACCTATACATCTGACAAGTGTATTGGGTGTGTTGGGGACACAAGAGACTTTCTGTATCGTAATTGTAGGGTTGTTTGAGAGGGATAGCTTTGACCTCTTACTCCCTGAGTTTTATAAACCTTGGGTGATCCAATTAAGGGAAACTTGCTGCTGCTCTACAAACCTCTACACTTGGAGGCCCAACACTGTCTACAAGAACAGACGCGTGCGTAGACATCAGCTGGCCGTGCTGCCCTATGGTGTGGCTGGCCCCTGGCTCCCCTCTGTCTCTGATTTGGACCCTGTCTCGTGTCGGGAAAAATAGGAACTCCGGCTCTTGTTTCGTCCAATTCCGAGAATATTTCATGTGTAACTTTTCTGAAACACAAAAATAGCAGAAAACTGGGAACTGACACTGTGGCATCTCGTTAATGTGTTAGTTCCGGAAAATGCATAAAAACGCCGCGAAGTGTAACAAAGCACAAAGCAAATGGTGCATAAACAAGCATGGAGCATAAAAAATTATAGATACGTTTGAGGCGTATCAAGCATCCCCAAGCTTAACTCCTGCTCGTCCTCGAGTAGGTAAGTGATAACAAAACAATAATTTTTTAGGTGACATGCACCAACACAATCTTGCTCAAACGATGTAAAGCATTGAGTGTTGAGATCAAAGTACTCTAAACATGGGCATAAATAACATAATCTTGAAAATAAGACTTAGCAACCATATTATAACATGAAAAGAAACACAAACAAAAGATCATGAGTAATAATTCATTGAAAGTCAAGTGTGTGTTTCGAGCATATAGAAAAACATAGCAAAGTGGTTTTCAGCTTGTCCTTCATGGAGTAGCAAAACATAAATGCATAGGACACCTTCAAGTTTAAGAGGGCACCTAGATACAAATAATTTAAGAACAAAGCAAAACCATAATCATGAATCAATCAATAATAAATTTTGGGACTATGCACATTATACTCAGAATGACAACTATGCTCTCTTAGACGGTGCATAAAGGTAGAAGGTGAAGACTCAACATAAAAGTAAAAGAAAGGCCCTTCACAGAGGGAAGCAGTGATTGCAAGTTTTAGAAACCTCCAAAAATTATGATACTTACTAGCTTTGAGCTCTCATTGCCCCATTATAGGCATCTTGAGTGGTTAAGGTTAATGCGAGTACAATTATGAAGCATATGCTTAACAAATCATAAGTTCAAAATCTCATGCCCCATGAAATACGAATACCCAAACCTCATGCTACTCGACTTAGGTCCCAAGCAAGTTCTTGTCATTGTAAGCATACATGTATCATCGAGAACTCCAACCGGGTACCTCTTGCCCGATGACATGGAAATAAGCCCACATCAAAATGACAAGACAAACAGACAATGGACACCATTGGTATAGCTTTTTATTTTGAGATGCATCGTCAAATGTCCACTACGGGCATGCTATAAATTTCCACAATGAATGTTGCATGGCTTATACTAGCGGCCCAGGCATTTCTCTAACACATATACAAACTCCATGAGCTCTCAAGTTTCCTACTTATTTCACATCGCAGGTATCCATAAACAAAAGATCATGATATCAACTAAATGGGAGTAAGTGCAATGTTGAAACCGTGCCCCATGACAGCATGGCTGAGCTAACTTACAACTTGCAAGCATAACATCAACATAAGAGAGCCACAATGGTCAAATTTATTAAAAGCAATAAAGTAAATGTGCCGTCAGGTTCGTGAGAGCTTTACTGACTAATTTTCATATAACACAAAAAGTTTAATTTGAAGGATAGATAAAAGCAAGACGAATATACTTGAAATAGCAAATTGCTAATAGGTAGATATGATGGACATATTGGAAAACTTTGGTTTTTGGGAGTTGGATGCACAAGAAGTATTCCCTCTCAGTACAAATGAAGGCTAGCAAAAGACTGGGAGCGACCAACTAAGAGAGCAATAACGACCATAATCATGCATAGTGACAAAACATTATTAACCAAAGCATAAAGTGGTATCACAAGTCAAAAACCAAATGATCATAGAGGCTTATGGTGACTTGTTAAAGTCAAACATGTTGTAAGCATGCGCCAAGTCAACCCAAATAAAGCATTAAAGGAGAAAACCACAATAATATGCTCCCATATAATAAAAACAACGCATGATTCTTTCAAAGGCACATTAAGCAATCTCAGTCATTTGAGACAAGTTATGCTACAGGAAAAACTACTAAGCATACTATCAAAATAACATCAAACATGACATGCAAAAGTCTAAGCCACGGTCTAAACAATCTCCCATTTGTACCACTATAGGCATGAAACTTTTTCTCTTTTCCAACACCATTCAACCTTTTTGAAACCACTCTTAAAGATAAAAAACAACATAGAGAAGTGGTATAAATACACCTTGATACAAAGATATAACAAGACCTGAACAAAAATCAAAGCGAAAAACGAAAGCTAAATGCAGTACTAGAAAAAGAGAACACTCGTTGAATGATAAGAGTGAAAACTAGAGTGTTCTTGGCAATAAAAAATGGACTGTGTCTTCTCCAAAGGAAACATGTTGGGGTCCAACAATTTATTGCATCAAACAAAACAAAGAAACCTAAAAGCAAAATTAAATATGCTCCAAGAAAAACGCATAGTATACGAAGCAATAAAAATATAGTGTCTTGAAAGATGACCTGATTTTTGCCGATGAAGAAGGGGTGCCTCGAGGCATCCCAAGCTTTGACGCTTGTACCTCTTGGATATTTCTTGGGGTGACATGGGCATCCCAAGCTTGAGCTTTTGTCCATACTTCATATCATCTCATCATGCTCCTTTCCCTACACTTGAAAACTTCCATCATACAAAACTTCACACAATTCTATTAGCAACATTAGTGTAAGCACGATAGTAAATCTACTCTTTTGGTTCAGTTTTAAAGTCAAGTATAAAACCCATTAAAGCATAAGCTACTGTAGCAACTCTCTCAAAAGTTCCGTGATCAAAAGAACTAAAAAAGAAAGCGATCGAGCGGCAAACACAAATAGTGGCAGAAATCTGTCAAAACAGAACAGCTGACAAAGATCGATTTTTCTGAGGATCTTCTGTTGCTCAACTCGAAAAGTGCAAAACTAATAAAAGTTTGGATATAACCTGGGGCATGTGCACAAGAAATTGCAGATCAAAAAGATGTTCTGAGAATTGTCACGAATTTTTATGGTGCAGCGCAGAAATCTGTTTCAGGACAGCAACTTCCCCAAATCTTACCTTCCTCCAATTAGAGGTTCTTCTTGGCACAAAAAAGAAATAAAAATAATAAGGAGAGGTCATTATAGTAGTAATAACTTCCAAGAGTCAACAAAACGAAAAAGTATTGAAAATAAAACATTGGGTTATCTCCCAAGAGTGCTTTTCTTTAACGCCTTTGAGCTAGGCGCAGAAAGTGGAAATCAAGTAATATCAAGCGATGAAGCATTGATACGTCTCCAAAGTATCTATAATTTTTGATGCTCCATGCTTGTTTTTACACCATTTACCCACTGTTTCGTTACACTTCGTGGCACTTTTATGCATTTTCCGGAACTAACCTATTAACAAGTCGCCACAGTGCCAGTTCCCTGTTTTCTGTTGTTTTTGTGTTTCAGAAGTGATACACAAGAAATATTCTCGGAATTGGACGAAATAAGTTCCTGAAGGCTTATTTTGTCCGGGAGCTTCCAGTCATCTGAAGAGAAGAAGGAGAGGGGCCATAGGCCGCCCTCACGTAGGGCTGGCGCGGCCCAGCCCCTGGCCGCGCCGCCCTGGCGTGAGGAGGCCTGGGGCCACCTCAGACATCGCCCCTTCGCCTATAAACACCCCCCAACGGGAAAAACCTAAGAACCCGATCACTTTTCCAGAACACATCGCGATCCGCCGCCGCCGTCGACCCGAAGATCGGGAGGGTCCAGAAGCTCTTCCCGGCACCCTGCCGGAGAGGGGAATCACCACCGGAGGTCTTCTTCATCGCCATGCTTGCCTCCGGAGCAATGAGTGAGTAGTCTACCTTGGACTATGGGTCCATAGCAGTAGCTAGATGGTTGTCTTCTCCACCTTGTGCTTTATGTTTATATCTCATGAGCTGCCCTACATGATTGAGATCACCGTTATGTAATTCTACATGTTTGGTTTGTTGGGATCCGATGAATATTGGTGTTATGATTGAGTTGCTGTACTGAATATTATCTTTTGTTATCTCTATGTTGTTTATGATCTTGCATGCTCTCCGTTGTTAGTAGCTATCTTGGCCGAGTAGTTGCTAGTGACTCCAAGAGGGGGTATTTATGCTCGATAGTGGGTTCATGCCTCTATTTAACCTGGGGGAGTGACAGAAACCTCTAAGGTTGTAGATGTGCTGTTGCTACTAGGGAGAAAACAACATTCATATGCTCAAGGGCATATGCTTTGTTTACATTACACACTTTGCTTAATGCAATTATCTGTTGTTCACAACTTAATACTTGTGGAGTTCTCGGATTGATTCGCCACAAGTGGATTATTAGTCATAGATGCAGTTGGATGGAGGTCTATGTATTTTGTTGTAATGTCCAGAGTAAATCTCATAGTGATCTTCTTGACATATCACGTTTATCTTTATTCTATTAATTGCCCAACTGTAATTTGTTTACCCAGCATGTGTTATTTATCTTATGGAGAGACACCACTAGTGAACTGTGGACCCTGGTCCTATTTCCATCATATTGCTATCACCTGTTTACTTTACTCGCACTGTTTACTTTACTCGCATACTTCTACTGTTTTCCACTCGATACGCTCATAACCTTTGTTTCAAGCAAACCAGTGAGATTGACAACCTCATCGCAAGTTGGGAACAAAGTACTTGGTTGTGTGTGTGCACGTTCCGTGTTGCAGCTAGCAAGCAAAGCTTGGACGAGGCGCCATATATGAATTGTCCGAAGTTGTCGCAAACTAGCAAGCATCACCTTCAGTCGTTATTGTCCCTTCTCTCCAAGAACGATAAACCTTGGTTTCTTAACTGAGGGAAAACCAGCTGCTATACTCATCACACCTTCCTCTTGGGGTTCCCAACGGACTAGTTGTTCACCACGCACAAGGACCATCAACTGCATATTCCACGTCAACTTGGCATTAGCAGCCTCTTTTTTGGCGCCGTTGCCGGGGAGATTGGAAGACTTCTGCGAGGGGAGTTTTCGCATGCACATCCTTTACTTTGTTATTATTTTGCTTTACTTTATTTATTTTACCTGCATCGTTTTATATCAAAAACCCAAAAAAATTAGAATCCTTGGTAGTTGTTTTTACTTGTTTACTTTCATTTTGCTGAAATGGCCAATCCTAAAAACACCAAGTTGTGTGACTTTACTAGCACGAACAATAGTGATTTTATCTGCACTCCTATTGCACCACCTGCTCCTGCTGCAAACTTTTATGAGATTAAGCCTGCTTTGTTGAACCTTGTTATGAAAGAGAAATTCTCTGGTGCTAGTACTGAAGATGCTGCAGCTCATCTCAACAATTTTGTAGAGCTATGTGAGATGCAGAAATATAAGGATGTAGAAAGTGATATTATTAAGCTCAAGTTGTTTCCTTTTTCTTTGAGAGGAAAAGCTAAAGATTGGTTGTTGTCTTTGACTAAGAATAGTATTGATTCATGGGCTAAGTGCAAGGATGCTTTTATTGGTAGATACTATCCTCCTGCTAAGATTATATCTCTGCGTAGCAATATTATGAAATTTACTCAGTTTGATAATGAACATGTTGCTCAACCTTGGTCTAGAATTTATGATTGGCATGGAAAAACTAAACCTAAAATGACCTTGAGTTTGCTTCTTAGTAGCTTTTACTTTGGACTTGCTCTTCGTTATAGATATGCTTTGGATGCAACTGCAGAAGGAGATTTCCTTCATTGTGATGGAGATCAAGCCTTCAACATTATAAAAAAGTTGATTACAATTTATAGCATGCCAACCTATTTTGATTCCTCTCTTGTGTGCATTTTTAATAGACTTGATACTCTTGAGACTCGCACTGCTAGTTTGAATTCTTGCTACAATACTTTGCGCCAGCATTTTGATTATGTGCCAACAAATTCTGAACCTTCGAGTTGGTATCCTACGGTAAAAATCACCATTAGTGGTGAAACTTTTCATGCTCGTTGTGATATTATGTCTGAATTTTGTCTCATGCCAAAGGATGTTTATGAATCTTTGAGCCTTTGGAAGCTTTCTGAGGGGGGAGAAGGAATTTCTCTTACTAACAATGCCACTATATTTCCCATTGGAATAGCTGAAGGAGTTTTTACAAAAGTCCTAGGAAGAATGATATCTACTGATTATCTTGTTATTGAATGTGTAGGAAAAGGACAAATCACACTTGGGAGATCCCTCCTGAAGCTCCTGGGCGCCGTCATTGATGTGGGAAAAGGCAATATAAGATTAATCTCTCCACCTTGCAATAGCCATGTCTTTCCTAGAGTCAAGAGCAAAGGTAAGAAAGGAAGACGTAAGGCACCCGCTGATCCTAGCACTTCATCACTTGATATTACTTGATTCGCAATTTTCTGCGCCTAGCTCAAAGGCGTTAATGAAAAGCACTCTTGGGAGATAACCCAATGTGTTACTTTCAGTACTTTTTCTTTTATTTGAGTCTTAGAAGTCATTACTACTGTAATGACCGCTCCTTATCTTGTTTATTTTGTTTTTGTGCCAAGAGAAGCCTCTAATTCGAGTGAGGTAAAGATTTGGGGATGTTGCTGTCCTGAAACTGTTTTCGGTGCTGCACCGTAAAAATTCGTATATATTCTCTGTATATCTTTTGGACCTGTTGTCGATGGATTTCGTCTCGCAAGAACACGGGGTACCACACGACGGACCCAAAGATTCGAACGCAGGGGGCTGAACGTGTGAGATCTAGGATCGCAACGAAGCACGGTGACGGAAGCCTTGAGCAGTCGAACGCACTACGCACTGCAGAGAGAGACGCCGAGCTTTACCCAGGTTCAGGGCCCTCGTGGTGAGGTAACACCCCTACTTCCTGCCTTCTTGTATTGCAACGCGACACCTCGCGAGGAGTACAAGGTCTTGGTTACCAAGTTCTAGCTGGCCAGAGGTTGAAGAACCTGCGTGCCCAGCTAGCAACTTGGAGAGGATCAGATCCCATCTAAAGGGTGGCCTCCCCTCCTTTTATAGCGCCAAGGTCCTCCTTCCCCTTATCTTCTTGGGGAAGGGGTTGCCACACACACGGCCAAGGAGGGTGGACAGCTGTAGACTACACTCTTCTGTAGACGTGATCTTCGTAGGGTAGTGGCGCCGGTCCACAGGAGTGGGTGGAGGAAGCTGACGTCTTCCTCTGGCGCCCTGCACCGTCCACGCTATTTTTAGGGGGGTGGCCAACAACCACTGTGCCGCTTTGGGCAGGCACAGCGAAAGTTGGTCTCCTCCCTGTCGGGGGTAGCGTGGGCGGTACGCGGTCTTCTGTCCTTCATCTTCTTGCTCCGCACGCCAACGTGCTGAGCTGGCGTGGACTTGGTCTCTCTCCTCACCAGCGGGGGCTCGTGAGGAGGTCTTCTGGTCCTTAGCATTTTCCACCGTCGTCCTCCTCACGAGGCGCCTCCTCGTGAGGGTCTTCTCCGTAGCTTGGGTCGTTGATTCTCCTCTGGGCTGAAGATGGGCCGATGACGGGGCCCAGGAGCAGGTGGACCGGGATACCCCGGTATCCAGAACACCGACCGTAGCCCCCGGGAGCCCGGCCCGTGAACGCGCCCTCTTGAGGGAGCGAAGGGCCGGGGGCCCCAGAAGCAGCTGGGCCCTCCAACGGCACGCGTCAACCGCGCGGTCAGAGGACCATGCGAAGAAGCGGAGATCGTGGGCATGTGGCGCCCTTGCAGTTGGCGAAGCAAAGCAGCGTGGAGATTGTGCGTAGTGGGTGGGGTAACGGGCATTTTTTCGAACCGTCGCGTCAAGGCCGATGCTTCGGAAACCGCGCCCTGGCCGTCCCCTTAAAAGCTTGGCAGAGAAGGCTCCTTCCTCTTTCCCATAGCACACCGCCGCCTCCACCTCCCTTCCGAAGATCTTGCGCATTTAAATCTTCCTAGCCTCCAATCTTCTCGCTGCAACTCGCCCCCGCCCAGAGCCATGGCACCACGCAGGGCCGTTGGAGCGGCGAGGTCTTCCGTAGGTGTGCCGCGGCCGGCGGCGCCCCTGCTCGACTCCCGCATCAAGAGCAGCCGCGAGCTCCAGACCATCCGAGAGATGGTCGGGAGCAAGAACAATGAGTGGGGCGCCACCCGCATCTGGCACGGCTGCGCGCTGCGGGACACCCTGCCCCCGACGGTGCAACCCTTCTTCCTTTTCTCCGTCTTCGCCGGCCTGTTGCCGCCGTTCTCCCCCTTCTTCCTGGCGATCCTGGAGACTTACGGGATCCAGGCCATCCACCTGCATCCCAAGTCCGTCACCTTGCTGGCGGTCTTCGCTTACGCCTGCGAGGCCTGGATCGGCATCAAGCCGTCGGTGGCATACTTTCGCCACCTCTTCTCCCTCCGGTCCTCTGGGCTGAACCAGAGTTCCGGATGCATCTCCTTCATCGCCACCGCTGGAACGGAGGGCGACTTCATCGACTTGAAGTGGATGAAGAAAGTTGAAGACTTTCGGAGCCGCTGGTTCTTCATCGACATCCTCAAGAATCGGAGCTCTTCCTCGTCACCGGGATCCCTCCCGTCAAGCTCACCACCTGGGCCAGCGAGGCCCTTCCTGAAGAAGCACTGAGGACGCTCCGCCCGCGAATCCGAGATCTCCGGGAGGCCGCTGTCACAGGGACCATGGTCGGGGTGGAGTTCGTCACCCGACGCATCGCCCCCCTGCAGGACCACCGCCGGGAGATCTGGAGGCACAGAGCCGGGGACAACCTCAGGCTCCACATCAGCGAGCTCAATGCCGACGCTTGGGAGGAGGTAATAAGAGCCTTCTTCTCTTCCGTCGCCATCCCCGCCATCCTGCGCAATGCCTTGCCGATCTACAATCTGGGCGCTCGGGAGACCAGCCGCGTCACGGCGGGGATCTTGAAGTTCAACGCCTGGGGCCCGTTCCTTGCCGACGGCGCCGTGCCTGGTCCCCTCCCGAGCGCACCTGCGGCCAGCTCGGAGCAGGACTCGGCAGCAAGGGGGACGGGGCCCACGGCCTCTAGAGACGGCGACGACGACGACGCGGAGTCTGGTGAGCGACTGGTCCGCCGGAGGCGTCCTGAGGGCACTGTGGTGCTCTCAGATTCCTCCGATGACGACTCCTCCTCGCCGGACCAGCCCACCGGGGGAGACGCCGATGCGTCCTCCTCGCGAGACCTGGAGGAGGAGGGGCGCCGAGCCCGCCTGGAGGCGGAGCGCCGCTCCAAGTTTAATGATGAACGCGCCAGCCGGCAACCTGAGGCAGGGGCCTCCCAAAGGAAGAAGCCGGCAGGCGAATCTTCCGCGCCCCCGCCACCACCTTCCTCCCTCCCGAGCAAAAGAGGATGGGTGGAGCGGGATGCCTCGTGAGTGTTCCTGCACAAAGACCTTTACCTTTCGTCTTACCTTTCCCCTAACCTCATTCTCCCTTTTCCTCTCCAGGGATGCCGAGGAGAAGAAGGAAGAGAAGAAGAGGAGGAAGAAGAGGATGACCGGTCAGGCCACGCCGGGCCCTGACCTGGCCGCCACGGCCACACCGACGACGCCGCCGCGCGCCGCCAGAGAAGAAGAGGACCGCGCGTCTACGGACGCGCAGTCCGCTCCGGGAGCCGCTTCGGCTCCCAGCATGACTGAGCCCCCTAGCGCAGGGGGCACACCAGAGACCACGGGGGCAGCTGCGGCTGCCCCCGCTGTAGACAACATCACCACCGCCCCGGAGGCGCCCTCGACGGCCGCGCCGTCCGGCACGAGGACAGCCCCCGAGCCGCGCAGCAAGAGGAGGACGGCCTCCACTGTGCCGGGGCCCTCCAGAGTTCCATCGCCTCCCCTGCCAGAGATCCTGGGGAGGCCTGCGAGGATCGCAGCTGAGCCCCACGCCGCTGACCCATGGGCGGGGGTGCTCACGGCCATGACCGGCGCCCTTCGGGACGAGGTCGTCAGGGCGCGCACCGCTGAGGAGGCGCGCATCGACGAGGGCTGGGCCCTCCTGCACCAAGCCACGGAGAGGTGCTGTCTCCTGGACCAGCGTGCCGCCGAGCGTCGTGAGCAAGCGAGGAAGGAGGTGGAGGAGATCCGCGCCAGCGCGGTCAAGGAGGCCGAAGAAGCTCTGGCGAATGCCAGGGAGTCGGCGAGGGGAGTCCTGGCTAAGGCGCATCAAGAGGCCATGAAGATCATCTCCGAGGCGCGCCAGAAGATCCCCCCCACCGTGGGGCCTCCCAACCCAGCCTTGGCTGGGGAGGAGGCCAAGCGGGCAGCTCAGCACCTCCTGGACCAGGCCAGGACAAATGCCGATGGTCTCCTCGCCAACGCCCAGCAGAGGCTGGACGAAGTCGAGGACCGAGAGGCCCTCCTCCACGCCCGCGAGGAGAGCGCTGATTCCAGGGCGGAGAGCCTGAGCCTGCAGGAGGCTGGGCTCGCCATCCGAGAGGCAGAGGCTCGCGAGCGCGAGCGGGGACTCTGCCTCCGAGAGGAACAGCTCCATGCCCTCGAGGATCGGCTCAACAGGGAGCGAGAGGCCCTCGAGAGCCGGGAGGCAATGGTCGGCCAGTCCACCACTGAGCTGACCCGCCACCAAGAGGCGCTGAACCAGCGCGAGGCTTCCCTCCAGGGAAGGATGGACCACATGCTGAACCCGCGACGGGTCAGCATGGAGCAGGAGTTTGAGCGGAGGTGCGCCGAGTTCACCGAGGCATGCCGCGCGGACTTCCGCTCCAAGACCGATGCCGCCCTGGTGAGGTACAAGCAGGGGCGCGAGACCCTGGAGCGCCAGGTCTGCGACCTGGAGACCGAACTGAGGGGGGCGCACGAGGTGCGCCGGGGCGCCGAGCGCGCCCTTGCCGAAGCCGATGCCACCATCACCTCGCTCCGGCGTGACGTGCAGAGGCTTGAGGAGGAGAACTTGGCGTCGGTCCTGCAGGGTGTGGAGACCTCCAGGGAGCTCCAGGAGGCTAGGGACTCCAAAGAGGAGGCGCGCGTGCTGCGAAGGCAGTGGGTGCAGATGTTCCGCGGGTTCTCAGCCCGCGTCATGGCGGCGGCGCACCGCTTGGGCATCCACGGGCTGAACCTGCCCACCGTCCCTAAGGACGACGGGTCGATCATGCTCTTCTTCAGCCAGCTGGCTGAACAGCTGGACGGCGCATCGGCGAAGGTCCTGGAGCTCATCGACGCCGAGTGCCGAGAGCTGCTGGGGCTCGCGGGGACGCGGATCTTCACCAACCTCCAACGCCTCCGCCCCAACCTCAACCTGGAAGAGGTACTGCAGAGGCCGTCGCCTCCTCCGCCAGGAACCCCTGACCGCGCGGCGGTGGCCAGGGCAGGGTGGTTGCATATGGCCCTACAACGGCTGCAAGCCATCTACGCCCGCCCTGGAGCACCCGCCGCCGCGGACCAGGAGAGCTCCTCCAGCGGCGACACCTCCGGCTCCGGGGAGTCCGGCAGCGGGGAGACTGGGGAGGAAGGCGACGGAGCGTCGGAGTCCAGCGGAGAGGCGTCCTCAGGCTCCAGCCAAGGCGCCGGCGACGACGAGGACGACGCTGCGGTCGCCCAGTAAGCTCCTCCTAGACCTCCTCCAGAAGAACTAGGTTAGCTGCACACTTGGCAGATGTCAGACATTGCCCTGCTGGGCCAGTTTAAGTTGTAATCATACTTAAGGCGTTGTTCGCCAAATTGTCCTCATTTGCACCCTTGCACATTTTTCCTTGTCTCGTCTTTGTCTGGGGAATGCTCTACGCCGTTCAGGGGCCAGCCTCCGAGCGGGACAGCAGCCTAACGCTCAGTATGCAGCTCGTGGTGCAAGGCTAGCGGGCGCTGGCGCTCCAGAGGTGACTGTAATGGCACACAGGACTATTTCCCTGCAGCCCCCCTGGCGTCCAAACACAACAAAGGCGATTCCAGGAGAAGAAACACAAGGCCACAGACAAGGACAGCAGAGTATTTGAAGAAATTGGCACGAATTGTGCGACCCCCACGCGCTCATGCGCTTTCATTCGAGCGTCGCTCGAGAGGAGAGAGCACCATGGATCGTATGAGATGACTGTAATGGGTCCCTTCCCTAGTCAGAGCTCGATCCGTTCTGGGTTTTGCGGGCCTACTGTTTTCTAGGCGAAGGCCCCAGCGCGGACACCGTGCTCCGGCTCTTTCTCGAAAGGCAGTCGAGCGAAAACTCACGTTCACACTAAGTCGCAGTTAGCTGAAATTGTGAGGCTGGTGGAACCAAGACTCACGATTTCGGGCAGTTTCTATAGATTAGAAGAGATTAATGGCGAGTGAGACTGCCGTTACACTTTGTTCCTTGCACAGACGAAGAGCTCCGTTTCCTCAGCCGAAGGCAAGGGGTGACGTCTCTTAAGCCCCCCTGCCCAATCTTCAAGCACCTGGGGACGGGGCCATCGAGGACGGCGCAAGCCTACGTGTCCTCTGGCTCAGGTCCCAGAGATGCGTACCTGTCGAGGAAGCGCTCGCAGAGGTCCCTCCAGGACGAGATGGATCTTGGCGGTAGCCCGCAGAGCCACCGGCGAGGCTCTCCCTTTGTCGCCATCATGAACCAACCGGCCATGACACGCCCGTCTCCTCCCGCCGACCGTATGGCGGCCGCATAATGCTGCAAGAACTCCACGGGATCGGAAGTCCCGTCATAACGCGCACCGATCTCCGGCCGGAAACAAGACGGCCACGTTGCGCGGCGAAGTGGCCCAGCGAGCGCCGCGAAGCCCTCGAAGCCGAGGTCGCCGGGCACCGGCGCACCCTCTCCAATGGCTTCCAGGCCATCAAGGACCTGAAGACGATCTCGGCGACGGCTCGCGTAGACAGCGCGAAGACGAAGACGATGACGATGATCGTCACTCATGTTGAAGCAGATCTGGAAGAAGACACACCACAGCCCCCTACCTGGCGCGCCAAATGTCGATGGATTTCGTGTCGCAAGAACACGGGGTACCACGCGACGGACCCAAAGATTCGAACGCAGGGGGCTGAACGTGTGAGATCTAGGATCGCAACGAAGCATGGTGACGGAAGCCTCGAGCAGTCGAACGCACTACGCACTGCAGAGAGAGACGCCGAGCTTTACCCAGGTTCAGGGCCCTCGTGGTGAGGTAACACCCCTACTTCCTGCCTTCTTGTATTGCAACACGACACCTCGCGAGGAGTACAAGGTCTTGGTTACCAAGTTCTAGCTGGCCAGAGGTTGAAGAACCTGTGTGCCCAGCTAGCAACTTGGAGAGGATCAGATCCCATCTAAGGGGTGGCCTCCCCTCCTTTTATAGCGCCAAGGTTCTCCTTCCCCTTATCTTCTTGGGGAAGGGGTTGCCACACACACGGCCAAGGAGGGTGGACAGCTGTAGACTACACTCTTCTGTAGACGTGGTCTTCGTAGGGTAGTGGCGCCGGTCCACAGGAGTGGGTGGAGGAAGCTGACGTCTTCCTCTGGCGCCCTGCACCGTCCACGCTATTTCTAGGGGGGTGGCCAACAACCACTGTGCCGCTTTGGGCAGGCACAGCGAAAGTTGGTCTCCTCCCTGTCGGGGGTAGCGTGGGCGGTATGCGGTCTTCTGTCCTTCATCTTCTTGCTCCGCACGCCAACGTGCTGAGCTGGCGTGGACTTGGTCTCTCTCCTCACCAGCGGGGGCTCGTGAGGAGGTCTTCTGGTCCTTAGCATTTTCCACCGTCGTTCTCCTCACGAGGCGCCTCCTCGTGAGGGTCTTCTCCGTAGCTTGGGTCGTTGATTCTCCTCTGGGCTGAAGATGGGCCGATGACGGGGCCCAGGAGCAGCTGGACCGGGATACCCCGGTATCCAGAACACCGACACCTGCAATTTCTTGTGCATATGCCCCAGGTTATATCCAAACTTTCGTTAGATGAACACTTTTTGATTTGAGCAACAGAAAACCCCTCAAAAATTCGACCTTTGTCAGCTGTTCTGTTTTGACAGATTTCTGCCAATATTTGTGTTTGCCGCTTTATCGCTTTCTTTTGAGTTCTTTTGATCATGGAAATTTTGGGGAAGTTGCCACAGTAGTATTTGCTATATATGTGGTAGTTTTGGGTTGAAACCTGAAGCAAAAATAGGTTGATTATATGTTATGCCTACACTAATGTTGCTAATAGATTTGTGTTTAGTTTTGTATGAAGGAAGTTTTCAAGTGTAGGGATTGGAGAATGATGAGATGAGTTGAAGAATGGACAAAATATCAAGCTTGGGGATGCCCATGCATCACCCCAAAAAATATCCAAGAAGTACAAGCGTCAAAGCTTGGGGATGCCCCCGAGGCACCCCTTCTTCATCGGCAAAAATCAGGTCACCTTTCAAAACACTATATTTTTATTGCTTCGTGCACTATGTGTTTTTCTTGGAGCGTCAGTTGTTTTAGTTTTCTTAGTTAGTTTAGTTTGTTTGCTGCAATAAATGGTTGGACCCCAACAAATTTCCTTTGGAAGAGATGTACTCGTTTTCATTTGCAAAGAACACTCCGTTTTCATTCTTACAATTTCACCGAGTGTTCTCCTTTTTCCGCTACTGCTTTTGGTTTTCGTTTTCGCCTTGATTTGCATTCAGACCTTGTCATATCTTTTCATCAAGGTGTATTTTTGCCTCTGATCTTTATTGGTTTTCATCAAAATCGGTGTCTTTAAAAATTTCAAATAGTGTTGGAAAAGAGAAAAAGCTTTATGCAAAAAAGTGGTACAAGAAGGATCTTGTGTAGACTGCGGCTTAGGCTTTTTCATGTCATGCTTGATGTCTTTTTGATAGTATGCTTAGTGGTTTTGCTGTAGCATGACTTGTCTCAAATAACTGAGATTGCTTAATGAGCCTTTGAAAAAATCATGCGTTGTTTTTATTGTATGGAAGCATTATTTTGGTTTTCTCCTTGATGCTTTATTTGGGTTGACTTGGCGCATGCTCACACATGTTAGACTCTTACAAAGTTGCCAATAGCCTCTATGATCATTTAGTTTTTGACTTTTGATGCCATCTTATGCTTCTTTTAATGTCGCTTTGTCGCTTTGCATGATTATGGCCATTATTGCTCTCTTAGTTGGTCGCTCCCAGTCTTTTGCTAGCCCTCGCCTTGTACTGAGTATGAGCTCTACTCGTGCATCCAACTCCTAAAAGCCAAAGTTTGCCAAAGTGTCCACCATACATACCTACTAGCAATTTGCTATTCCAAGTAATTTGACTTGCTTTTATTTTCTCTTCAAATTAAACTCTTACCAGTGTTATGCGAAATTCGGTCAGTAAAGCTCTCACGAACCGGAAGGCACACTTTACTTTTTCCTGTTCTTAAAAATTTGACATTGTGGTCTCTTATGTTGAGTTGTTATGCTTGCAAGTTGTAAGTTGGAGACTAGCCCAGCCATGCAGTCATGGGCAAGCTTTCAACATTGCACTTCTTATTTGAGTTGATATCGTGATCTTTTGTTTATGGATGCCCGCGGTGTGAAATGAATTGGGAATCTTGTGGGGATCATAGAGTTTGTATATGTGTTAGGGAAACGCCGGGCCGCTAATCTAAGCCATGCATAATTCATGGTGGAAATTTGCAGCATACCCATGGTGAACATTCGACGACGTATCTCACAATAAAAAGCTAAACAAATGGCAAATAAAAGAGATGTCGAGGTGTTCATTGTCTGCTTGTCCTATCATTTTGATGTGGGCTTGTTCCATGTCATCGGGCACAGAGGTACCCCATTGGCGGTTCTCAATGATATGCATATATTTACAATGACAAGAGCCTTGCTTGGGACTCTAAGTAAAGTAGCATGAGGTTTGGGTACTCGTATTCACGGGACACGAGGTTTTCAACTTATGATTTGTCAAGCATATGCATCATAATTGTTCTCGCATTAACTTTAACCATTCAAGATGCTTATGATGGGGGCAATGAGAGCTCAAAGCTGGTAAGTACCATAATTTTTGAAGGTTATAAAACTTGCAATCACTGCTTCCCTCTGCGAAGGGCTTTACTTTTACTTTTATGTTGAGTCACCACCTTCTTTCTTTATGCACCATTAAGAGAGCATAGTTGTCATTCTTAGTATAATGTGCATTGTCCCAAAGTTTTCATTGATTGATTCATATTGTTGGTTTCACTTGTTCTCAAATTATTTGTATCTAGTCGCCCTCTTAAACTTGAAGGTGTCCTATGCATTTATGTTTTGCTCTCTTTGAAGGACAAGCTAAAAACCATTTGTATGTTTTTCCTTATGATTTGAACACACGTTTGACTTTCATTGTTTCATTTTCATGATCTTTTGTTTGTGTTCATTTGCATGTTTACAACATGGTTGCTAAGTTCTTATTATCAAGATTATATCTTCATGCCCATGTTTTAAGTTCTTATGATCCCAGCTCACAAATGCTTACATACATGATCAAGATTATGTAGGTGCATGTCACCTCAAAAATTATTCTTTTGTTATCACTTACCTACTCGAGGACGAGCAGGAGTTAAGCTTGGGGATGCTTGATACGTCTCCAACGTATCTATAATTTTTGATGCTCCATGCTTGTTTTTACACCATTTGCCCACTGTTTCGTTACACTTCGTGGCACTTTTATGCATTTTCCGGAACTAACCTATTAACAAGTCGCCACAGTGCCAGTTCCCTGTTTTCTGCTATTTTTGTGTTTCAGAAGTGATACACAGGAAATATTCTCGGAATTGGATGAAACAAGTTCCTGAAGGCTTATTTTGTCCGGGAGCTTCCAGTCATCCGAAGAGAAGAAGGAGAGGGGCCACAGGCCGCCCTCACGCAGGGCTGGCGCGGCCCAGCCCCTGGCCGCGCCGCCCTGGCGTGAGGAGGCCTGGGGCCACCTCTGACATCGCCCCTTCGCCTATAAAGACCCCCCGATGGGAAAAATCTATGTACCCGATCGCTTTTCCAGAACACATCGCGATCCGCCGCCGCCGTCGACCCGAAGATCGGGAGGGTCCAGAAGCTCTTCCCGGCACCCTGCCGGAGAGAGGAATTGCTACCGGAGGTCTTCTTCATCGCCATGCTTGCCTCCGAAGCGATGAGTGAGTAGTCTACCTTGGACTATGGGTCCATAGCAGTAGCTAGATGGTTGTCTTCTCCACCTTGTGCTTCATGTTTAGATCTCATGAGCTGCCTTACATGATTGAGATCACCGTTATGTAATTCTACATGTTTGGTTTGTTGGGATCCGATGAATATTGGTGTTATGATTGAGTTGCTGTACTGAATATTATCTTTTGTTATCTCTATGTTGTTTATGATCTTGCATGCTCTCCGTTGTTAGTAGCTATCTTGGCCGAGTAGTTGCTAGTGACTCCAAGAGGGGGTATTTATGCTCGATAGTGGGTTCACGCCTCTATTTAACCTGGGGGAGTGACAGAAACCTCTAAGGTTGTAGATGTGCTGTTGCTACTAGGGAGAAAACAACATTCATATGCTCAAGGGCATATGCTTTGTTTACATTACACACTTTGCTTAATGCAATTATCTGTTGTTCGCAACTTAATACTTGTGGAGTTCTCGGATTGATTCGCCACAAGTGGATTATTAGTCATAGATGCAGTTGGATGGCGGTCTATGTATTTTGTTGTAATGCCCAGAGTAAATCTCATAGTGATCTTCTTGACATATCACGTTTATCTTTATTCTATCAATTGCCCAACTATAATTTGTTTACCCAGCATGTGTTATTTATCTTATGGGGAGACACCACTAGTGAACTGTGGACCCCGGTCCTATTTCCATCATATTGCTATCACCTATTTACTTTACTCGCACTTTTTACTTTACTCGCATACTTCTACTGTTTTCCACTCGATACGCTCATAACCTTTGTTTCAAGCAAACCGGTGAGATTGACAACCTCATCGCAAGTTGGGAACAAAGTACTTGGTTGTGTGTGTGCAGGTTCCGCGTTGCAGCTAGCAAGCAAAGGGTGGACGAGGCGCCATATATGAATTGTCCGAAGCTGTCACAAACTAGCAAGCATCACCTTCAGTCGTTATTGTCCCTTCTCTCCAAGAACGATAAACCTTGGTTTCTTAACTGACGGAAAACCAGCTGCTATACTCATCACACCTTCCGCTTGGGGTTCCCAACGGGCTGGTTGTTCACCACGCACAAGGACCATCAACTGCATATTCCACGTCAACTTGGCATTAGCAAGCATCAAGTTCATAATTTGCTCTATGAATAGAGTCAAAAAGTAATTTCTTTATCTTTCTAGGGAAGTGTTCCATACCTTTATTGTGTGGGAATTGATATTTAATGGTGCCTTCCTTCATATCAATAATGGCACCAACAGTTCTAAGAAAAGGTCTTCCAAAATAATAGGACAAGAAGCATTGCATTCAAAATCCAAAACAAGGAAATCAACGGGAACAAGGTTATTGTATAATAAGAACATCATTAATCCTTCCCAAAGGTTTCTTCTTAGCAACATCAGCAAGAGGAACATCAAAATAACAATTTTCAAGCGGTGGTAAACCAAGCATATCATAAATCTTTCTAGGCATAATAGAAATGCTTGCACCAATATCACATAAAGCATGACAATCAAAATCATTCACATTCATATCAATGATGGGCTCCCAACCATCTTCTAACTTCTTGGGAATAGAAACCTTTTGTTTTAACTTTTCTTCCCTAATTTGCATGAGAGCATTCGTAATATGCTTTGTAAAAGCAACATTCATAGAACTAGCATTAGCTCAAAGCAAGCTTTTGCAAGAACAAAATAACTTCAGAGATATTGCAACCATCAACATCAAAATCATTAGAAGAAGTAGAGCTATTGTCTCCCATACTCCGAAAAATTTCAGCACTTTTTGTAGATTTTTTTTTGCAGTTTTGGGCTTTTTCGCACAAGGAGGAGGAGTTTTCTCTACACCAATCAAAGTAAGAGGATTGCTAGCATCTGAAACAACATCACTAGAGGTGGTAATAGTAAAAACCTTCATATTTCTAGCCATCTCGTCTTCTCTTTCCGACCTAGCATGCAATTCTGCTAACATCCTAACATTTTCATCAATTCTAACTTGAATGGCATTAGTAGCAGCAAAAGGATCAGGTTTAGCAGCCATTCTATTAATCAAATAAGATTGCACATCAGACAAACATGAAATACTAGTTTCAGCTTTAGAAACCTTAGCTTGCAACTCAGGAATATCCCTATTCAAATTATCAAGTTGATGACTAATAGTCTTTAACAAGGCAGATTGTTCCTCCATGGTCTTGGTGAACAACTTGTTCTGCTCATATTGCATCTGCATAAAATTCTTAGTAGCCCTTTCAACTTCTAAAATCCTTTCTTCACTAGGCATTCTAGGTCTACCAAGATAGCCATTATCACTATTAGAAGGATATGGCCTATAATTGTTGCTAGCAAAATCGTTCCTATAAGCACTATAGTTGAAATTATTATTTCTAATGAAGTTAACATCAACATGCTCTTCTTGATCAACCAAAGAGGTTAAAGGAACATTATTAGGATCAGCATGAGATCTATAATTAACAAGCATAGCCATAATAGTATCAATCTTATCACTCAAGGAAGAGGTTTCTTCAACAAAATTTACCTTCTTACCTTGAGGAGCTCTCTCGGTGTGCCACTCAGAATAATTTACCATCATATTATCAAGAAGCTTTGTTGCGGCGTGCTAATGCCAAGTAGACGTGGAATATGCAGTTGATGGTCCTTGTGCGTGGTGAACAACCAGCCCGTTGGGAACCCCAAGAGGAAGGTGTGATGAGTATAGCAGCTGGTTTTCCCTCAGTTAAGAAACCAAGGTTTATCGTTCTTGGAGAGAAGGGACAATAACGACTGAAGGTGATGCTTGCTAGTTTGCGACAGCTTCGGACAATTCATATATGGCGCCTCGTCCAAGCTTTGCTTGCTAGCTACAACACGGAACCTGCACACACACAACCAAGTACTTTGTTCCCAACTTGCGATGAGGTTGTCAATCTCACCGGTTTGCTTGAAACAAAGGTTATGAGCGTATCGAGTGGAAAACAGTAGAAGTATGCGAGTAAAGTAAACAGTGCGAGTAAAGTAAACAGGTGATAGCAATATGATGGAAATAGGACCAGGGTCCACAGTTCACTAGTGGTGTCTCTCCATAAGATAAATAACACATGCTGGGTAAACAAATTACAGTTGGGCAATTAATAGAATAAAGATAAACGTGATATGTCAAGAAGATCACTATGAGATTTACTCTGGGCATTACAACAAAATACATAGACCGCCATCCAACTGCATCTATGACTAATAATCCACTTGTGGCGAATCAATCCGAGAACTCCACAAGTATTAAGTCGTGAACAACAGATAATTGCATTAAGCAAAGTGTGTAATGTAAACAAAGCATATGCCCTTGAGCATATGAATGTTGTTTTCTCCCTAGTAGCAACAGCACATCTACAACCTTAGAGGTTTCTGTCACTCCCCCAAGTTAAATAGAGGCATGAACCCACTATCGAGCATAAATACCCCCTCTTGGAGTCACTAGCAACTACTCGGCCAAGATAGCTACTAACAACGGAGAGCATGCAAGATCATAAACAACATAGAGATAACAAAAGATAATATTCAGTACAGCAACTCAATCATAACACCAATATTCATCGGATCCCAACAAACCAAACATGTAGAATTACATAACGGTGATCTCAATCATGTAGGGCAGCTCATGAGATATAAACATAAAGCACAAGGTGGAGAAGACAACCATCTAGCTACTGCTATGGACCCATAGTCCAAGGTAGACTACTCACTCATTGCTCCGGAGGCAAGCATGGCGATGAAGAAGACCTCCGGTGGCGATTCCCCTCTCCGGCAGGGTGCCGGGAAGAGCTTCTGGACCCTCCCGATCTTCGGGTCGACGGCGGCGGCGGATCGCGATGTGTTCTGGAAAAGTGATCGGGTTCTTAGGTTTTTCCCATTGGGGGGTGTTTATAGGCGAAGGGGCGATGTCTGAGGTGGCCCCAGGCCTCCTCACACCAGGGCGGCGTGGCCAGGGGCTGGGCCACGCCAGCCCTACGTGAGGGCGGCCTGTGGCCCCTCTCCTTCTTCTCTTCGGATGACTGGAAGCTCCCGGACAAAATAAGCCTTCAGGAACTTATTTCGTCCAATTCCGAGAATATTTCCTGTGTATCACTTCTGAAACACAAAAACAACAGAAAACAGGGAACTGGCACTGTGGCGACTTGTTAATAGGTTAGTTCCGGAAAATGTATAAAAGTGCCACGAAGTGTAACGAAACAATGGGTAAATGGTGTAAAAACAAGCATGGAGCATCAAAAATTATAGATACGTTGGAGACGTATCAAGCATCCCCAAGCTTAACTCCTGCTCGTCCTCGAGTAGGTAAGTGATAACAAAAGAATAATTTTTGAGGTGACATGCACCTACACAATCTTGATCATGTATGTAAGCATTTGTGAGCTGGGATCAAAAGAACTTAAAACATGGGCATGAAGATATAATCTTGATAATAAGAACTTAGCAACCATGTTGTAAACATGAAAATGAACACAAACAAAAGATCATGAAAATGAAACAATGAAAGTCAAACGTGTGTTCAAATCATAAGGAAAAACATACAAATGGTTTTCAGCTTGTCCTTCAAAGAGAGCAGAACATAAATGCATAGGACACCTTCAAGTTTAAGAGGGCGACTAGATACAAATAATTTGAGAACAAGTGAAACCAACAATATGAATCAATCAATGAACTTTGGGACAATGCACATTATACTAAGAATGACAACTATGCTCTCTTAATAGTGCATAAAGAAAGAAGGTGGTGACTCAACATAAAAGTAAAAGAAAGGCCCTTCGCAGAGGGAAGCAGTGATTGCAAGTTTTATAACCTTCAAATATTATGGTACTTACCGGCTTTGAGCTCTCATTGCCCCCATCATAAGCATCTTGAATGGTTAAAGTTAATGTGAGAACAATTATGATGCATATGCTTGACAAATCATAAGTTGAAAACCTCGTGTCCCGTGAATACGAGTACCCAAACCTCATGCTACTTTACTTAGAGTCCCAAGCAAGGCTCTTGTCATTGTAAATATATGCATATCATTGAGAACCGCCAATGGGGTACCTCCGTGCCCGATGACATGGAACAAGGCCACATCAAAATGACAGGACAAGCAGACAATGAACACCTCAACATCTCTTTTATTTGCCATTTGTTTAGCTTTTTATTGTGAGATGCGTCGTCGAATGTTCACCATGGGTATGCTGCAAATTTCCACCATGAATTATGCATGGCTTAGATTAGCGGCCCGGCATTTCCCTAACACATATACAAACTCCATGATCCCCACAAGATTCCCAATTCATTTCACACCGCGGGCATCCATAAACAAAAGATCACGATATCAACTCAAATAAGAAGTGCAATGTTGAAAGCTTGCCCATGACTGCATGGCTGGGCTAGTCTCCAACTTACAACTTGCAAGCATAACAACTCAACATAAGAGACCACAATGTCAAATTTTTAAGAACAGGAAAAAGTAAAGTGTGCCTTCCGGTTCGTGAGAGCTTTACTGACCGAATTTCGCATAACACTGGTAAGAGTTTAATTTGAAGAGAAAATAAAAGCAAGTCAAATTTAGTTGGAATAGCAAATTGCTAGTAGGTATGTATGGTGGACACTTTGGCAAACTTTGGCTTTTAGGAGTTGGATGCACAAGTAGAGCTCATACTCAGTACAAGGCGAGGGCTAGCAAAAGACTGGGAGCGACCAACTAAGAGAGCAATAATGGCCATAATCATGCAAAGCGACAAAGCGACATTAAAAGAAGCATAGGATGACATCAAAAGTCAAAAACTAAATGATCATAGAGGCTATTGGCGACTTTGTAAGAGTCTAACATGTGTGAGAATGCGCCAAGTCAACCCAAATAAAGCATCAAGGAGAAAACCAAAATAATGCTTCCATACAATAAAAACAACGCATGATTTTTTCAAAGGCTCATTAAGCAATCTCAGTTATTTGAGACAAGTCATGCTACAGCAAAACCACTAAGCATACTATCAAAAAGACATCAAGCATGACATGAAAAAGCCTAAGCCGCAGTCTACACAAGCTCCTTCTTGTACCACTTTTTTGGCATAAAGCTTTTTCTCTTTTCCAACACCATTTGAAATTTTTATAAACACCTCTTTTGATGAAAACCAATAAAGATCAGAGGCAAAAATACACCTTGATGAAAAGATATGACAAGGTCTGAATGCAAATCAAGGCGAAAATGAAAACCAAAGCAGTAGCGGAAAAAGAAGAACACTCGGTGAAATTGTAAGAATGAAAACGGAGTGTTCTTTGCAAATGAAAACGAGTACATCTCCTCCAAAGGAAATTTGTTGGGGTCCAACCATTTATTGCAGCAAACAAACTAAACTAACTAAGAAAACTAAAACAACTGACGCTCCAAGAAAAATACATAGTGCATGAAGCAATAAAAATATAGTGTTTTGAAAGGTGACCTGATTTTTGCCGATGAAGAAGGGGTGCCTCGGGGGCATCCCCAAGCTTTGATGCTTGTACTTCTTGGATATTTCTTGGGGTGATGCATGGGCATCCCCAAGCTTGAGCTTTTGTCCATTCTTCAACTCATCTCATCATTCTCCAATCCCTACACTTGAAAACTTCCTTCATACAAAACTAAACACAATTCTATTAGCAACATTAGTGTAGCATAACATATAATCAACTTCTTTTTGCTTCAGGTTTCAACTCAAAACCAGCACATATATAGCAAATACTACTGTAGCAACTTCCCCAAAAGTTCCATGATCAAAAGAAAACTCAAAAGAAAGCGATAAAGTGGCAAACACAAATATTGGCAGAAATCTGGCAAAACAGAACAGCTGACAAAGGCCGAATTTTTGAGGGGTTTTATGTTGCTCAAATAAAAAAGTGTTCAACTAATGAAAGTTTGGATATAACCTGGGGCATATGCACAAGAAATCGCAGGTCCAAAAGCTATACAGAGAATTTATACGAATTTTTATGGTGCAGCACCGAAAACAGTTTCAGGACAGCAACATCCCCAAATCTTTACCTCACTCGAATTAGAGGCTTCTCCTGGCACAAAAACAAAATAAACAAGATAAGGAGCGGTCATTAAAGTAGTAATGACTTCCAAGACTCAAATAAAAGAAAAAGTACTGAAAGTAAAACATTGGGTTATCTCCCAAGAGTGCTTTTCTTTAACGCCTTTGAGCTAGGCGCAGAAAATTGCGAATCAAGTGATGAAGCATCAAGCTCATAATTTGCTCTAAGAATAGAGTCAAAAAGTAATTTCTTCCTTTTCCTAGGGAAGTGTTCCATACCTTTTTTGAGTGGGAATTGATATTTGATAGTGCCTTCCCTCATATCAATGATAGCACCTACAGTTCGAAGAAAAGGTCTTCCCAAAATAATAGGACATGAAGCATGGCATTCAACGTCCATAACAAGAAAATCAACGGGAACAAGGTTATTGTTAACCACAATAAGAACATCATTAATCCTTTCCAAAGGTTTCTTCTTAGCAACATCAGCAATAGGAACATCAAAGTAACACTTTTCAAGCGGTGGTAAATCAAGCATGTCATAAATCTTTCTAGGCATGATAGAAATACTAGCACCTAGATCACATAAAGCATGGCAATCAAAACCATTAACATGCATATCAATGATGGGTTCCCAACCATCTTCTAACTTCTTGGGAACAGAGGCTTTTTGTTTCAACTTTTCATCCCTAATTTTTATGAGAGCATTGGTAATATGCTTAGTAAAAGCAACATTTAAAGAACTAGCATTGGGAGTCAAAGCAAGCTTTTGCAAGAACAAAATTACTTCAGATATATTGCAGCCAACAACATCAAAATCATTAAAAGAAATAGAGCTATCATCTCCCACACTCCGAAAAAAATTAGCACTCTTTTGAGAAAAAGTTTTGGCAGTTTTAGGCTTTTTAACACAAGGAGTGGGAGTTTTCTCTACCCCAATCAAAGTAAGAGGATTGCTAGCATTAAGAGCAACATCATTAGAGGTAGTAATGGTACATACCTTCATATCTCTAGCCATCTCATCTTCTCTTTCCCACCTGGCATGCAATTCCGCTAACAATCTAATATTTTCATCAGTTCCAACTTGAATATCGTTAGCAGTAGCAAAAAAACATTGTTTTCTTTCACAACATTAGGCAACACTTTTAATTTCAGAATTTCAACATCATGAGCAAGGCTATCAACTTTAGAAGCAAGAATATCAATTTTGCCTAACTTTTTCTCAACAAACTTGTTAAAAGCAGTTTGCTTACCGATGAAGTCCTTGAGCATTACCTCAAGCTCGGAGGGCGCGACCCTAGTGTTTGTTGTAGGAATTACCATAAGAGTTACCATAACCATTACCATTGGTAGAAGGATACGGCCTATAATTGTTACTAGGAAAATTGTTCCTATAAGCATTGTTGTTAAAATTATTATTTCTAATGAAATTCACATCAACATGCTCTTCTTGAGCAACCAGAGAGGCTAAAGGAACATTATTAGGATCAACATGAGTCCTATCATTAGCAAGCATAGCCATAATGGTATCAATCTTATCATTCAAGGAAGAGGTTTCCTCAACAGAATTTACCTTCTTACCTTGTGGAGCTCTCTCGGTGTGCCATTCGGAATAATTTACTATCATGTTATCGAGTAGCTTTGTTGCGGCGCCCAAGGTAAGGGATATAAAAGTGCCTCCAGCAGCTAAATCCAATAGGTTCCTCGAAGAAAAATTCAGTCGTACATAAAAAGTTTGGACAATCATCCAAGTAGTCAGTCCATGAGTGGGGTAATTATTTATCATAGATTTTATTCTTTCCCAAGCTTGAGCAACATGTTCATTATCAAACTGAGTAAATTTTATAATATTGCTACGCAGAGATATAATCTTAGTAGGAGGATAGTATCTACTAATAAAAGCATCCTTGCACTTAGCCCATGAATCAATACTATTCTTAGTCAAAGATAGCAACCAATCTTTAGCTTTTCCTCTCAAAGAAAAAGGAAACAACTTGAGCTTAATAATATCACTTTCTACATCCTTATATTTCTGCATCTCACATAGCTCAACAAATTTGTTGAGATGAGCTGCGGCATCTTCAGTACTAGCACCAGAGAATTGCTCTTTCATAACAAGGTTCAACAAAGCAGGCTTAATCTCATAAAAGTTTGCAGCAGGAGCAGGTGGTGCAATAGGAGTGCAGATAAAATCACTATTGTTCGTGCTAGTAAAGTCACCCAACTTGGTGTTTTCAGGATTAGCCATTTCAGCAAAACGAAAGTAAACAAGTAAAAACAACTACCAAGGATTCTAATTTTTTGGGGTTTTTGATATAAAACGATGCAGGTAAAATAAATAAAGTAAAGAAAAACAATAACAAAGTAAAGGATGTGCGTGCAAAAAACTCCCCTCGCAGAAGTCTTCCAATCTCCCCGGCAACGGCGCCAGAAAAGAGGCTGCTAATGCCAAGTTGACGTGGAATATGCAGTTGATGGTCCTTGTGCGTGGTGAACAACCAACCCGTTGGGAACCCCAAGAGGAAGGTGTGATGAGTATAGCAGCTGGTTTTCCCTCAGTTAAGAAACCAAGGTTTATCGTTCTTGGAGAGAAGGGACAATAACGACTGAAGGTGATGCTTGCTAGTTTGCGACACCTCCGGACAATTCATATATGGCGCCTCGTCCAAGCTTTGCTTGCTAGCTGCAACGCGGAACCTGCACACACACAACCAAGTACTTTGTTCCCAACTTGTGATGAGGTTGTTAATCTCACCGGTTTGCTTGAAACAACGGTTATGAGCGTATCGAGTGGAAAACAGTAGAAGTATGCGAGTAAAGTAAACAGTGCGAGTAAAGTAAACAGGTGATAGCAATATGATGGAAATAGGACCGGGGTCCACAGTTCACTAGTGGTGTCTCTCCATAAGATAAATAACACATGCTGGGTAAACAAATTACAGTTGGGCAATTGATAGAATAAAGATAAACGTGATATGTCAAGAAGATCACTATGAGATTTACTCTGGGCATTACAACAAAATACATAGACCGCCATCCAACTGCATCTATGACTAATAATCCACTTGTGGCGAATCAATCCGAGAACTCCACAAGTATTAAGTTGCGAACAACAGATAATTGCATTAAGCAAAGTGTGTAATGTAAACAAAGCATATGCCCTTGAGCATATGAATGTTGTTTTCTCCCTAGTAGCAACAGCACATCTACAACCTTAGAGGTTTCTGTCACTCCCCCAGGTTAAATAGAGGCATGAACCCGCTATCGAGCATAAATACCCCCTCTTGGAGTCACTAGCAACTACTCGGCCAAGATAGCTACTAACAACGGAGAGCATGCAAGATCATAAACAACATAGAGATAACAAAAGATAATATTCAGTACAGCAACTCAATCATAACACCAATATTCATCGGATCCCAACAAACCAAACATGTAGAATTACATAACGCTGATCTCAATCATGTAGGGCAGCTCATGAGATCTAAACATGAAGCACATGGTTGAGAAGACAACCATCTAGCTACTGCTATGGACCCGTAGTCCAAGGCAGACTACTCACTCATCGCTCCAGAGGCAAGCATGGCGATGAAGAAGACCTCCGGTGGCGATTCCCCTCTCCGGCAGGGTGCCGGGAAGAGCTTCTGGACCCTCCCGATCTTTGGGTCGACGGCGGCGGCGGATCGCGATGTGTTCTGGAAAATTGATCGGATATTTAGGTTTTTCCCGTCGGGGGGTCTTTATAGGCGAAGGGGCGATGTCAGAGGTGGCCCCAGGCCTCCTCACGCCAGGGCGGCATGGCCAGGGGCTGGGCCGCGCCAGCCCTACGTGAGGGCGGCCTGTGGCCCCTCTCCTTCTTCTCTTTGGATGACTGGAAGCTCCCAGAGAAAATAAGACTTCAGGAACTTGTTTCGTCCAATTCTGAGAATATTTCCTGTGTATCACTTCTGAAACACAAAAACAGCTAGAAAACAGGGAACTGGCACTGTGGCGACTTGTTAATAGGTTAGTTCCGGAAAATGCATAAAAGTGCCACGAAGTGTGTCGTCGTGGTGAAACAACATATGCCATGGGATGACTTAAATGGGGGCCGAACTAGATGCTGGAGGATTCGGGAGAGGGGAACGAGCTAAAAAGCACGACAGAAAGGAACACAGATCTACCCAGGTTCGGGGCTCTCGTAAGGAGATAACACCCCTACTCCTGCTCTACTGGTTACTTATTTGGATCGATGGAGTATACAACAGTGACCAAGCTCTCTGCTAGAGGAGGAAGATGAACTGCTAAGTGTAGGAATACTCAGTGACCAACCCCTTCCTAGGGCTCCCTGTGCCACCTTATATAGTGGTGGCCAGGGTTACAACGGTCACCTGAGACCAGGGGACACCAACTATACTCCAAGTAGGGCAAGCTGACGAAGGCACACGCCCTTGACTTTCTCCCTGATTGCTCTCGATGGGACTCACCCTTGCTGTATCTTGTACTTCCTGGACTATGACCTTACCACTCTGAGGTAAGGGCTGTACTTGTGCACAGTGAGGGTAGGTAGACCTCCACTGTGCACCCTGTCACCATGCACTGCTTCCATGCTTGGATGTCTTCCTCCTTGATTGTAGGGATGTGACTCCCTGGTTGACCTACGTGACCCGGATATGACCGTTGGCCATATCCCGGACCTATATGCCGGACCATCATCCTAGGAAGGTCGGGTAATCCGGCCTCCCCTGCCCCTGCACAATATATCAGACAAGTTAGGCCGACATATCTAAGCATATGCTGGCACTCCTCAATAAGTATTCCGGTTATACCGGCATATCCGAACACTAGCCGGGATATATATATATATATGCCGGCCTGGCCGATGCTCTCATATTCCGGCCAGGCCCTTCCTTGGTCAACCGGCATAAAGTCAACCATAGTCCTTGTATCTTTCTAGTCTCTTGACCCTACCGGGGGTCATCCCCCCGACATTAGTCCCCGAAGCTGTCGAGGTCCCCCAGTCTTGACTGAGGGGCCTTGGCAGATTTAACATGATACCTCTTTTGCTATATCCCGGCGTATGATTTTACACCGGCAATCACACTGTATGCCGGCTCTCCTTTCCTTTCCACAAGTTAATCCGGCCGATCCCGGGGTATTCCGGACGGAACCTATTCCCCGGGCAGTTATTCCGGCATGACGAGACTTCCTTGAGAAGCCAAGCCCGATAGTTTGCATCGAAACTTGCAACTGCCCTACCATCATGAACGGTCATACGACATGATGGTTCACAGCGCCTTTACTGCAGGCCATCATTGCCTAGTGGCTCGGTTACTGTAACCGCTGCCCCACTCCGTGCTGCCACATGGCGACTGATCACTCTAAGATTTACACATATATCTGAACCTTGCAACCATAAAACTTGTCTGTTTTACCTCATTTCTACCAGTGTTGCACCAACATTTTACATCATTTGATCCTTTGTCACAGATCAGTGCGCCAAGGCACTTAAATCTACAAGTCAGAGTAATTCAAACCAAAGACCAAGCCACCAGGAATGGAGGAGTACATCTTGAGGAGCAAGAAAAGCAAGCACGGCAGAAAGTGGCTGGTACGGCACAAGAAGACAGGAAAAACGGCAAAAGCAGAAAAGCCGCTGCCGCCACCAACTTCCCACTACTCCTCTACGCCGCAGCAAGAATGCCACAAAAAGTCTTTAAAAGGAGAGGTCCAGGTTCACTCCCACCATATCCATCTCTCACCTCGCATCCACAGCCACTCCATCCATCCACCACTACTCCACAAAAACCTTCCTCCTCCATAGTCCAACACAAAAAACTTTTCCACCCTTTTCCCTCTTCTCCTCTGTTGTAACAAGACTGGATCCATGGCATCCACCAAGAACTCCAAGAACTCCCTCAGGAACCTCAAGAACACAGGATGAACATAGCCCCAAGGATCTGAAGGCCCAGCTCTCCCTCAACCTCTGCATCCTCTGCCGCGACAGCAATTCTTCTACTTTCTCTGCCACGGCAAGCCTTCGGTGACAAACAGCAAATCTCTCTTCCTTTCCCTCATGCTCTGTGATCTGTTGTGTTGATCTTGCGTTGTAAAGCAGTTTGAAACTTGTCTTTGACCTTTGCTATGGTTTGAGTGACACACTCCATTGTAAACTCTAAGACTACTGTGAAAACTGTGTTGCACTTGCTTGATCTGTAGGTGTAAGACTAGTCTCTGCACCTAGTTCCAAAAACATATCCCTGTCTAAAATTTGCTAGTTTGTTCAATGCTTTCTTGTCTGACAAACAAGAAATCCTTGAACTTGTTATGTTAAAACTTCCCTGCTCAAAACCTCCTGTTACTTTTCTGTTTACAACACCAAAAACCCCACTTTTCTGCTTAGCTTCTGGAAATTAGGAAATAGTCTCATTTGTGTTGATCCCTGTGGAGACGACTAGAAAAACCCCCCTATAATCTCAACAGATCAAAATTGGCGCCGTTGTCGGGGATCAACTTTTGATTGTTTCCTTAGATTACAGTAGACTAAGCTGTGTAAATACTTGTTCCAATTTGCAATCTTTGATTGTCTGTTTTAATGACTTGTCTGTGATCAAGCTTAGAACTTTTATTAGGGGATTTAGTTCACTAACCCTTGATCAAGTTCTTGTCTGTAATTGTGTGTAGAACAATGATTTCATCTAATCTCCGTGGGAATTCAGTTGATGCAGTCCTCTGAAGATTCTCCACTAGCCCCATTTGATCCTGAGCCAGAGAGGACTTTGTTTGCAAGAAAGAGAGCAGCTTCTAAATTTTCTGCTGAAGATTTGGAAACCTCTGTCTCAGATTTGGAATCGTCATCCTCAGATTTCAGCATGGGTGATAAGAAGTTGAGAGATTTGTGGATTCCCAAGGACCAGATCAACAATGCAGATGTGATTATGCCTGCAATACAAGCAAACAACTGGGAAATCAAGCCAGCTCTGATCAATATGGTGCAACATAATCCCTTCAAAGGTTCTGCTTTGGAGAGCCCCCATGAGCATATCAGAAACTTTCTGGAGTACTGCAACACTTTGAAGCACAATGGTGTTCCTCCTGAAGCCATCAGGATGCAATTGTTTCCCTTCTCACTGTCTGGACTTGCAAAAGTTTGGTTCCACTCTCTTCCTATTCACTGCAGAGACACATGGGAACATGTTCTTCAAGCCTTCTTTGAGAGATATTTCCCTCCAACCAAAGCAGCTGAGTGCAGAGACAAGATAACAAGATTTGTGCAATATGAAGGAGAAAGCCTGTATGATACTTGGCAGAGATACCAAGGTCTCATCAGGATGTGTCCCAACCATGGCCAGGAGCAATGGCTCATCTTGCAAACCTTCTACAAGGGTTTGACAGAGCAAACCAGATCATTTGTTGACTCAGCTGCTGGAGGTGGAATCATGAACAAGACCCTTGATGAAGCTACTGAGTTGATTGAGAGCATGGCATCACACAACTTCTCCTGGACAAATGAAAGAGCTGTCCACCCCAACAATCAGCTGCAGATTCAGTCAAGTGGCCAGAATGCTTTGGAAGCCAAGTTGGAGAGTTTAACAACTCAGCTTGCCCAGCTCATGACAGAAAGAAACAGCCAAGCTTTGGTTCCTGTCAACCAAGTTACTTCTGCCTGTGCAATTTGTGGAAAAGAAGGCCATTCTCTCATGGAATGTACCTTGTCTGCACCTCCTGAAGCCATGATATCAGAGGTGAACTATGCCCAGAATCAAGGGCCATATTCCCAAAGTTACAACCCCTCTTGGAGAAACCACCCCAACCTTTCTTACAAGAGCAATAATCAGCAAAGTTACCCAGCACCAGGGCAGCAGCACTATGCCCAAGCATCCCAGCAGAGTTACCATCAGCCTGGACAACAAAATTTCAGACCCCAAGGTCAAGTGCAACACCCACAACAACAACACCACCCAGTACATCAGCAAACTACTTCATCCAGCAGTAGCAGCCAATCTGAGCTTGGAGAAATGATGAAGCTACAGAAGGAAATGTTCAGTGGAATGCAAGAAACTATGAAAATGCAATCTGAACTTTTCTACAAGACTATGCAGCAACTCACTGCTGGAATCCAGACCAACAACATTGGAAAACAAGCTGAAGGAAAACTGCCAGCCCAAGCAGAGAAAAACCCAAAACAGTGTGGTGCCCTTTCCACTACTGAAGTTATTGATGCAGTCACCACTAGGAGTGGGGTGAACACTGAACCCTTACTCAAAACCCCACCAAATGTCACTTATGTTGCTCCACAGAGAAGACCCACCGTGCAGCAACAAACACCTCCAGAAATTGTTCTGCCAAGGCAGGAAAAATCAACAGGACAGCCTGCCCAGACAGAAAACCCTGCCAAGGCACAGATCTCTGCCACAGAACCAACAGAGAAGCCTTTGTTGATGAAAGTGCCATTTCCAGAGAGATTGGACAAGACCAAGGAGGAGAAGCAATACTCTAAATTCCTTGAGACCATGAAGGAAGTGCAAATCACCATCCCCATCTTGGATGCAGTGTTGCACATTCCCCTATATGCAAAGTTTTTCAAAGATCTGATCACAAGGAAGAGGAGTTTGGACAGCCCTGAGTTAGTAGCCTTGACAGAAGATTGCAGTGCTGTGATCTTGAACCACATGCCCAAGAAGCTACAAGACCCTGGAAGTTTCAGCATTCCCTGTGTAGTGGGAAGAAAAACCTTCACAGCCCTTTGTGACTTAGGTTCCTCAGTGAGTGTGTTACCCTCTGCTGCAAGCCAGATTCAGCAGCTGGGAACGTTGAAGCCTACCCCAATGACACTTCAACTTGCTGATAGAACCTTGAGAAAACCAGTAGGAGTCCTTGAAGATGTGCCAGTCCAAGTTGGCAACTTTGCATATCCTGTGGACTTTGTTGTGCTAGAGATGGAAGACAATGCTGAATCAATGATTCTAGGCAGGCCATTCTTGGCAACTGCTGGTGCCATCATTGATGTCAAAGGTGGAACCCTCAAATTACAATTTGGATCAGAGCAAGCTGAATTCAGCATGAAACATGCCACTCACTTACCCAATGTTCCTGAACATTGCCATTCCATTGATGTTGTTGAAAGAAGTGTGCTAGAAACTTTGCCAGAACCTGAGCAAGAAGAGCCTGAAGCTCAAGTCTTTGTTACTGCTGAAACCACCAATGTACAGCAGCTCTGTGAAGTGAAAATTTGTGAAATTGTACCTGTGTCAAGTGCAAGAGAACCAGCTCATCTAGCTCACCATTCTGTTGTGGAGCTCAAAGAATTGCCTTCCCATCTGAAATACTCATTCTTGGAGAAGGAAAAGTTACACCCTGTGATTATTAGTTCTGCCCTTTCAAGTGAGCAAGAAGAAAGTCTTCTGTCTATTCTGAAGCTGTACAAGAATGTTATTGGATATTCCATTGATGACATCATTGGCATTAGTGAGAAAGTGTGTTCTCACAGGATCCACTTAGAAGAAGGCAGCAAGCCAACAAGAGAAGGACAGAGGAGACTAAACCCTGCTATGCAAGATGTAGTAAAGAAGGAAGTTCTGAAATTATTAAAGGCTGGAATGATATACCCCATCTCTGACAGTGAGTGGGTGAGTCCTATCCACATTGTGCCCAAGAAAGGTGGCTACACTGTTGTTGAAAATGAAGAAGGAAGGCTCATGACCACAAGACCTGTTACAGGATGGAGGATGGTGAATGACTTCAGAAAATTGAACAAAGCTACAAGAAAAGATCACTTCCCTCTGCCATTCATGGACCAGATGCTAGAGAGACTTGCTGGCCAGAAGTACTACTGCTACCTTGATGGTTACTCTGGATTTCTGCAGATTCCAATCCACCCTTCTGACCAAGACAAGACCACATTCACCTGCCCATATGGAACCTTTGCTTACAAAAGGCTACCATTTGGCCTTTGCAATGCTCCAGGCACCTTCCAGAGATGCATGATGTCCATATTTTCTGATCACATTGAGAAGATTATGAAAGTTTTCATGGATGATTTCACTGTGTATGGAAAAGACTTCGAAGCCTGCTTGAAGAACCTCACCTTAGTCCTTCACAGATGCTCTGAGCAAAATTTGATTCTGAACTGGGAAAAATGTCACTTCCTTGTCTCTGAAGGCATTGTGTTGGGCCACCTTGTGTCTGCTAGAGGAATTGAGGTGGACAAGGCAAAGGTAGATGTGATTGCCAAGCTACCTCCTCCTGAAAATGTGAAGGGAATTCAAAGCTTCCTGGGCCATGCTGGCTTCTACAGGAGGTTTATCAAGAACTTCTCCTATCTTGCCAAGCCACTCACCAATCTCCTGAATCATGAAGTGAAGTTTGTGTTTGATGACACTTGTTTGCAAGCATTCAACCAATTGAAAGATGCTCTCATCACAGCCCCTGTTGTTCAACCTCCTGACTGGACACTGCCATTTGAACTTATGTGTGACGCAAGTGACTTTGCTGTTGGAGCAGTCCTTGGCCAGAGGAAAGACAAAGCTGTACATGTTATACATTATGCAAGCAAGACTTTGGATGATGCTCAGATCAATTACACCACCACAGAGAAGGAGCTGCTTGCTGTTGTGTTCTCATTTGATAAGTTTAGACCATACCTGGTTGGACACAAGTGCATTGTCTACACAGACCATGCAACAATCAGATATTTAGTGAGCAAAAAGGATGCTAAACCAAGGCTCATCAGATGGATCCTTCTGCTCCAAGAGTTTGACATAGAAATTAGAGACAAGAAAGGGTCAGAGAACTCAGTTGCTGATCACTTGTCCAGAATCAACATTGATGAAAACAGAGAGATTCAAGACTTGATGCCAGGAGAACAGCTCATGGCAGTCAGTGCCACTTCACCTTGGTATGCTGACTTTGTGAACTTCCTAGCTTGTGATATTGTGCCAGCAGATCTCTCCTACCAGCAAAAGAAAAAATTCCTCCATGATGTCAAGAGTTACTATTGGGATGAACCTTTTCTGTACAAACATTGTGCTGATGGCATTGTGAGAAGGTGTGTTCCCTCTGATGAAAAAAGTGATGTGATGTTCCAATGCCATTCGGGATTGTATGGAGGACATGCTGGAGTGTTCAAGACTCAAGCCAAGATTTTGCAAGCTGGCTTCTTTTGGCCAAGTATGTTCAGAGATGTTCATGAGTACATAATGAAGTGTGATCCTTGTCAAAGAGCAGGAAAGATGTCAAAGAGAAATGAAATGCCCCAAACAGGAATCTTGGAAGTGGAATTGTTTGATGTTTGGGGAGTTGATTTTGTTGGACCCTTGCCATCTTCTCAAGGCTACAAGCATATTTTAGTTGCTGTTGACTATGTGTCAAAATGGGTTGAAGCCATTCCCACTGTTAATGCTGATGCCAAGGCAGTTTGTAGAATGTTCAAGACTGTCATTTTCCCAAGATTTGGAGTGCCAAGAGTTGTAATCAGTGATGGTGGTGCTCACTTCAACAATGACCAGTTTGAGAAGCTTCTGACCAAGTATGGAGTGAAGAATCACAGAGTGACAACTCCTTATCATCCGCAGGCCAATGGCCAAGTGGAGTTGTCAAACAGGGAAATCAAGCAAATCTTGGAGAAAGTTGTGTCCAAGACCAGAGGAGATTGGTCAATGAAATTGCCCGACACTTTGTGGGCTTACAGGACAGCATACAAGACACCCATTGGCATGTCACCTTTCAGAATTATCTATGGCAAGGCTTGCCATCTGCCAGTCGAATTGGAGCACAGAGCGCATTGGGCAATCAGGAAGCTGAACTTGGACATTGGCAAAGCAGGAAACATGAGGAAACTGCAGTTGTGTGAGCTTGAAGAGCTCAGGAATGATTCCTATGAAAGTGCAAAGATTTACAAGGAGAAGACCAAGAAATGGCATGACTCCCACATTCTGAGAAGGGAATTCAAGGAAGGGCAGTCAGTGCTGGTGTATGATTCCAAGTTACACTTATTCTCTGGAAAGTTCAAGTCCAGATGGTTTGGCCCTTGTGTGATCAAGAGAGACCTCGGCCATGGTGCCTTTGAGGTTTATAGCTCAGCTGAGGGAACATTCAAAGTAAATGGCCAGAGGTTGAAGCACTACAGGATTGGAGATTTGATTGAAAACCAAGTTGAAGAAGATGATGAACCAGAGGATGGCTCCAATGCACCCTCTACCCATGCAAACCAGTGATGATAAAGCTATAGTCAAGCTAGTGACTTTAAACAAGCTCTCTTCCAGGAGGAAACCTGGTATCCCTTGTATCATATATTTCCCTTTCACCTTTTTATGTTTTTGCCTTGTGTGTTTGTTTCTTTTTGTTGTTTCAGTGATAACTTGGATGAGGAGAAAGATTGCTGTTGATTGACAAGGCAGAGAAGCAGGAAAACCATCAGGTGAACACTTTCCATTTCCACACATTTGTTAGAATCTGAATCAGAATATACTATACTATTGTTTGATCTTGTGTGAAAGTGCTCTGTTAAGAAACGAATCAAATTTTGTTGCTTGAACCTGAAAATATCACTTTGCATGCTATGAAGAACTTTGCTTTGAATCTGCTTATAACTCTTGCAAATGCCTATTTTCAAAGCCAAGTTTCAAATCAGAACCTTTGTATGTCTCTACTCAAAGAACCTGTGAAACATCAGTATATTTGTTAATTGCCCTAAGAATGAAGTTCATGATCCATTTCTTAGCCCCTAACCAATTGCATCTGTTGCATTTTTTTTGCATTAGCAAACATGATCTCTAGATTGTGATTTGTGAAGCACTAACATACTAACAGGAAGGAAAAAGTTTAGCATTAGCAACCATGATCTCTGGATTGTGGTGTGTGAAGCACTAACCTGATGATGCTAAGTAAAACTTGTTGTAAATATCCAAAGCACTAGCACCTATGATCCTGGGATTGTAGTGTGTGAAGCACTAACTAAGTTGACCCATCAAGCTAAGTTACTAACTGACTAACTTGTCTATGCATTAGCCTATTATGTTCCTGGGAACTGTAATAGGTGAAGCACTAATTTTGCATTACATATTGGGCTATGTACTGGATCTTGAGTTTTCAATTTCAGAGTCAATTACTTTATACTCATGTGTCCATGTTGTTTGATCTAGACATACTCAAATTCTCTTGTGAAACTTGTTTTTGAATTGGCAATTGCAAGATTTATCTGCATTGAGTCAGCAATGTCCCTCATCATGCTCTGTTACATTTTGTTTGGTACAATGCACCATTCTTTACTTGAGGACAAGCAAAGGTTTTGGTCTGGGGGTTTTGATCACTCTAAGATTTACACATATATCTGAACCTTGCAACCATAAAACTTGTCTGTTTTACCTCATTTCTACCAGTGTTGCACCAACATTTTACATCATTTGATCCTTTGTCACAGATCAGTGCGCCAAGGCACTTAAATCTACAAGTCAGAGTAATTCAAACCAAAGACCAAGCCACCAGGAATGGAGGAGTACATCTTGAGGAGCAAGAAAAGCAAGCACGGCAGAAAGTGGCTGGTACGGCACAAGAAGACAGGAAAAACGGCAAAAGCAGAAAAGCCGCTGCCGCCACCAACTTCCCACTACTCCTCTACGCCGCAGCAAGAATGCCACAAAAAGTCTTTAAAAGGAGAGGTCCAGGTTCACTCCCACCATATCCATCTCTCACCTCGCATCCACAGCCACTCCATCCATCCACCACTACTCCACAAAAACCTTCCTCCTCCATAGTCCAACACAAAAAACTTTTCCACCCTTTTCCCTCTTCTCCTCTGTTGTAACAAGACTGGATCCATGGCGTCCACCAAGAACTCCAAGAACTCCCTCAGGAACCTCAAGAACACAGGATAAACATAGCCCCAAGGATCTGAAGGCCCAGCTCTCCCTCAACCTCTGCATCCTCTGCCGCGACAACAATTCTTCTACTTTCTCTGCCACGGCAAGCCTTCGGTGACAAACAGCAAATCTCTCTTCCTTTCCCTCATGCTCTGTGATCTGTTGTGTTGATCTTGCGTTGTAAAGCAGTTTGAAACTTGTCTTTGACCTTTGCTATTGTTTGAGTGACACACTCCATTGTAAACTCTAAGACTACTGTGAAAACTGTGTTGCACTTGCTTGATCTGTAGGTGTAAGACTAGTCTCTGCACCTAGTTCCAAAAACATATCCCTGTCTAAAATTTGCTAGTTTGTTCAATGCTTTCTTGTCTGACAAACAAGAAATCCTTGAACTTGTTATGTTAAAACTTCCCTGCTCAAAACCTCCTGTTACTTTTCTGTTTACAACACCAAAAACCCCACTTTTCTGCTTAGCTTCTGGAAATTAGGAAATAGTCTCATTTGTGTTGATCCCTGTGGAGACGACTAGAAAAACCCCCCTATAATCTCAACAGATCAGCGACCTCCCGCAGAAACGGTCGGGGTAGTGGAACACTCGCCACGCTCCCCACGACCCTGGTCCTTCGGTATAAATACGGGGGTGGGGGTAAACTTGCTCTTTTTACCCCCACAGTGCCTTCTTCTTCCTTCGCTCCTCTGCCTCCTGCGCTTCGTCGCCAAACCGAAGAACAGCGAAGGAACAACGCCGCCGTCCTGCTCCACGCCGGCGCGGACGCTTGACGACGCCCGACATTCCCGTCGACGACGCCGCCGCCGCCTCTTCTCTTCGCAACATTACTGGGAGATCGGATCTTCCTCTGTACGCTCACCGCCGCTCCATTGCCGCCGGCCAAGCTTCGGTGAGTTCATTCTCTGTTCTTCCTCTTTCATGCTTTTTCGCAGCGAGGCCATGATAATCTTGCTTGCTTGGATCCACGGTAGTTCCTTTGCTTGATATCCCTCTGTTTCGATTAGCATTGCTAGCAAGGTTCCTTAGCAGCTCACAGGTGTTCTTCCGTAGGAGTTTTACCCATGTTTATTTCTGATTTTAACTGCTATGGTAGATCTTCATTTCCTGCTAACATCGGTGAGAGTGGTATGCCGGAGAGACTAACCTCCCTCTTTACCCTGCTCTTGATAGGACTAACATCACGGGACTCCGGCTCTCACGCCTTGTCCCGGCCACCAAGATGGCTTCATCAAGTATGACGGCCACCTCGGTCTCGGAGGAGGATAACCCGGCCCGGCTCCAAGGACGCTCCGGCTGGGAGGGGTCGGAGGTTACTCCGGCCGACATATCCTGGATCACATCCACCAGGAGAGTCCCGGAGGGTGTTGCATGCCGGCTACCGGCGGGAGAGACTGTGCCGGCACCTGAACCCGGAGAATGAGTTGTCTTCATTGCCCACTTCGAACGGGGCTTCGGTCTGCCGGTGTCGGACTTCTTCCGGGATTTCCTCGACACCTACGACCTGCAGCCTCACCATATCCCGGCGAATGCGGTGATGATCCTCTCCGCCTTTGCTGCTTTTTGCGAAGGCTTCGCCGGCATAGAGCCCTTCACCCAGGCTTGGGCGAAGTACTTCCAACTGCGGAAGCAAGTTGTCCAAGAACCGCCCCGGAGCAAGGATGACCCGCCGGAGACGGCCCAGGAGAAGAAGGACCGCCCCATGACCCTATGCGGTGCGGCCACCATCATGTCCCGGAAGGGCTCGGACTTCCCCAAGGTGGAGCTGCTTGAATCTTGTAAGAAGTGGCAGAAGAGCTTCTTCTACGTCAAGAACACCACCGACGTCAACCTGCTCAACCTGCCACCATTCGTGGACGAGCCACCCTTGGCGATGAAGAACTGGACCTATAACCCGAAGAACTCCGTGATGCCGGTGAATGCTCTCCACCGGGTTAAGGGCGAGCTCCGAGATGCCGGCCCTACCCCTCAAGATTTAGTGGCCTGCTTTATCAGCCGGCGCGTCTCTCCTCTGCAGTGCTGGTCACATAAAATCTGCCAGATGAGCGGGCCCATGGACCCCACCCGGCATTCTACACACGAGCTGACTCCGGCCGACATTCTGCGGCGGATCAAGGACGTCTGCAAGTCCTCTCAGGCCACCTTTGTCTGGGGATTTGAACCATATAGCCGGGATCGGCCCGCCCCCACGGTAAACACTTTGGCCGTTACACACTCTCTTGTCCGGCATATAGATACTTATCACGCATGGCCCGAGATATTGTCATTTGCCGACCTACTTTATAATGCTTGATCCGACATACATCTTGCACCGGCATATTTCTTGCTTCTGATCCATTTACTTTGCCTTATGCAGAAGTTCAGCTTCCAGAGTATGGAGAACTCCCGGATCCAGATCGCGGCAGACCGCACCGCTGCGGACGTTGAAGATCCGGATCATTGGGACAAGCTGCCCCGGAACACCCGTGCTGCAGCTGCCACGGGTAAGGCCTCCTCACCCCGGCAATCTACTCAAGACCGGAGTGAGGGTGATTCTGACGAGGAGATCCTGATGTATTATGACCCAAAGCCACTTGCATATGCCTTTCCTCCCACACCTTTTGCTTATCCTATGCCGTCCTCAGCTATCCCGGACGATGAAGTAATAGATGCTGCGCCATTAAGCCAGGGACCTCCCCCTGCCGGCCTACGCGCTGGCAAGAAGCGCGGGGTCAAACCCCAACAAGAGCCGGCACAGAAGAGGCAGAAGGTTTCGATGCCTCGCCCGAAGAAACCACGACCTGTTGCCTCAGGGTAAGTTCCTTTTCTTTGTGTTGCTTCCGACATATTTCTTGCTTTGATTACTAACTTGGCGTTTTCTTTCTTTCAGGGCTCCTCTTGCGCCGGAGCATGCTTCCAGCACAAGCGCCAGCCCCAACATTGAAAAACCGGCGGCCACTGCCACCCCCGACATACCTTCAGCAAGCCACACGACCTCCCCGGCGCCGGCATCTTCGCCTGCGCCTGATAAATCCACCTCCCCGGCGAGGGATGATCCTCCGCTGGAACAAGATTACTCTGCCCCCGACGTCCACATGGACTCGGGGGCTCAACCGGAACCTTCGGCTTCTGATGTTCGCATGGACACAGGAGCCCAACAAGATGCCCCAGACTCCGGCGCGCCCACCAGCGACGCCGGCACTACTGAAGACGCCGGCGCAAGCAACAAGAGCGCCGACACAGATATCAAAGGAAATGGCCCTGCAGTGCCGGAAGTCCGGACTACTCCGGAACCTGCCTCTGCTGGGCAAGCTGCACCTGCCGCGCCGGAACAACCAGCGCCCAAGACTCCATCCACGGAGAAGGCTCCTGCCCCGGCCAAGCCTGCTGCCCCGGCCAAGACCTCTGTCCCGGTCAAGTCCGGCACCCTCAAGATCAAGCCGACCACGTCCGGCACACCATCCGCCGCCACTGCTCCTTCTAAAGCAGCACCCCGGCCCAGCTCTGCTCTGGCCCTTCACACTGGCAAGGCAGCATCCCGGCCCGGCTACCGGCCCAGCTTCTTCGACACGCCGGAACTTGAGGGCCGCGTCTCCCTGCTGACGAAAAGTGACCAGAGCTTTGGGTCTCTTAAGGAGCACTGCATCAAGTGGAATGACGCCGACAGCATGGACACTGCAGACTCCAGGAGCAAGAAGTTGGCCGAAGCCTCGGCCACTGGCAATCCATCTGATATCCTGGCCGCGAAGCCCATTCCAATTGCCTGTGAACTCCTCAGCCTCCAGCAAAGACTTCATCTCCTGGCCGATGCCACCAACGTAAGTCTTTTTTTACATATATACATATCCCCAGTCCCCGAAAATGTCGGCTGTCCGGGATACGGGCAGCCGGGATTTTCCAATACCTTTTGCACTTAGCTGTTTTCAAATTTTACTATCCGGAATATAAGCTCGATCCGAGCTTCAAATCCTAGTTACCGAGGGCCGGGATAGGTGCTAGCACCTGTGCCGGATCTTTATCAACTATCATCTTAAGCCTTTTTCAAATCCTCTTGACCGAGATATAAGCTCGCTTCGAGCTTCAAATCCTAGTCACCGAGGGCCGGGATAGGTGCGAGCACCTGTGCCGGATCTTCAATATCATGAACACTTCGCATAATCTTCAACTGCACTGATCTGTTAGACTTCTCTTATAACCTTTCAAATCCTAACACTCTTGCAGCGCATGAACAATGCATGCGCCGATATGTACCACGACTTGGTGTGCGAGCACCGGAAGTTGTCAGATGCGCATAGCAAGCTCCGGCTTGAACTGTCCCAGAAAGGTAACCTCCGCCGACATACCTTAATATGCTGGATGACTTGCCTTTTTTGCTTCTGACTACACCTCTTGCCGGCATACCTTAATATGCTGACACATAATCTTTTTTCGAAATTCTGCAGCTGGTGCCGAAACACAAGTCACCGCGCTCCTCCAGCGGGTGAAGGAGCTGACCGGTATGCCGGATTCTGCGGATCCTTTACCACTCCACTTGTACTTCAAATCCTTTAACTCTTGCCATTGTTTTCTATCTTGACATTCTCTTAATTTCAAATCCTTGCAGATTAGAAAGCTGCACTGGAGGCACGCCACCAGGACTGTACTCCCTCAGTGGATGTGGCCAAGCAGTTGGATGACCGGGACGCCGCCCACAAAGTTGAGGTTGAGCAGTTGAAGGGCCGGATCGCTGAGCTTCTGGAGGAGAGGGAACAGAGGGAGGGCCAACTCAAGAAAGCCCAGGAGCTGCTTGTCACCTCCGAGACTGATGCCTCCAACGCCCATGCCGAATTGTCTAGCTTGAAGGAGCAGGCAACGAAATGGGAAGTTACAGTTGCCCAGCTCAATGCCGACCTCGCCAGTAAGCTTCAAATCCTTTTCCCTTATCCTGCCCGACATATCCTGATCCTTTCCGGCATAACCTTTACGCCGACATATACTCCTTTTGCTAACATTATTTCTATTTCTCAGACATGTTTCCTGCTTCCGTCGAAGACGTTGAGAGGGCTCTGCAGTTGGATCGAGAAAACCGGGGTGTTCCGGTTGACTCGGCCAACTGGGACATGTCGGAGCAGCTGTTGGCCCCGCAATCCCGGAAGAACGCCATGACCCTTTACACGGAAGAACTTTTTCTTGGCGCCCAGGAGGCATATTCTGCCCTCTGGCCGGGGCAAAGGACACCCACTGACCCTGTTGATCTCGGCAATGATCTACAACTTTCCAAGGTTCGCCTCCGAGAGTGGCGGGACTCCGGCGCAAGGGTGGGAGCTGATGAAGCTCTCAGCTACTTCCTCTCTTGGTATGAAAAAGCTGACTTGGAGACTTTGCGCACTGTGCGCGAGGGATCCATCTGGACCACGGATCCGGAACATATCCGGCGTTGGCAAGAATTAGCCCACAGCTATGTGGATTATGCCGACACTAAGGCCTTTGTCCGGGACATCCGCGAGCCGGAGAAGACAGCAGATGATGCCAAGGATGCTGCCGACGCTGAGGGCTCCGACTCCAGCCAAGACGAAGAGGAAGCTGAAGAGGCCGGCACTGATGCTCCGGAACAGGGATCTGTCCCGGGCGGAGGTGATGGCTCCATTCCATCTGCTGGGTCCGGCACTCCTGAAGCCGACATCTCCACTGCTACAGCTCCACCAGCCGGCGGCTCTGCTTCTGCCGCTGCTCCTTGACTTTGCAGCATAAAAAACTTTAAGTTTTATCAGATCCCCGGAATGCCGGGTGCAATTGTAAGATATACGTTTAATTTCCTTTGGTTTGCTACCTGAACAAGTTTTAACTTGGTTTGCTTGTTTATCAATGCCGGATCATCTTTTGGCTAAGTCACCGAGTTTGTTTTCCTGTTTCCTCAACTTCACAACCTTGGCTACTTGTCTACCTTATTTGGCTTTCGACATATGAGTCTCAAGGTTGCTTCATTAAACATACAGTACTTAAACTTTGAAACTTAGACTTCGAATCACCCGACATTTCAAGTTTTAACTTTAGCAACAACAAAAATGTCGGTTCGCCTGCTTTATATTTCCTTAGCCGTTTTCCATGTGTAGACAATCTCCGGCATCTACTCTTGCTAGCCATGAAGCCGGGTTTCGGACAGCAGCTGAGTCGAAGAGCGGCCTTTGGTGCCGACACACTACTAGGCCGACACAGGAAACATTCAAATCAAGCCAGCCGGCATATATACAAAAACTGAAAATGAACAACGATATATCTCGGAGGCAGTGCCCGCTCTCTTCGGGATGCCGACATTTCACTCATTAGTCTTGTGCCGGCATAAAGCGCCGGCGTACAAAAGCAAATATGGAAATACATACATTATGATGCTCAAGAGTAAAAGGGGCGGAGTAGAGCTATGTTCCATGGTCGCTTGGTTTCTTCTCCGGACCTGTCCACCTTGTCCTTCTTGGGGGCCTGCGCATCTATAAGATAATAGGCATCATTGTGCAGAGCTCTGCTCACAATGAATGGCCCCTCCCATGGAGGAGTTAACTTATGCCGGCCCTCTGTGCCTTGCTTTAGCCGGAGTACTAGATCTCCCTCTTGGAATCTCCTTGGATTCACCTTTTGCGCATGATAGCGTCTGAGGCTCTGCTGATATACTGCTATTCTTGACAGTGTTATTTCTCTTGCTTCTTCCAGCAGATCAACATCATTTTCCCTGGCTTCTTTAGCCTCTTCCTCAGTATATAGCACCACTCTTGGTACATCATGTATCACATCTGTTGGAAGCACAGCTTCTGCTCCATACACAAGTAAAAATGGTGTATAGCCTGTTGACCTATTTGGAGTTGTCCTTAAACTCCAAAGCACTGCTGGCAATTCATCTAGCCAACATCCCGGAGTTTTCTCTAGTGGTTCTATCAGCCGGGGTTTTATGCCGGATAACACTAGCCCATTTGACCTTTCTACTTGGCCATTGGCACAAGGGTGAGCGACCGACGCAATGTCCAGCCGGATCCTCACCTCCTCACAAAATCTGGGAAATGGTCCTTGGGCAAAGTTTGACCCATTGTCAGTGATGATGCCATGGGGAACACCATATCTCAAAATTATATCTTTTAAGAATTTCACTGCTGTGTGACCGTCACACTTGCTTATGGGCTTCACTTCAATCCATTTGGTGAACTTGTCCACCATGACCAGGATATGGGTCATCTTTCCCCTTGCCGGCTTAAAAGCCCCGACCATATCCAGGCCCCAAACAGCAAAGGGCCAGGTTATCGGGATAGTCTTCAAGGCAGACGCCGGCTGATGAATCTGGTGGGCATATCTTTGACACCCATTGCATTTCCGGACCAAGTTTTCGGCTTCTTGCAGTTCCATCGCCAATAGAACCCATGCCGGAATACCTTCGCCACTAATGCTCTGGACGAAGCGTGGTGACCACACTCCCCCTGATGAATTTCCCGGAGCATCTCCAAGCCTTCAGCAGATTCAACACATCGCTGTAACACTCCGGTGGTACTTCTTTTGTATATTTCCTTGTTGATGATGGTATAACCTTTGGATCTCCTTGTAACCCGGCGGGCCTCATTTTCATCCGCTGGCACTTGATCATTCACCAGGAAATCCATGATTGGACGTGCCCATGAGGGCACTTCCCTGACAGTGAATACTGCCTGATCTATCTCCATCATTTCGACCGACGCATAATTGATCTCCATGGGCTGCGAAGTCCCCGGGATTGAGGGATCAGTCCCCGGGTATGCCGGAGCAGTCCCTGGGTATACCGGCACAACCTCTTGGTACATTTTACCCTTGCCCTTATTTCTGCTCCGGAATACTGCACTCACCGCATATATCGGCCCAGTCCCCGGGACTGAGAAAACAGTCCCCGGGTTATCTGACCTGGCTCCGGCATCTATCTCCATCGAAACTGCATCCTCCGGACCTGGCGGGACATAAATGGAAGATGACTCCGGCGAGGGTTTGATGGACGGCTTCCTCAGATGCTCCAACGAAATGCCGGGCGGGATTGAATCTCTGGAAGATCCCAGCTTGGACAATGTATCGGCTGCATCGTTCTGAGCCCGGAGAACATGCCGGAACTCACAACCTTCGAAGTAACCGCTCAACTGCTATACCAGGAAACGGTAGGATCCCATGTTTGCATCATGCGCATCCCATATGCCGGAACACTGCTGAATCACTAAGTCAGAATCACCGAAACACATAATCTGGTGAATTCCTATGTCCTTAGACAACTTCAGGCCATGCACAAGTGCCTCATATTCCACCACATTATTTGATGCTGCAAAATGAATCTGCAGAACATATCTCAATTGGTCATTCTTGGGTGAACTGAGAACTATGCCGGCACCCAGGCCATGTATTGTCTTGGAACCGTCGAAATGCATCCTCCAATAATTTGCATCTGGCAATGGTGGCTCATATTGTATCTCGGCCCAATCAATGAAGAAATTAGCCAACACCTGGGACTTGATTGTATCCCTCTTATCATACTGAGGTGTATATGGTGACAACTCTATTGCCCACTTGGCTATCCTGCCACTGGCATCTTTGTTGCCTATGATTTCCGAGATAGGGGCCTCGGCCACTACCCGGATTGGGTGTTCCTGGAAGTAATGCTTGAGCTTTTTGGCCGCCATATAAACACCATACGTCATCTTCTGATAATGGGGGTAGTTTTGCTTCGAGGTGGAAAGGACTTCACTCAAATAATATACCGGCCGCTGCACGGTTTTGCCTCCTTCCTCTCACTCTACTACCACCACAGCACTGACGACTCTGTTGGTTGCCGCTATATAAAGTAACATCGGCTCCTTGGGCATGGGAGATGCCAACACTGGCGCTGTTGACAACATCTGTTTCAGCTCTTTGAAAGCTGCATCTGCTTGCGCTGTCCAGACAAATGTGTCAGACTTTTTCATCAATTGATATAACGGCAAAGCTTTCTCTCCCAGCCGGCTTATGAAATGGCTCAGGGATGCGAGGCACCCGGTGAACTTCTGTACTTCCTTCAAATATGTCGGCGGCTTCATTCTCTCTATGGCGCGAATCTTGCCGGGATTCACCTCAATTCCCCGGCTGGAAACCAGGAAACCGAGCAATTTGCCTGCCGGCACACCGAAGGTACATTTAGCCGGATTCAACTTCATCCGGAATCTCCTCAAGTTTGCAAAGGTTTCCCGGAGGTCATCTACGAGAGTCTTGCTCTCCTTGGTTTTTATGACGACATCGTCGACATATACCTGCACATTTTTATCTATTTGGTCATGCAAACACTTTTGCATGCACCTCTGGTAAGTTGCTCCGGCATTTCTTAAACCAAACGGCATAGTGAGATAGCAATAAGCCCCGTACGGGGTAATAAAGGATGTCTTTATTTGATCCGGCTCATACAAGGGGATCTGGTGGAAACCAGAATAAGCATCTACGAATGATAACAGTTCACATCCGGCCGTGGAATCAATCACTTGATCAATCCGAGGTAGCGGGAATGGATCCTTAGGACATGCCTTGTTCAAGTTGGTGTAATCGACACACATCCGCCATACTTTCACTATGGCGGGCTCATCCTTCTTCTTTTCCACCAAAACCGGATTAGACACCCAATCCGGATGAAGCACTTCTTTGATAAAGCCAGAGGCTAGGAGCCTGGCCACTTTGTCCCAAATGGCTTTCCTTCTATCACCTGCGTTCCGCCGGAGCGGTTGCTTCACCGGCTTAGCATCCGGTCTCACATGTAATGCGTGCTCAGCCAGCTCCCTCGGCACACCTTGCAGGTCTGAAGTAGACCATGCAAAGATATCCCGATTCTCACGGAGGAAGCTGATGAGCTCGATTTCCTATTTGGATCCAAACCTGCCCCGATGAGGGCATAGCGCTCCGGAAAAGCCTCATCCAGAGGCACCTTCTTGACTTCCTTGGCCACTTTAAAAGAAGTGCCGCCACTTGGGTTTGTCATGCCCGGCAAAGGTGTGCCGGTCACGACTGTTTCAGCAATCTCCACTGCTCGCTTGAGCCTCTTCTTTTCCTCTGCAATGATCAGAGTCTCGGCCAGATTAGATCCGGCTGTTGCACATGCCATCAAGCGCTTGTAATCACCAATGATGGTGATCACTCCCTTGGGCCCCAGCATTTTCATCTTTAGGTACGCAACATGCGTAGAGGCCATGAACTTTGCCAGTGCCGGCCTACCCAGCAAAGCATGGTAGGGGCTTTCCAGATCCACCACGTCAAACATGAGGTTCTCCACCCTGCAGTTATCCCGGTTGCCAAACATGACATCCATCCGGATCTTGCCCATCGGCGCACACGAAAGTCCCGGCACAACGCCGTGGAATGTGGTCTTGCTTGGCTCCAGCATATTTTCCTTGATGCCCAGCTTCTGCATCGTATCCCGGTACATGATATTGATGCTGCTCCCATTGTCAACGAGGACCTTGCTGAATTTCACGTTATTAGCCGGCCCAACGAATGTTGGATCCATCACCAGAGCATACCCGCCGGGGTTTGGCATGATCCTGGGATGATTTGCCCTGTCCCAGCCAATGGCCTGGTCAGACCAGTACATTAGCTTTGGCACTGCCGACATAACGACATTCACCTCCAAACACCGCCGGTACAAGCTCTGCTTGTCTGTTCTTTCGGTCTCAAAGACCATGTAGCTCTGATCATGTTCCTTGTACTCATTTCGGCCCGCTGCTGGGCCTCCGGCATAGTACTCCAGGTTATAGTTCTGATCTACTTGATTTACGCCGGCATTTCTGGCATTGCTCTGATTCCCGGGATTAACCGGCCTGGGCGGGACTGCAACTGTATTTGCGCCTGTCAATGGCGATGGAGCTGCTGGGATAGATGGTCTAGCCGGTCCCCAGGGACCTGCACGACCTGCTAATATGTCGTCCAACCATGAACAGTTTCTTATCAAATGATTTGCCGGCTTACCCGGCTGGAACGTGTGAAACACACAAGGCTTGTCCATGGCCAGACCCACCGTATACTTCGGCCATTGCTTCTTCTGGCCGGCGCCGCCGCCGGCATTCTTGTTGATCCAGACATTCTTCTTCTGGAAGGGCTGCGCTTGCTGCTGTGGCTGTTGCTGCTGCTGAGGCTGCTGATTGCCCTCATATCTCGGACGTTGGCTACTGCCGGCGCCCTCTTGCTCTTCCTCCACAGCTGCTACTTGTGCCGTTCCATACCGGTAATCTGGCCTTTCATCTCTTCTCTTGTTCCGGTTATCAGAGCGATAGTATTGCCCTGGTCTCCCGGTGCTGTTGTTGTTCCCCTGGGTCTGCCCCTGTCCTTGTGAATCAAGGGTGGGCTGCATGGGATCTCCCAGTGCATAACTATCGGCAATCTTGATTGTCTCGGCCAACGTGGCCAGCATTTCCCTCTGAAGCTTTTGCCACAACATGGTGCCATGCCGGCACCCATGAGCGAACCACATGATGGCCTGCTGCTCCACAACTCCTTCGCAGGAATTGCGCAATGTGCACCACCTGGTCAGGTAGTCACGGTCGGTCTCGTTTACTCCTTGCCGGCAGTTGGCCAGCTGCTGCGGACGGTTAGGCCTCTTGTATGTACTGGTGAAGTTTGACACAAACTGCTCTTCGAAATCAACCCAGCCGTTGATACTTCCGGCCGGCAGATTATTCAGCCATATCCTGGCTGGTCCTTCTAGCATTTGCGGTACATATCGTACCGCCCATCTGAGGTTTCCTCCGGCGATGTTTACTGCGGTGGAGTAATCCTCCAACCAATCTTTCGGCTTTGTACTGCCGTTGTATGTCCTCGCGCCACGCGCGAGCTGGAAGTAGTAAGGTACCGACTCACCCATAATCCGGGGTCCAAAGCACATAGGACCCGGAGCTCCTTGCCTCTCCGCCAACTCTGATTGGTGAATCATGTCCAGCTTGAAGCGCGCATCACTTGCTGCCAAGGACCGAGGTCCTAGCCGGGATGCAGTTGGGCCCGCGATCATCTTTTGCTGCTGCTGCTCCGGCTGACACTGCTCTTTTAGCTGGCCTTGCTGATACTGCTGGCCTTGCTGGTGCTGTTGTTGATATCCCGCCCTGGCAAGGGCGGAGTTCCCATCATCTTCCTGATGTCTCGGCTGACCTGCACCTTGCTGCTGTGCTGCACCCCCGGCATCTTGCGGCTGACGCCGAGCACCACTAATACTCCGGCCACCACCGGCCGACACTGCTCCTTGCCCGGCCGGCATATTCTGGCCAGCCTTCTTGCTGCCGACATACTTGTCAGCTTGGCCGACACTCTTTTGAACTATTGCTTGCTTTCCGGCGATTGCCGGATCATACACCTGGATCTGCTTGTCCCGGCGGCCAGAGGTCACACTTCCGGCACGCCGGGCGCTTGGATGCGGGGACGAAGCTTCCCCCCTTGACCTTGCTCCGGCACCTCCTACCGACGCAACGTACTGGGATGCCCCGGCACCTGGGTTTGCCTTCTTAAAAGTCTCCTGCTGCTTGGTAGCTTTAGACAAAATATGGTTAAGCCGGGCTTGCTGCTCATGAAGTGCTTCGCCGGACAAATTAGATAAGTCCTTTGCTACCTCCGCTGCTGCTCTAAGGTTCTTCACTGGTGAGCTATAGACTACCTTAGGCACAGTGCTAGTTGCAGTATGACTCTTAGCTCTAGCATCTTTACCTAGCTTAGTGTTAAGATCTCTACCTCTAGTTCTAACCTCATCTATCCGGCTAGGCCGGGTTACCACAGGAGTAAAACCATGGGCTGCCTCATACTCACGGAGTTGCCGGTTAAACCGTTCGCGCTCCTGATGCATGGCCAGGGCCTCGTCGACAAGGGCCTGACGAGATCCCTCCAGGACCTCCCTTGTCTGCTCCGGATCGTCGCCGGATCGCACCGGCTCGAGAAGCCGATCGATGATGGGAAGAAGCACCTGGCCCTTTGCTGGCACAGCGGAAGTGCCGGCCAGGTTCTCGACACGCTCCAACGGAGGATGTGCCGACCTCTTGGCCTTCGGCGGCTCCGGGGGAGTATCCGCTGCTGCTGCTGCTGCCTTGCCTGCACCATCTGCCGGCGGCACTGATGTGCCGGCCATCATTACCTCGGCCGACTCTACTGAGCGAGCGCTACGCCCAGCGTGAGCCAGCCGATGTGACGGAGGATCCGCCGCCATCAGCACCTCTTCCCTGCAAACTCTCTCAGTCCCCACGTACACCTCGTGGGAACCGAAAGACATGATCCGGCCATCCCTGGGGAACGGCCGGCCGCCGAGACATCCGGCGTTGTCACTGATGAAACTGAGCGAGCCTAGCCTCTGGACGAGGCCAGAGACCACGCGCACTCCCGAAGCTGCTATCATGGACCCCGTCCGAATAAACACTCCACCCAGCATATCGATCAGCCCCACGGTGGGCGCCAAATGTCGTCGTGGTGAAACAACATATGCCATGGGATGGCTTAAATGGGGGCCGAACTAGATGCTGGAGGATTCGGGAGAGGGGAACGAGCTAAAAAGCACGACAGAAAGGAACACAGATCTACCCAGGTTCGGGGCTCTCGTAAGGAGATAACACCCCTACTCCTGCTCTACTGGTTACTTATTTGGATCGATGGAGTATACAACAACGGTGCTTCCAAGCTCTCTGCTAGAGGAGGAAGATGAACTGCTAAGTGTAGGAATACTCAGTGACCAACCCTTTCCTAGGGCTCCCTGTGCCACCTTATATAGTGGTGGCCAGGGTTACAACGGTCACCTGAGACCAGGGGACACCAACTATACTCCAAGTAGGGCAAGCTGACGAAGGCACACGCCCTTGACTTTCTCCCTGATTGCTCTCGATGGGACTCACCCTTGCTGTATCTTGTACTTCCTGGACTGTGACCTTACCACTCTGAGGTAAGGGCTATACTTGTGCACAGTGAGGGTAGGTAGACCTCCACTGTGCACCCTGTCACCATGCACTGCTTCCATGCTTGGATGTCTTCCTCCTTGATTGTAGGGATGTGACTCCCTGGTTGACCTACGTGACCCGGATATGACCGTTGGCCATATCCCGGACATATATGCCGGACCATCGTCCTAGGAAGGTCGGGTAATCCGGCCTCCCCTGCCCCTGCACAATATATCAGACAAGTTAGGCCGACATATCTAAGCATATGCCGGCACTCCTCAATAAGTATTCCGGTTATACCGGCATATCCGAACACTAGCCGGGATATATATATATGCCGGCCTGGCCGATGCTCTCATATTCCGGCCAGGCCCTTCCTTGGTCAACCGGCATAAAGTCGACCATAGTCCTTGTATCTTTCTAGTCTCTTGACCCTACCGGGGGTCATCCCCCCGACAATTGCTCTTGCATAACAAGATTCAACAAAGCAGGTTTAATCTCATAAAAATTTGCCTCAGGAGCAGGTGGCGCAATAGGAGTGCAGATAAAATCATTGTTATTGGTGCTAGTAAAATCACACAACTTGGTGTTCTCAGGAATACCCATTCTAGCAAAACTAAAATCAGACAAGCAAAAATAACAACTATAAAAGAACTAATTTTTTTGTATTTTGATAAAAAGATGCAAGCAAAAATAAAATAAAGTAAAACAATAACAAAGTAAAAGATTGGAAGCGAGAGACTCCCCTTGCAGAAATCCTCTTTCTCCCTGGCAAAGTCGCCAGAAAAATTGCTTGATGTTGTGTAGATGACCGCCCAGTTGGGAACCCCAAGAGGAAGGTATGATGAGCACAGCAACAAGTCTTCCCTCAGTATGAAACCAAGGTTTATCGAACCAGTAGGAGAAAGAACCAACTTCCGAAGGTTGATGCTCGCTAGCTTCGCGACAGCTCTAGACAATTTATATATGGCGCCTTATCTGGGGCATAGCTTTGCACCAGCAGCAACGGGGAACCTGCACACAACACAACCAAAGTACTTTGCCTCAACTTACAGTGAGGTTGTCAATCTCACCGGTTTGCTGTAAACAAAAGATTAAACGTATCGTGTGGTAAAAGATAGTAGTTTGTGAGAATGTAAATATTGCAAGTAAATAGTAAACGGTAATAAGAATGTAAAAGAATGGACCGAGGTCCACAGTTCACTAGATGTGTCTCTCCATAAGATAAATAACATGTTGGGTAAACAAATTACAGTTGGGCAACTAATAGAATAAGGAAAGCATACAAATGTCATGAGGATCACTATGAGATTCACTTGGGCATTACAACATAATACATAGACCGTAATCCAACTGCATCTATGACTAATAATCCACCCGCTCGATGTCATCCGAGCAACCGTTGGGTATTAAGTTGCAAGCAACAGATTATCGCCTTAAGCAAAGTGTGTAATGTGTAAACAATACAAATATCCTTGACACAAGATTGTTGTTTTCTCCCTAGTAGCAACAGCACATCTACAACCTTAGAGGTTATTGTCACTCCCCCAGATTACTAGAGGCATGAACCCACTATCGAGCATAAATACTCCCTCTTGGAGTCATTATCATCTACTCGACCAAGATATGTACTAGCAACAGAGAGCATGCAAGATCATAAACAACATAGAGATGATAAATCAATAAATCAACTTGACAAAGTACTCAATATTCACCGGATCCCAACAAACACAATGTCGTGGGGATGACTTATAGGGCATGCCATGTGCCGAGCTATTTGCCGGCCGGCGTCCTAGGAGTCTCCACGGCTCGAAGATAAGAAGACCGGCTCCGCCCGGAGGGCCGGCTGTGCCAGTAGCCGGCTGGCGATTCCACCGGGGAAGGCCGGAGCTGGGCGATAAAGACAAAAGCCCACCAACGGCTGTTTCACCGAAATTGGGCTGGCCCCGACAAGAGCGGCAGAGGCAAAGGACGGGAGTGGCGACTGCCACGACCAAGTCCAGCCAATCAGCGACCGAGGACCCTTCCCCACGATAGGATCCAAGGCAAAAGGGAGGGCATATGCCTCCCAGATGCCGGTCCCAGGGGAAAGGTACTTTATAAAGCGTAATTGTCGGAGCAGGGCCAGAGGATCACGCCAAGGACGTGGCCACGGAGGAGCCGGCAGCCAGCCAGAACGCCACCTAACCTATAACCAGGCCCCCACCTATATAAGGGGGCCTAGACCTTTAGTCTAGGGGAATCCGATCTTCTTCTTCCTCCTCCAGCCCGAACAGCTCGAGGAGCACTGTAATCGATACTATCCACATAATACGAAGCAGGCAGGAAGAAGGGGCTTTACCTCCACTCGGGAGGGCCCTGAACCTGGGTAAACCGTGGTGTCTCAGTAGGCATAATCCCAAGCCGGGCCCCTCGTCTCCATCGTCGAGCCCCTCCGATAAGCCTACCTGTCGTGGGGATGACTTAGGGGGCGCATCACGGGCCAGGCAGTATGCCGGCTGGCGTCCCAGGAGTCCCCGCGGCTTCAGCACGAGAAGACCGGCTCCGCCGCAGCCGGCTGGAGACTCCACCGAGGAGAACTGGAGCCGGCCGATGAAGACAAGGTCACTCAACGGTAGTCTGGCCAGAAGCGGAGCGGCCCTGACAAGATCGGCAGGGACGCAGGACAGGAGTGACGAGCGCCACGACCACGTCCAACCAATGAGAGATCGAAGACCCTTCCCCACGACAGGATCCGGGGCAAAGGAGAGGGGATATGCCCTCCAGATGCCGGTCCAGGGAAAAGACACTTTATAAAGGGTCTTTGCCAGAGCAGGGTCAGAGGATCACGCCAAGGACACCGCCGCCGGGGAGCCGGCAGCCGGTCGAATCGCCACCTAAACATGTAACCAGGCCCCCGTCTATATAAGGGGGCATGGACCCTTAGCGTAGGGGAGATCCGATCTTCTTCTTCCTCCTCCAGCCGAACAGCTCGAGGAGCACTGTAATCACTACTACTCGATCAATACGAAGCAGGCAGGAAGTAGGGGTTTACCTCCAACCGGGAGGGCCCTGAACCTGGGTAAACCGTGGTGTCTCTGTTGGCACAATCCCGAGCCGGACCCATCGTCACCAACGTCGAGCCCCTCCGATAAGCCACCCCATGGCTACTGTCTCCAAATTCCCACGACAGTTGGCGCCCACCGTGGGGCAAAGCGCGGTGGCGAGCGGAGTCAAGTTCCGGCCGGGACCCTCCGGCGAGAAGGTCGCCTCCGGCCTCGTCTGGAGGTTCGGCACCTTCGACTGCGTCGACGACAACTTGGCCCACTTCAAGAACGGCTTCGGCAACAGCGGCTCCTTCCTCGACGTCGGCAGCCATCGCTTCTACGTCGCCAAGCCCTTCCCGGAAGAGGTAACCGATGTGCTTGACCCACTGTTTGACACAGACTCCGACGATGGCGAAAGCAACGACTTTTGCAACATGGTCGAGGTGCGGGCCCTGGAGGAGGATGGTGGCGGCGGCCTACCGCGCTCCGCGCGCCCGCCGCTCGAACGCCCACCTCCACCGGAACAAGATCTTCCACCTCCAGAGCGGGACGTGCTGGACGCAGCCATCACGGACCTGCGCACTCCGCTCGACATCTCTGCGGATCCGGTCAAGGCCTCCGAGGATCTGGAGCGGACGCGCCTCAACCTCCTCAAGGAAGCGGTCGACGTCGACGACACCCGTCGGCGCGTCCTCTCCACGATCAATGAATACAACATCGCCCATGGCTTTACCCCGGCTGGAGATGGCCCAAGCCGAGCGGGACAAGTTCGTCAGCGAGGCCGCGAGCTGGGCGCGGAGCTGAACCAGGCGGCGCCCTCGGCGAAGCTACCTCCGATCATCAACAAGCCCACCTACAGCACGCCTACGAAGAATCTTCGCGCCGCGCGCTACATCACCTCTGAATTGGATGGGCTGCAAGGCGAGGACCTATGGGAGAAGCAAGCCCGGATTCAAGAACTCCTGGACGCAGCCGATCTGCAGCAGCAGGCGATGGAGCCACGCGGAGAGGCGAGCGGCACGCGAGGCGAGAATCGTATCATCGTGGCCGGCCAGAACAAGTCGCATGGAGAAGCCTCGTCGCCAAACCATGGCCCGGCGGAGCACAGCCGGAGCAATCGAGCTCCAGGCAAAAGCGGTGGAAACCACCGTACCCAGCACTCCGGCCACCACAACCGGCAGCCTCGAGAACCCGCCGCAGTTACCAGCAGGCCGCGCCACCCTCCTCGGGTGGACGTGGTGGAACCGGCGCGCGGCAAGTCTGTGGCGCCAGCCCAGCCGGCTCACGGAGCTGGCCAGGGCGCTCAAGGTCATCATCCGGCTCGCTCGCACGTGAGCCAGAGGATCGGGGAACGCGTCGATCCGCCGAAGGACGACGCACGCCATCGGCTCAACCTGCTGGCGGACTCCAAGTTCGACGAGGAGGAATCCTCAGCAGGGCCGGTCTGTTTCGGCCCTCGCATCCGCAACGAGCCTTTCCCGGCCAAGTTCGCGCTCCCACGAGACACGCCCAAATATACTGGGGCGGTGAAGCCGGAAGACTGGCTGTCGGACTACGTCACAGCCGTCGACATCGCGGGCGGCAACAAGAGGACAACAGTGCGTTACGCACCACTCATGTTGACAGGATCGGCCCGGACGTGGCTCAACAGCCTGCCGGCCCTGCAGATCAACTCCTGGCATGATTTCCAGGAGGCGTTCATCAAGAACTTCACGGGAACCTACAAGCGACCTCCCCGCCCGCGACAGCTGGCCCTCTGCAAGCAAGGCCCTGATGAGCCAGATCGTGACTACCTCACGAGATGGTCCAAGCTGCGCAACTCATGCGAAGGAGTGGGCGAGGAGCAAGCCATCGGCTACTTCACGGACGGATGCAGGGAAGGAACCCTACTGAAGCACAAGCTCCACAGAGCCGAGCCGAAGTCAATGGCGGACTTCATGGCGATAGCGGACAAGTATGCTTCTGCCGACTCCGCTGCGAGGGTGCAGTGCGTCGAGCCAGCGCCAGCCGGAGGCCAATCTCAGCCGGTAGCCGGCCAAGGAGGACATCACCACCGTGATCGACACGGCAAGAGGAAAGATGAGCGCCATGACAACAAGTACGGCTCTCAGCAAGTGGCTGCCGTTCAAGGAAGCCCGGGGGCTACGGGTGGAAGCCAGAAGCGCAAAGGAGACAAATTCAGCAAGGACAAGTACACCATCGAGGTGATGCTAGACCAACCCTGCAAGTTCCATAGCGTTTCAGGCAAGCCGGCAGCGCATACCACTCGCCAGTGCAGCTTCACCAGAGATCTAGAGCAAGGAAACCACCAACTGCCTGGACCGCCACCGGGCCAGCCGGCTGAAGCGCATGGAAACAAGAATCGACAACCGGCCAAGGCAGCAGGGGACTACCCCGAGGAAGCAAACGTGGAGCAATATCATGTGTTCACTTCTCAAGAGGAGGAGCCAAAGGATGAACCGTGGTTCGGTGTCGAGGTGAATGCAATCGTGCAAGTTGGACCTCAGTACATGCATTGGTCTGACGCGTCGATCACCTGGGGACGCGAAGATCACCCGCAGCTCATGCCGAGGCCCGGGGGCTACGTGCTAGTCTTGAACCCAATCGTGTTCTCTGAGACGCATACCTGCCGATTCTCGCGCGTACTCATTGACGGAGGCAGCAGCATCAACCTTCTCTACCGCACTTCGATGGAGAAGCTCGGAATCCCAGAGATCCAACTGAAGCCAACTAAGCTCACCTTCCATGGGATTGTGCCTGGGCACTCCTGTACGCCGATGGGAAGGATTGAGTTGGAGGTGCTGTTTGGCGAGAAGGACAATCATCATCGCGAGCCGATTTGGTTCGAGGTGGTAGACCTCAACAGCCCCTACCATGCGCTGCTTGGCCGACCAGCTTTGGCCAAGTTTATGGCGGTCCCGCACTATGCCTACTTGAAGATGAAGCTCCCAGGCCCTCGCGGGGTGATTACTGTCACTGGATGCTACAAGAAGTCAATAGAGTGCGCAAGAGCCAGCTCCAAACTGGCGGAGGCCTTGGTCATCACTGAAGAGAAGCGTCAACTGCTGCGGAGGGTGGCGGCAGTCCAGCCGGGCCGCCTGGCGTCGGGACTGCCGGCTCCACACCTCAAGCCGGCGAGCCTGTCCAAGGAAGTCCCGCCCGAAGCGGGCAAGGAGTCAAAAGCTCTTGTCTCGGGGGCTGGCTCCTCCTCGAGGTAGGGGGAAGCGTTCCGCAGCTTCACCTGAGACAAGTCCAAGATCGCTTAAGACCTTCAGCTAAGCCAAGGCAAAAACCTTGTATCTCGAACAAGTGTCGTTGAATAAAAGAAAGTTGGGCGGCATACGGCTGATGCCTGGAAAAGTGCTCTGGAGTACCTTTTACCTTTCTAAGCGTTATTCACGGGGGCTGGAAACTGGCTCCGAACGGGAGCCGGCAGCCCCAACCCGACGAAACGACCCTCTCGTCAGCCGAACGAGTACTGCGTGCGGACCGGACCCCGAGCCCAACCTCTACCCTACACCGCGTGGGATGGAGCCGGCAGGTCACCCACCTAGGAAAGTCGCTGAGAGGAAACGCCCGCGACCCGACGAATCGAATCCCTTGTCAGACGAGTAAGTACCATGTGCGAGCCGGACCCCGAGCCAAACCTCCAACCCAAGTCGAGGGCAATGGAGCCGGCAGGTCACTCGCACTGGGAAATCGCTAAGAGGACAGAACGCGGAGCCGTTAACGAACGCTCACCCAAAAAACCGTGCGCATTGGTCAATAGCTGTGCATGGGCCGGACCAAGCCAAATCTCTTATACGCCGAAGTACTACTCCTCATCCCGCGGCACGCTCCCGCCCTAGACCGACATTCGGCTGTCGGTCCAAGGGAGACCAGCCGGCACCAGGCTGCCGGCTGGGGGTAGAAGGGCCGAAGGATGGGGAGATAAAGGAAAAAGCCGAAAGGGGTCAGGTCAAATCCGGTCCATAAACAGCTAGAAATCAATACGTAAGGAACTCGGGGTGAAGCATCATCAGTACAAATGAACGAAGTGTTGTTGGGCACGACATAAGTTCTGCGTACATAAGAACGAATAAGAAAACCCTGACATGCTCAGGGGGCCCTTGGCGAGCCAGCCAGCTCCAGTGAAGTAGTGTCGCCAGCTCGAGACGCCAAGACGAAGTCGTCACCGCTGGGGGGTGGTGGAATGGAGCGACCAGCGAGATCCTCGGGGGCTTTCTGAGGTTCTTCCGCAAGGTCGGGCTCTTCGAAGTCCATGCCATCCAAAGATTCGTCACTATCCCCAGCGTCGAAGAGCGCGTCAGTCTCGGCGCACTCAGCAATGGCACAGGCGCGCTGATGAAGTTTGGCTTTGTCGAGGCCTGCCAATCCGCCTTCACGAAGATTCTCCAGTTGGTCCAGGTTGACGCCCGGATACCAGGAGAGCACGAACTCCAGAGCCTGTTGAGCACTGGCCCGAGCCGCGGACTCCCTCCAGATGTCGAGCCGGTTGGGCGCGAGAAGAACCCACTGGAGGAGGGCCTGGATCTCGCCAGGCACCGCCCTTCCCGGCCACAAGGTTTCGAAGACGGAAACAAGGGCTCCGTGCAGATCCTTGCCTAGCCTGGCAGCTGGATGGAGTCGGCCTTTGGCCAACGCTACCAACTTCCCGGAGGAAAGCTCGGCCTTGGGGTCACTGCTAGGGACGATCTTCTGTTCCGCCCTGAACTCCTTCAGCGCCGCCGCGGCAATCTCGTCGGAGTCAGGGAAGGCTCCTGCAAGGGCAATCAGAGAGTGAGGGGACGGCATGAAAGGGCAAGAGCCAAGAAATAGGAAAGGAAGTATACCATGAAGAGCTTCCTCAAGTCCCAGCAGGCCGGATTGAACCTTGCGGTCGCGGGCGCGCCAAACGCCGATCTCCTTGTCATAACGCTCGCTGTCGAGCCCCCGGAGAGTCTGCAGCTCAGCAATTTGGGCGCCGCGGTTCTCGACCTCGCTCCCCAAGGTGGCGTGAAGCTCCTTCACCTTGCTGTCAAACTCCGCGGAGAGGATTCTCTTCTCTTCAGCCAGCCGACGATCAAACTCCAGCTGCAGCGACGACCCCGCCTCCCGAGCTTTCGCCAGCTCAATTTCCAGCTCCTGAGCCCGGGCGGCCTGGGCCTGCAGACCCTGAAGCTCCTCGGCGTGCTTTCGCTTGAGCGACTCAACAGTGGCGGCCGACACCGAGTCGGCCAACTGGGACTCAAGCGAAGCTATGAGCGAGGCAGAGTCTGAAAGCGGAAGTATAAGAGCTGGAAGGACGACAGCAAAGTCTGCGAAGCAAGGGGCCTCAAGCTTACCTAACAGCTTCTCCAGCTTCTTCTTCAACTCCGGGTACTGAATCTTGCCGGCACGGTACTTCGCCAGCAGCTTCTCGAAGACATTGGCTCGAAGCGCGTTCAGTTCCTGTGAAAAACAGAAAGGCAACGATTCTTAGCGAAATTCATTTTCGAGTCAGCTGTCTCTACAGCTACCCCGAAACTCGGGGGCTAGGATGTATGGAAAAATGGGCCGCGAGACCGCAGATCATGTCTCCCAGTTAGCAGAAAGAACCAGGGGCTAAAGGCGCAGCACTCACGTTGGTCGCCTGTATAGCGTCAAGGAGTTGGAGGCCGGCGTTTTGAAGCGACCCCTTGGCAGCAGTAAACTGTTTGTCCAACACCGCCAGAGTTGGCTTGCTGCCCTGCACCTTGAGCTTCTCTCCGACATCAGCACTCGAGGCGGTGTCTGCCCATTCCTGCTGAAGGCGGCTGGCGGAGCTCAGACTTCCAATGTTGGACTCAGCCGCGGCGACAAGAGCCTTCCCGCCAGAAGCACCTTCGGTCACTACCTCAGGGGCTTGCGAGCCATCACCACGTTCGCTCCTCGCCACCCGAGTGGCGAGGAGCCCTTGCAAAGCTTCGCCAGAGCTGGAGACCAGCCCAAGGAGCAGGGAATCAGCAATCGCGCCAGCCCTCGACTCGGCCGCAGGCACCGTAGCTTGCACGCTCGGCGCGAGCTCAGGATTGGAAAGAGCCGACACCGGGGCCTTTTCTGTTTCCCCCGCCGCGGTCTCGCGCGTGCCTTCTTGACTGGGCGAGTCAGGGGAGGCGCAGATGGCGGCGTCGCTCCCCGCCGGGGCTTCATCGGTAGCAGGAGGTGGGGGCAGGTCAGCCCCGACTGGCGCAGTTTCCTCGACGAGCGTGGAGCCGGCCTCAGGTGGGGTGACTGAGTGGGGAACAGCGTCCGCGGGCACCTCCGGACGTGCAGGATCCTCTGCCCCAGTGTCGCCCGCCACAAGCTTCAACCATGGGGAGCGGCGAACGTCCTCAACGCGACCCGAGTCGCTGCCCACGCCTTCCCCGCGCGCCCTCTTGTGGCAGGAGGGCTCGGGAGCCGGGGTCACGAGTTCCTCGGAAGCGACGGCGGGAGGAGGCTGGGCAGCCGGATCGACAGAAAGAGGCGACCTGCAAAGAGGACGTCCCACGTCCGAGTCAATCGGGGCCGCAACGGTAAAATGAGGACGAGAAGCAAGGAAGCGGGAAACTCACCCGGCTACGGCGATAGCCCGCCGTTTGGCCACCTTCTTCACCTTGGGACGGCGCAAGTCCCGCATCGCCGGCTCCGGTTTCTTCCGCTTGTCAGCCGGCTCGGAGAAGGCCAGCTGGGCCTTTCTCTTGATGCCGACCAGATCATCTCCATCCTCTTCAGGGTCTGCCGGCTCCGGAGCGGCAGAGTGTCGCCCGGGAGACTCTGGTAGATCCACGATCAGGGGAGCCTGAGCTCCAGCAGCGGCAGCGGCGGCTACGTGGAGAGCTATGCCCCCGAGGGTGGTAGCTGATCCTGCATTGCCATCGTCATCTTCGGACCAATCTCTTAGGAGAGAGGGACTGGGGAACTTACTGGAGTGGTCGAGGAGTTTGTCGATGGATTTCGTGTCGCAAGAACACGGGGTACCACGCGACGGACCCGAAGATTCGAACGCAGGGGGCTGAACGTGTGAGATCTTGGATCGCAACGAAACACGGCGACGGAAGCCTCGATTGTCGGACGCGCAACGCACTGCAGAGAGGGAGACCGAGCTTTACCCAGGTTCAGGGCTCTCGTGGTGAGGTAAAACCCCTACTTCCTGCCTTCTTGTATTACGACGCGACACCTCGCGAGGAGTACAAGGCCTTGGTTACAAAGCTCTAGCTGGCCAGAGGTTGAAGAACCTGCGTGCCCAGCTAGCAGCTTGGAGAAGATGAAGATCCGATCAGACCGCCCCCTCTAAGGGGTGGCCTCCCCTCCTTTTATAGCGCCAAGGGCCTCCTTCCCCTTATCTTCTTGGGGAAGGGGTTGCCACACATGGCCAAGGAGGGAGGACAGCTGTAGACTAGGTTCTTCTGTAGACTTGGTCTTCGTAGGGTAGCGGTGCCGGTCCACAGGAGTGGGTGGAGGAGGCTGACGTCCTCCTCTGGCGCCCTGCACCGTCCATGCTATATTTAGGGGGGTGGCCAACTGCCACTGTGCCGCTTTAGGCAGGCACAGCGAAAGTTGGTCTCCTCCCTGTCGGGGGTAGCGTGGGAGGTACGCGGCCTTCTGCCCGTTATCTTCTTGCTCCGCACGAAACCATGCTGAGCTGACGTGGGCGTCCCTTCTCTCCTCACCAGCAGGGCTCGTGAGGAGGTCTTCTGGTCCTTAGCGGTTTCCGTCGTCGTTCTCCTCACGAGGCGCCTCCTCGTGAGGGTCTTCTCCGTGCTGAAGATTGTTGATTATCTCCTGGGCTGAAGATGGGCCGATGACGGGGCCCAGGAGCAGGTGGACCGGGATACCCCGGTATCCATTACACCGACAGTAGCCCCCGGGAGTTCGGCCCACAACGCGCCCTCTTGAGGAAGCGAAGGGTCGGGGGCCCCCGAAGCTGCTGGGCCCTCCAACAGCACGCGTCAACCACGCGGTCAGAGGACCATGTGAAGATGCAGAGGCTGCGGGCACGTGTCGTGGCCGCAGCTGGTGAGACGAAACGGCGGCGACGCTACAGTCTCCGAGGCGTCCTCCAGCATAATGATGCGTCACTTGACTGCAGAGCGCTGCGCCAATGCTTCGGTTCCCGCGCTGGGATTTGACGCATCGACGCTGGATGATCCCCTTAAATAGGCCCTCCTCGAGACCGTCGGCCTTTCACCCCCTTCCACCAGAGCCACCTCCACTTCTTCTTCCCTGAGAGCATGGACCCCTCCAACTCCGCCGCCGCCGGTCCAAGCTCTGGGGCGAAGCGCCGTGGGCGCCCCCTGGGCAGCGGGAAAAAGGCGAAGGTCCCGGCCCAGTGGACGCCCGGCGCCGGCGGCCCCCTCTGCATTGGCGCGCCGCGGCAGGGCGAGGCGAGCCGTGCCGCCGCGGGGACCTCCGGCGCCCTGACCCTCAGGGGTCCTGCGCGTGGAGGCGCCCTGAACTCGCCGTCGCCGCTGGCGGCAGCGCCTGCTCCCCGCGCCTCGGGGAGCATCGATCAGGCCCTCCGGGAGGTGGAGGCCGCCCTGGGCCCCCCTCCCCCGGTCGCAGATCTTCCCGCCCCGCCGGTGAACGGAGTGATCGCCACCCCGCGCCACCTGGCGGCGGCGATGCTGGGACCCCTCGTCGCCCCGGGGTCCCGCTTCCTTGAGCTCCTCGTCGTCGTCGACGCCCCGGGGTTCAACTCCCTCCGGCTACCCGACGCCATCCGGAGGGTGCTTCACGCCCACGGCCTAGCCGCCGGGGAGATCGCCCTGGGGGAGCAGAGCAGGCCAGATCTCTTCTGGCCTGTGGACATCCTCTTTGGGCCGACCGGCAACGTCGTCCTCTCCGGCCGCTGGAGGCCCTTCGCCCTCGGCTGCCGCCTCCGCATCGGCGACCGCCTCGTCTTCCGCTTCAAGCTGGGGACCCTGGAGGGGATGGTGCGGATCTTCACCGCCGACGGCGTCCGCCGCACCTACCCCCAGCTCCCGGCGCAGTGAAGAGGAGGTCCTGGGCGGTAGTCTTCTGGGGAGGGGAGCTAGTCTCCTCCCCTTTTCGTTGTGTAGTCCTTGCCGGCGGGGAATGCCCCGCCGTTCTTTGCTCCTTCCCCCTCTGGGGGTGCTTTAATGAAATCCAGTTGCTTAATCTTGTTGTCCTTCATTGTCCCGGCCATTTGCTTGCTCGAGAGCCCTGGCGAGCTGCAGGTATCGACGGGAAGCCTCCCTCCACCTCAGAGCTCGGGACGGGTTCGGCGCCGATGACACAATGGACGATTCCTGAGACAAGAAGTTGAAGAAAGAGTTGGAAAAGAAAAAACCCCAAATCCCCGAAAACGGAAAAATAAGTCGGTAAAACAAACGAAAAAAGAAGGCAAATAAGATGCCCCTGTGACCGGCACAGGGACCTTCTCCGTCGTGGAGGAGCGCGGCACTATCTGTGCCAGCAGCTAAGAGCAAATTGCCGCGCGTGGCGATTCACGGGGCCTTCCTCGTCGTTGAGGGAAGCTGGACCCTCACGGACGTGAAAACGTCGACGCTTAAGAGAGCCCAGAGACCGTCGACACCTCACAAGGATTGCTTATGAGGTGAAGGGCCTGGCGCGGACCTCCGGATCTGCGTCTCCTTCGCAAGATTTATCGGAGCGGCCTTGGTCTTCAATAATCCTACCACGTTAGGCCTTCCTCGAGAGAGGGAATCCTCCTGCGGATGCTGGTGCATCGACGCGTCTTTGCACCCTCGTGAGGGTTGCTCACGAGGGGTAGGTCCTTAGCGGGTGCAATGGGCACACCTTGGACTTTTCCTCGAAGATTTTTTATTTTCTAGCGTACTTCGCGAGGAACTAAGCACCATGGGCATCCAGAGGTGATCGTTAATGGGGCCGTCGCCCCCGACCAGAGCTCGCTCCCTTCGGGTTTTTCGGGCTTGCTGTTTTCCGGGCGAAGGCCCCAGCATAGACACCGTGCCTAGCCCCCTTCCGCGAGGAGTACAATCAGAAAATAAATGGACTTCATGCCATTTTGATGTCATGCCGAAGCAGAGGCGTTGTACTGCGCATTAACTTAATATCAGTGCTTAAGAGCATATTGAGCTGATACAAGTGCCGTAAAAACGGTCTTTTTCTCCTCGTGAGGAACCTAAGGGTAGAACTTTCGCAGATGAGCTATGTTCCACGGGTTCCCCACCGGCACGCCTTCTGCGGTTTCCAGCCGCGCCGAGCCCGGCCTGGCGTTGTGCGTCACCTTGAAGGGTCCTTCCCACATCGGAGACAGCTTGTGAAGGCCCTCGCGAGAGAGTATTCTCCTTAGCACCAGGTCGCCGACCTCCAGAGTTCTCGCTCGAACATGGCGGCTATGGTAGCGGCGTAGTCCTTGCTGGTACCTCACGGCGCGGAGCGCGGCTTGGCACCGAGCTTCTTCGAGCAGAAGGAGGCGGTCCTTGATGAGGTCCTCTTGGCGAATTTCGTCGAAGGCGAGCACTCTTGGCGACCCGAATTTGACGTCGGTGGGAAGAACAGCCTCCGCCCCGTAGACCAGGAAGAAAGGGGTTTCTCCGGTGGGCTTGGTGGCGGTAGTCCTGATGGACCACAAGATGGGTTGGAGGTTGTCTAACCATTTTTTGCCGCAGGCTTCGAGCTTGGCGTTGAAGCTTTTCGTCTTGAGCCCTTTGAGCACTTCAGCGTTGGCGCGCTCGGCTTGACCATTGCTCCTGGGGTAAGCGACGGAGGCGAAGCAGATTTTGATGCCGATCGATGCGCAGTATTCCCGGAACAAGCCGCTGGTGAACTGGCTGCCGTTGTCGGTGATTATGCGGTTAGGCACACCAAAGCGACAGACCAGTCCACGGATGAACTTGACGGCGGACCTGGCCGGGATTGTGCACACCGGTTCCACCTCCACCCACTTGGTGAACTTGTCGATGGCGACGTAGAGGTAGCGATAGCCCCCTTGCGCTCTGGGAAATGGACCGAGGATGTCTAGCCCCCAAACTGCAAAGGGCCAAGTGAGTGGGATGGTGCGCAGCTCTTGCGCCGGCTGATGTATCTGTTTGGCGTGGAATTGGCACGCCTCACACCTCTTGACCATCTCCGACGCATCTCCGAGCGCCGAAGGCCAGTAGAAGCCGCTTCGATATGCCTTCGCAGCTAGAGTCGCGGCTGAAGCGTGGTGCCCACATTCGCCGGCATGGATGTCCCTTAGAAGCTCTTGGCCTTGGTGAGTAGATATGCACTTCAGAGCGACGCCATTTGGGCGACGCCGGTACAAGTCACCATCTTTGACGCAGTAGCCCGAAGCTTGCCGCACAATCCTCTCGGCCTCCTCTTCATCCTCAGGAAGCCGGCTGCTGGTGAGGTAGGCCTTGAGCTCGATGATCCAATCCACTCCCTCCTGCCGGGCCAATGCCAGGAGGACGCGGTCACCCGAAGGAGGCCCGCAATCCGGAGCCCCTTGCTCCGGCGGTGGCGGCAAAGCGGAAGGAGGAGGTGGTTCGGATGTCGACGGAGAAGCGGACGGTTTGAAGAGACGCTCCTCGAAGACGCCGGCAAGCTGTGCCAGGCGATGAGAAGCGCGCTTGGCGATCTCGTCGGCTTCCACGTTTTCCCCTCTCGGGATGTGCTTCAGCTCCAAGCCTTGGAAGCGCTTTTCCATCTTTCGATGCTCCTCGAGATAAGCCGCCATGTGCTCATCCTTTGGAGTGTAGCTCTTGTTGGAGAAGTTCACAACCAGCTGTGAATCTCCTTTGACGATGAGGCGTTTGATGCCCAAGGCATTCGCAGCCCTTAAGCCTGCAAGTAGTCCTTCGTACTCCGCGATGTTGTTGGAGACCTTGTGTTCCGGCCCAAAGCAGAGCTGCACAGCGTAAAAAAGCTTGTCTCCAGAGGGAGAGGTTAAGACAGCGCCTGCTCCCGCGCCCGGAAGGTTGAAGGCGCCGTCGAAGTGCATGACCCAGAGGCCCGGGGCCTCCTCTCCAGGGAGAGTCGACTCCACCTCTGGAGGCTCGTCTACGAATGGATCAGTCCATTCTGCAGTGAACTCGGCCAAAGCCTTGCTCTTGATTACCTTTGTAGTTTCGAAGGAGATCTTGAAAGGCTGAAGCTCCACAGCCCACTCGGCCACCCGCCCGGTGACATTGGGATTGCGCAGGACGGTTTCCAGGGGCCGATCGGTTACCACCTTAATCGGGTGACCCTGGAAGTAGTGGCGTAGCTTCCGCGAGGCGATGAGCAAGGTGTAGAGCAGCTTTTGCTGCATTGTGTAGCGTTCCCGTGCGTCGCGCAGTACCGTGCTGACGAAGTACACAGGCTTTTGCACCTTGACGACCCCCTTGGAAGGCTCCCCCTCAGGAGGCTTTTGAACATTGCTCTGAGAGAGCGGCTCGGTCGGCGAAGATCCCTCGGGCGGCTCCTCCCGAGGAGCGGGAGGTGAAGCGGCCTCTCCCTCGTGAGGAGCCCCCGAGCCTGGAGGAGTGACCTCCTTGGCGATTACCTTGACGTCCCGCTCCGCGACGAGAACGGCGCTTGCAGTCCTTGGAGTTGCCGCGATGTAGAGTAGCAAGGGCTCGCGAGTCGTTGGGGCAACCATGATCGGTGGGCTCGTGAGGTACCTTTTTAACTCGGCGAAGGCCTTGTCGGCTTCCGGAGTCCACTCGAACTTGCCGGTGCGCTTCATGAGCTTGAAGAAGGGCAAAGCCTTTTCCCCACTCCTCGCGATGAAGCGCCCCAGGGCTGCCATGCACCCCGCGAGGCGTTGCATTTCCTTAAGATTGCGCGGAGGACGCATCTCTTCGATGGCCTGGACCTTGTCGGGGTTTGCCTCTATCCCGCGATTGGACACGAGGAACCCCAACAGCTTTCCCGACGGTACGCCAAAGGCGCACTTGGCGGGGTTGAGCTTGATGTTTACCTTCTTCAGGTTGACGAATGTTTCCTCCAGATCCTCGATGAAGGTGCGACCCTCGCGGGTCTTGACGACGATGTCGTCGACGTAGGCTTCCGCGTTCCTTCCCATCTGATCCCCCAGGGCCTTACGCATGAGCCTTTGGAAGGTGGCTCCTGCGTTCTTCAAGCCGAAGGGCATGCAGACGTAGAAGTACACCCCACAGGGCGTGATGAAGGCGGTCTTCTCCTCGTCCTCCTTTGCCATCTTGATCTGATGATAGCCGGAGAAAGCATCCAAGAAGCAAAGGAGGTCGCAGCCGGCGGTGGAGTCGACGATTTGATCTATCCTCGGGAGAGGATAAGGGTCCTTGGGACAGGCCTTGTTGAGACTTGTGAAGTCCACGCAGAGGCGCCCACTGCCGTTAGCCTTTGGGACGACCACCGGATTAGCAATCCAGGTGGGGTGGGCCACCTCGCGTATCAACTTGGCCTTCTTCAGCTTCTCTATCTCCTTGACGATGAAGTCTTGCTTCTCTTGCGCTTGCTTTCTAGTCTTCTGCTTCACGGGGTGTGCCTGAGGGCACACGGCTAAGTGGTGCTCGATCACCTCCCTGGGAACACCGGGCATATCCGACGGAGTCCAAGCGAACATGTCAGAATTTGCCCGCAGGAAGGTGACGAGCGCGCTTTCCTATTTAGGGGAAAGCCCTGCCCCGATGGTGATGAAGTTCTCGCAGCCCCCAGCCTGCAGCGGGACCTTCTTGGTTGCCGAGCGCTCTTGGGTAAACTGGGGCCTCCTGCCTGAGGGTACCACAGCTTCCCCAATGCTCATGTCCAGCATTGGATGGACCAGGTCCTCGCTTGGAGTAGGCGATGCTGAGGCGGCGAACTTCTTCCCTGTCGAACCCAGAGGGTTGGGCTCGAGAGAGGCCTTCTTTGCAGCAGCCCGATCTTGGGACACGAGCTGCTTTTTCCTCGTGAGGTCGTCGGAGTGTTCCAACAGATCTTCGTCGGCGGGGAACATGGAGGCGGCCTCACGGTAGACATGCTCAACCGATCGGAGAGCATCCTTCTCATTGCAGCGCACGGTGATCGTGCCGTTGGCGCCCGGAATCTTGAGGACGTTGAAGCCATGGTGCGTTGCTGCCATAAACCTAGCCAAGGCTGGGTAGCCGAGGATGGCGTTGTATGGCAGGGCGATGTAGGCAACGTCGAAGTCGAGGCTTTCTATCCTGTAGTTGTCCCGGGTGCCGAAGGTGACGGGCAGGCTTACCTGCCCAATTGGCGTTGTAGATCCCTCGGTTACCCCGAAGAATGGCCGAGTTGGCATGAGCCGGTGGTACGGCACCTGCATGTTTTCGAAGATCTCGACGGAGATGATGTTGAGGCCCGCACCTCCGTCGATGAGGGTGCGATTGACGGCGACGTTGTTGATGGTTGGCGTGCACAAGAGGGGGATTGTGCCCACGCCCCTTGTGGAAGCCGGATGATCCTCCTCGTCGAAGCCAATCTTGCACGTCGACCACTTCATCAGGCGATTGCCAGAGTTGGGCTGTGTCGCCGCGATTTCTCGCGACAGCTGCTTGAAGTGCCGATTTGACAGAGGAGCCTGAGCTCCACCCAGGAGGCAAGCGACGAAGTCTCGCGGCTCTTGATAGCCCCCCTGGGTCTCTTCCCGACGATCGTTTGCTGGTGGGGGAAGCGGTAGCGGCTCGGGATCGTCTCGAGACAGACCCCCGCGGCGGCGACCTTCCTCGCGGTCGTCGTCGCGGCGATCGCCCCGGGATCCACTCTTGCCGTTGCTGCGGCCACCCCCACGACGCTTGGAGACACCGTTCTCCTCGTGAAACTTCCGGACAATCCAACAATCCTCGGTATTGTGGGTGTCCTTCTTGTGGATGAGGCAGTAGCGGCGACGGCGACCTTTATCGCGATCGGAGCGGTCCCCACGGTGTTGCTTATGATCTGGCTCCGCTGCGAGGGCAGCAGCCTCCTTTCGCTTGGGGTCCTTGGACTTCTGCTTTGGGGGAGGCGCCTCCGGCATATTGTGCACGAAGAGCCTCCCCTCTTCAGCCTTGGCGCAGCGGTCGGCGATCTCGAAGAGCCTGACGACGGAAGTCAACTCATCATTCACGGACAGCTTCTCCCGCATCTTGACGTCGGAGACGCCTGTGGAGAACGCGGAGATGACCTCCTCGTTGGAGATCTTGGGAATCTTGTTCCTCATCTGACTGAAGCGCTGGATGTACTGACGAAGCGTCTCGCCCTTGTACTGTCGCACCGCCTTAAGATCGTTCTTGGTGGCGGGGCGCTCGTACGTGGGCATGAAGTTGGCAACGAACTGACGACATAAATCCTTCCACGAAGTCACGGATTCGTGAGGAAGATTCATGAGCCAAGTCCGCGGAGCGTCCTTGAGGGCCATGGGGAACCAGTTGGCCATGGCGCGCTGATCTCCACGCGCGGCCTGGACGGCGACGACGTAGAGTTGGAGGAATTCGACAGGGTTTGTGGTCCCGTCGTAGCGCGTGGCGATGTCCGGCTTGAACTTATCAGGCCAGACAACGTAGCGCTACTGGCGAGTGAGGGCAAGACACCCGGGGTTGTAGATCGGAACGCCGGGGGTCCTGACGTTCTTGCCAGCCTCGCCGATGTCATCGATGGCACGATCATGATTTTCACGGCGGCGCTCGAGGGAGACGCGTGCGTCTTCCGGAGCGCGCTGGACGATTTGGCAGCTGGGCTCCCCGCGCGGCGAAGATGCGGCGCAGGAAACCACCTTTTTGGCCTTGTTGGCCATCCCATCTCCGGCGCCCGGGGCATGATGCCCCGCCGCCGGATCTGGATGCCCCGCGCCCTGGGCTCCTCCCAAGGCCGGGTCTTCGTTGGCGATGGCGACGAGCTCGGCGATTCGAGCGCGCCACCCCTCACGCCCGTCGTCGGTGGGTTGATAGCGTAACAGCTCCTGCGCCATGGCGAGCGCCTGCGCAGGAGACAGTTGACTCCCAGAACGAGCACGAGAAGTGGCGGTGGCGGTGAAGGAGAGCGAAGGCTCTGTCCGCCCGGACGGGAGGTAGGAGGACTCCAGATCTTCCTCCTATTCTTCCCCGGCCGAAGCTTCGTGACGACGGAAGATGGGCTCGGTTTGACCCCGAGCAGCGTTGCGACGGCGAAGCCGCTCGAGCCTTGCGTTGGCGTCGTCCATGTCGAAGCGGATCTAGAAGAAAACACACCACAGCCCCCTACCTGGCGCGCCAAATGTCGATGGATTTCGTGTCGCAAGAACACGGGGTACCACGCGACGGACCCGAAGATTCGAACGCAGGGGGCTGAACGTGTGAGATCTTGGATCGCAACGAAACACGGCGACGGAAGCCTCGATTGTCGGACGCGCAACGCACTGCAGAGAGGGAGACCGAGCTTTACCCAGGTTCAGGGCCCTCGTGGTGAGGTAAAACCCCTACTTCCTGCCTTCTTGTATTACGACGCGACACCTCGCGAGGAGTACAAGACCTTGGTTACAAAGCTCTAGCTGGCCAGAGGTTGAAGAACCTGCGTGCCCAGCTAGCAGCTTGGAGAAGATGAAGATCCGATCAGACCGCCCCCTCTAAGGGGTGGCCTCCCCTCCTTTTATAGCGCCAAGGGCCTCCTTCCCCTTATCTTCTTGGGGAAGGGGTTGCCACACACGGCCAAGGAGGGAGGACAGCTGTAGACTAGGTTCTTCTGTAGACTTGGTCTTCGTAGGGTAGCGGCGCCGGTCCACAGGAGTGGGTGGAGGAGGCTGACGTCCTCCTCTGGCGCCCTGCACCGTCCATGCTATATTTAGGGGGGTGGCCAACTGCCACTGTGCCGCTTTAGGCAGGCACAGCGAAAGTTGGTCTCCTCCCTGTCGGGGGTAGCGTGGGAGGTACGCGGCCTTCTGCCCGTTATCTTCTTGCTCCGCACGAAACCATGCTGAGCTGACGTGGGCGTCCCTTCTCTCCTCACCAGCAGGGCTCGTGAGGAGGTCTTCTGGTCCTTAGCGGTTTCCGTCGTCGTTCTCCTCACGAGGCGCCTCCTCGTGAGGGTCTTCTCCGTGCTGAAGATTGTTGATTATCTCCTGGGCTGAAGATGGGCCGATGACGGGGCCCAGCAGCAGGTGGACCGGGATACCCCAGTATCCATTACACCGACAGAGTTCGCCCGAGTCTTCGAGCTCATCGTTTCCTTCGTCACCTTGAGTGGTGCTGGCGCTCTCGACGGCGGCCTGAGAACCGGCGTCCTCTACCTCCTCGGCTTTGTCCCAGATGACCTTATCATCCGATTCGGCTCTATCAGCGGCAAAGCCAGCTTGACGCTGTGTCGAATTCTCTGCCGCCTGCAGGGCAAACAAGTTCTGCCCGGGCCGAATGAACAGAGGTCAGCGGACCAAAGTCGCAAAGGAGGCAAAGGCCTGAAGCCAAGTCCAACGAGCTTACCTCGGCAATTGGGTTGTCCCGGTCGTGAGGCTCCAGTCCCCACGTCCACGAGGCTTGAAGCTTGGCGTCGGCGATACGGTTCACCTTCCGAGCCACCTCCAGCGCTGACAGCGCCTTGGAGGAATGGCGAGTAGGATCCTTAGCGGATCCCAGGAAGCACATCTTGTGCGAGCGGCGTTGAAGCGGTGACACGCGGGCGACCAGGAAGGCAAGGAGAAGGTCGGTCAGCTCCAGGCCACCCTCCGCTTGCAGTGTGGAGATCCGCTGAAGAATCTTCTCCATGTCCGGCGAGGGGCGAGGAGGAGCGGCACTCCAGTTCTCCCGCTCGGGCCCGCCCGCCTCAAAGGGCGGCAAGTTGATATGATCCTCGCCCTCCTTTAGGTTCTTCACATAGAAGAAGGAGCGCTGCCATTTCTTGCAAGATTCCTTCCCTTTTATACCAGGGAAGCCAGCGGACTTGCGGGCGTAGAAGGAGGCGGTGCCGCATATCACCGGAATGGTGTCCGCCGTCTGGGTCTTGAAGAAGATCAGCCGGCGGAACAGCTCGACGTTGGGCCAGACGCCCAAATACGCCTCGCAAAGGGTAGCGAAGGCGGACAATACCATCATTGCGTTCGCCCCGATGTGGTGCGGTTGTAAATGAAAATGGTCCAGGAATCGGCGCATGAAGCAGCTTGCGGGCAGCGCGAAGCCCTGGGGGAAATGGTCATAGAAGACCACCGTCTCCCCAGGCGCGGGAGCAGGGACCAGTTCGCCGCCGGCAGGACGGCAGCTCACAAGGTCCGCGGACGGAAGCACTCGACCTCGGCGCATCAGCTCGATCTGTTTCTCCTTCACCCAGGAGCCTTCCCAGGATCCCTTCGGCAAAGCGGGCGGAGCAGCGTCCTTACCCACCGCCGTTCCCTTCCCTTTGGGCCGGGGCGCTTTGGGAGCCATCCGGGTGCGGATCTGGATGAGCGGAATGGCGGCGGAGCGAACGAGGAACCCTAAATCCCTTGAAGGCGAAGCTCAGGAGCAAGGGATTCTAAGTGGAGCGAATGCAGAAGGAAGAAGGGAAGCGGGCAACCGATGCTCTGCTTCCGAAACGGTCCTTGGTTTAAAAGTGAAGGGGCGGGTCAGTTGCTTATTTCAGCCACGACGGGTCAGCAACTGACCCCTTCCGTCACGAACCACGATCGCGTAAAGATCGGGCAACCGCCGTGGTTGCTGGAAAAGGTCGTGGGCCGGGGCCGATTGGACGTGACGCGATGACGTGCGGACAAGTGGAACCTCGGTCCAACCCCCGAGGGAACAAGTTCCCAGGAGGCGGCACGCCGGCTCGCGGCTCACCGGCTCGCGGCTGCCAGCCGGGCCATCACCGAAGCCGGTTCGTCCCGAGACAGCCGGAGGAACTCCGCGAGGCCCAGCCTCGGCAACTGGGGCGACCAAGCCGAACCGGAGATCCTGGGACTTCGACGAGGACGAGCAAGACTTTGACGAAAAGAAGAACCCGCCGAAGCCCCATGCTAGCCCATGAGACTTCGCCAGTTTCGGGGGCTAGTGTCGTGGGGATGACTTAGGGGGGGCGCATCACGGGCCAGGCAGTATGCCGGCTGGCGTCCCAGGAGTCCCCGCGGCTTCAGCACGAGAAGACCGGCTCCGCCCGAAGGGCCGGCTGCGTCAGCAGCCGGCTGGAGACTCCACCGAGGAGAACTGGAGCCGGCCGATGAAGACAAGGTCACTCAACGGTAGTCTGGCCAAAAGCGGAGCGGCCCTGACAAGATCGGCAGGGACGCAGGACAGGAGTGACGAGCGCCACGACCACGTCCAACCAATGAGAGATCGAAGACCCTTCCCCACGACGGGATCCGAGGCAAAGGAGAGGGGATATGCCCTCCAGATGCCGGTCCAGGGAAAAGACATTTTATAAAGTGTCTTTGCCAGAGCAGGGTCAGAGGATCACGCCAAGGACACCGCCGCCGGGGAGCCAGCAGCCGGTCGAATCGCCACCTAAACATGTAACCAGGCCCCCGTCTATATAAGGGGGCCTGGACCCTTAGCGTAGGGGAGATCCGATCTTCTTCTTCCTCCTCCAGCCGAACAGCTCGAGGAGCACTGTAATCACTACTACTCGATCAATACGAAGCAGGCAGGAAGTAGGGGTTTACCTCCAACCGGGAGGGCCCTGAACCTGGGTAAACCGTGGTGTCTCTGTTGGCACAATCCCGAGCCGGGCCCATCGTCACCAACTTCGAGCCCCTCCGATAAGCCACCCCATGGCTACTGTCTCCAAATTCCCATGACACTACCCATGGCTACTGTCTCTAAATCCCTACGACAGTTGGCGCCCACCGTGGGGCAAAGCGCGGCGGCGAGCAGAGTCAAGTTCTGGTCGGGATCCCCATCGATCCCCGACGAGAGGGTCGCCTCCGGCCTCGTCTGGAGGTTTGGCACCCTCGACTGCATCAGCGACAACCTGGACTGCTTCGGGAACTGCTTCGGCAGCGGCTCCTTCCTCGACATCGGCAGCCACTGCTTCTATGTCGCCAAGCCCTTCCCGGAGGAGGTAACCGACTTCCTCGACCCTCTCAGCGATGGAGGCTCTAGTTACGGCGAAAGCTGTGACTTTGGCACCATGGTCGAAGTGATGGCCCTAGGAGACGAGGAAGGCAGCGACCAATCGCGCTCCGCGCGCCCGCCGCTCGAATGCCTTCTTCCGCCAGAGCAGAACGCTCCACTCCCAGAGCTGGACACCTCAGACGTCGCCGTCGTGGACCTGCGCGCACCGCTCGACCGTGTCATCGACCCTGCCCAGGTCGCCGAGGCCCTGGAGCAGACGCGTCCTCCTCAGCAAGGTGGCTGAGGACGAGGTCAACCGGCGCCATGCGAGCGCCACACTCAGCGAGTTCTATGATGCGCATGGAGACGCACCGACCGAGCTCGCTCATGATCTGTGGCGCATCTTCGCCACTGCGGGTCCCAGCCAGATCCAGTGGTCACCATCGGCGAGGCCGTGGAGGGCGCGGACAGGGCGGCCGCGCTCCGGGCGGCAATGCGCAAGGCCCCCAGCAAGGTGGAGGAGCATGCGGGCCACGTCAGGTCCCAGTGCCAGCGCCAGGGCCGGAGTCCCAGACTCGCCCACCGGCGCTGCACGTCCACCTGTGGCTTGACTACGTTGGGGCGTTCCCCAGAGGATCTGCTAGCTCAAAGCGAGTGGCTTCTGACCAAGGAGGCCCGGGGGCTGCCGACAGCAGTCAGTGGCGCAAAGAGGGCAAGTACACCCCCGATGCTGTACTTGACCAGCCATGAAAGTTTCACAATTCCCCGGGCAGGGAAGCGACCCACTCCACGCGTCAGGGTTGGTTCATGAGAGAGCTGGAGCAACGCGCTCGGCAGATCCCCGGAGCACCGCAAGCACAACCGGCTGGAGGTCAGGAGGACCAACAACAGGACCCGGCTGGAGGCGAGCCGGATCAAGACGATGACTTCCCGGCGGATGTTGAGCAATATCACATCTTTACTACCCCCGGCAAGGACAAAAGGAACGACCTTTGGCATGAGGTAGAGGTGAACGCTGTGATGCCCGCAGAACCCCAATTCATGCAATGGTCTGAGGCGGCTATCACTTGGGGGCGCGAGGACCATCCTCGGCTGATGCCCAGCCCTGGAGAATACACTCTGGTTCTGGACCCGGTGGTGTGCTCCGATACGCACATGTGCCGGTTCTCCCGCGTGCTCATCCACGGCGGCAGCCGCATCAACCTTCTTTACCGAAGCTCTTTGGAGAAGTTGGGCATCCCGCTAGCTCAGCTGAAACCGAGCCGGCTCACCTTCCATGGCATCGTGCCTGGGCATTCTTGCACCCCTTTGGGCAAGGTGCAGCTGGAGGTTCTCTTCGGAAAGAAAGGGAATAGCCGCCGCGAGCCCATCTGGTTCGAGGTGGTGGACATCAGCAGTCCCTACCACGCGCTGCTTGGTCGTCCGGCTCTGGCAAAGTTCATGGCGGTGCCGCACTACGCCTACCTGAAGATGAAGCTCCCAGGGCCCAAGGGCATGATCACTGTCACGGGAAGCTTCAAGAAGTCCCTGGCATGCACAAAGGAGAGCTCGCAGCTGGCAGAGGCGCTGGTCATCGCCGAGGAGAAACGGCGGCTTCTACATCGCGTGGAGCTCGCCCAGCAAGACGTGCCGGTTTGCCAATCGCCGGTGGAGCAGTTCAAGCTGGCCAACAACACTAAGAAGATCCTGCTGGATGAGAGTGATCCCTCCAAGTATGTCATCATCGGCACCGGCCTTTCCGCTAAATAGGAAAGCGAGTTCACCAGCTTCCTCCGCGAGAATCGGGACATCTTTGCATGGTCTCCAAAGGACATGCCAGGTGTGCCGAGGGAGCTGGCTGAGCACTCACTCAACGTTAGGATGGATGCCAAGCCGGTCAAGCAACCGCTGCGGTGCTTTGCAGAAGAAAAGAGGAAGGCTATTGGTGAGGAGATAGCCCGGCTCCTTGCAGCCGGCTTTATCATGGAGGTGTTCTACCCTGATTGGCTCACGAACCCAGTCTTGGTTCTGAAGAATAATAACACCTGGAGAATGTGTATCGACTACACCAGCCTCAACAAGGCTTGCCCCAAGGATCCTTTTGCGCTACCACGCATCGACCAGGTAATCGATTCTACGGCCGGTTGCGACCAGCTGTCCTTCTTGGACGCCTATTCAGGCTACCACCAGATCCCGCTCTACCAGCCGGATCAGATCAAGACCTCCTTCATCACCCTATATGGAGCTTACGGCTATGTCACCATGCCATTCGGCTTGAAGAACGCTGGAGCCACTTACCAGCAAACTATGCAGCAATGTCTGAAAGGGCAGATTGGGAGGAACGTGCACGCTTATGTGGATGACATGGTGGTGAAGACTAAGCAGAGTGGCACATGTCGTCGTGGTGAAACAACATATGCCATAGGATGGCTTAAATGGGGGCCGACTAGATGCTGGAGGATTCGGGAGAGGGGAACGAGCTAAAAAGCACGACAGAAAGAGACACTGATCTACCCAGGTTCGGGGCTCTCGTAAGGAGATAACACCCCTACTCCTGCTCTACTGATTGTATATATGGATCGATGTAGTACACCACAATGGTGCTTCCAAGCTCTCTGCTAGAGAAGGAAGATGAACTGGTAAGTGTAAGAGTACAGAGTGACCAACCAACAACTATCAGCCAACGTTCTACCAGCTACCAACCTTCCAAGGACCGACCCTTTACCAGGGCTCCCTATGCCACCTTATATAGTGGTGGCCAGGGTTACAATGGTCATACAAGACCACAAGACAAGGGCTACACTCCAAACAGGAGCTGGTGGCGATGGCAGAGACCCTTGACTTCGCCCCTGATTGCTCTCGATGGGACGCCATATCCCTGTACCTTGTACCTCTTGAACTGTGGCCTTACCTCTGTGCGGTAAGCTCGTACTTGTGCACAGTGAGGGTAGGTAACCTCCACTGTGCACCCTGCCATCTTACTCTGCTACCATGCTTGGATGTTTTCTTCCTTGATTGTAGGGATGTGACACCTTGGTTGACTTAAGCATCCCGGATATGACCGTTGGCCATACCCAGGACTTATATGCCGGACCAACGACCTACGAGGGTCGGGTAATCCGGCCTCCCCTGCTCCTGCACAACACACCAAATAGTTAGGCCGGCATATCTGAGTATATGCCGGCACACATATATCAGTATTCCGGCTATGCCGGCATATCTAGACACCAGCCGGGATACACATTATATGCCGGCCTGGCCGATGCTCTTATATTCCGGCCAGGCCCTTCCTTGATAACCCGGCATAAAGTCAATCATAGACCTTGTGTCTCTCTAGTCTCTTGACCCTACCGGGGGTCATCCCCCCGACACTAGTCCCCGAAGCTGCCGAGGTTCCCCAGTCATAACTGTGGAGCCTTGACAGGTTCAACATACCTTTCTTCATTATGCCCCGGCGATCATATTATATGCCGGCACATCTGCACATATCCCGGCCTCTGTTCCTGTTCCAAAACTTATTCCGGCCGGTCCCGAGGGTATTCCGGACGGAACATATACATCGGGCAATTAATCCGACATATAGACGAGTCTTCCTCGAGAAGCCATGTCCGACAGCTTTGCATCGAAACTTGTAACTGCCCTGCCACCTCGAACGATCACCCACGATGTGACGGTTCACAGTGCAGCAGTTACTTCTCGCCGTCATGGCACGGTTACAGGAACCGCCGCCCCACTCTGTGCCGCCACGTGGCGCCTCGCCGCAGAAACGGTCGGGGGAGTGGAGCACTCCCACGATCCCCACGACCCTGCCTCTTCGCTATAAACAGGGCGGCGGGGGTAAACGTATCTTTTTACCCCCCACCACCATCGTCTTCCTCGCCTTCCTCGCCTGCTACTCTGCCTCCTGCGCTCCACCGCCGGTCCGAAGAGCAGCATCGCCACCGCAGCCGACCTGCTCCCCGCCGACGCCGACGCCCGACGACGCACGGCATCACCTTTGACGACGCCGCCGCCGCCGCCTCTTCTCTCTGCAGCATTGCAGGGAGATTGGATCTTCCTGCACGCTCGCCGCCGCTCCATCGTCGCCGGCCAAGCTCCGGTGAGACCTCCCTCTGTTCTTCCTCTGCCTCGGTCTCGGTCTCAGATCTGCCTCGGTCTCAGCGCTAGTTTTCCCTTTGATTCGACTAGCATTGCTAGGCAACGCTCGCAGGTGTTCATCTTTAGGAGTTTTACCCTTATTTGCTTCCTATTTTACCTGCCTCGGTAGATCTTCTATTCCTGCTAACATCTGCGAGAGTGGTATGCCGGAGAGACTAACCTCCCTCTTTTCTCCGGCCTTGATAGGAATAACACCACGGGACTCCGGCTCTCACGCCTTATCCCGGCCACTAAGATGGCATCTTCAAGCATGACGGCTACCTCGGCCTCTGAGGAAGATACCTCGGCCCGAGCTCAAGGACGCTCCGGCTGGGAGGGGTCGGAGGTTACTCCGGCCGACATATCCTGGGTCACCTCCACCAGGAGAGTTCCGGAGGGCGTAGCATGCCGGCTACCCGCGGGAGAAACTATGCCGGCACCTGAACCCGGCGAACGCGTCGTCTTCATCGCCCACTTCGAGCGGGGCTTTGGACTGCCGGCATCGGACTTCTTCCGGGACTTCCTCAACACCTACGAGCTACAACCTCATCATATCCCGGCCAATGCCGTGATGATCCTCTCCGCCTTCGCTGCTTTTTGCGAGGGCTATGCCGGCATAGAGGCCCTTACTCAAGGCTGGGCGAAGTACTTCCAACTGCGGAAGCAAGTCGTCCAAGAGCCGCCCCGGAGCAAGGACGACCCGCCGGAGACGGCCCAGGAAAAGAAGGACCGCCCCATGACCCTCTGCGGCGCGGCCACCATCATGTCCCGAAAGGGCTCGGACTTCCCCAAGGTGGAACTCCTAGAATCTTGCAAGAAGTGGCAGAAAAGCTTCTTCTACGTCAAGAACACCACCGACGAGGATCTGCTCAACCTGCCGCCATTTGTGGACGAGCCACCGTTGGCGATGACGAACTGGACCTACAACCCGAAGAACTCGGTGATGCCGGTGAATGCGCTTCACCGGGTTAAGGGCGAGCTCCTGGATGCCGGTCTTACTCCTCAAGACCTGGTGGCCTGCTATATAAGCCGGCGCGTCTCCCCTCTGCAGCGCCGGTCGCACAAGATCTGCCAGATGAGCGGGCCAATGGACCCCACCCGGCACTCCACACACGAGCTGACTCCGGCCGACATTCTGCGCCGGATTAAGGATGTCTGCAAGTCCTCTCAGGCCACTTTTGCCTGGGGGCTAGAACCATACAGCCGGGATAGGCCCGCCCCAATGGTAAACCATCTTATCCGACACATAAAGTCCATGTCCGGCACATAGATACTTTAGCCGACACATGCCTGTTTACCGACACATTTCATATCGATCCGACATACCTCTTCCACCGGCATACTTCCTTGTCTGAATATTTGACTTTGCTGTTTATACAGAAATTCAGCTTCCAAACCATGGAGAACTCCCGGATCAAGATCGCGGCGGACCGCACCGTTGCGGATGTTGAAGATCCGGATCATTGGGATAAGCTTCCCAGGAGCACCCGTGCTGCAGCTGCCATGGGTAAGGGCTCTTCATCCCGGCATTATACTCAAGACCGGAGTGAGATTGATTCTGACGAGGAGATCCTGCTGTACTATGACCCGACGCCACTTGCGTACGCCTTTCCAGAAACCCCTATTGCTCACGAGTTTCCAATGCCGTCCTCAGCTATCCCGGACGATGTCGTTATCGACGCCGCCCCTCTGAACCAGGGACCTCCTTCCACCGGCGGACGTGCCGGCCGGAAGCGAGGTGTGAAGCCCCAGTCCGACATACCTCAGAGGTCGAAAAGACAGAAGGTCGGCGTGCCCAAGCAGAAGAAACAGAGGCCTGTTGCCTCGGGGTAAATTTCCTTTTCTTTGCATTTCCTCCGACATATCTCTTGTTTGTATTACTGACTTGGTGTTTTCTCTCTTTTAGTGCTCCTCTTGAGCCGGAACAAGCTTCTGGCTTGAGTGGCGACCCGAAGGTTACCAAGCCCGCTGCCCCTGGTACCTCCGACATTCCCTCTGCTAGTCACACGACCTCACCGGCGCCGGCATCTTCGCCTGCGCCCGACAAGACCACCTCCCCGGCGAAGGACGCTCCTCCGCCGGAACAAGATATCTCTGCCCCCGACGTCCACATGGACTCGGGGGCTCAACAGGAAACCTCGGCTCCTGATGTCCACATGGACACAGGAGCCCATCAAGAAGCCCCAGACTCCGGCGCGCCCACCAGCGACGCCGGCACAACTGACGACGCCGGCGCAAGCGACAAGAGCGCCGGCACAGACATCAAGGGCAAAGGCCCTTTAGTGCCGGAAGTCCGGACTTTTCCGGATCCTGCTCCCGCTGGCCAAGAAGCACCGGCCGCGCCGGAACAGCCCGCACCCGAGACTCCTCCAGCTGACAAGCCACCAGCACCGGCCAAGACCACTGCACCGGCCAAGTCCACTGCCCCGGCCCGGACCGGCACGTTGAAGATTCGGACGGCCAAGTCCGGCACACCATCTGCCGCAACTGCTCCTCCTAAGGCAGCGTCCCAGACCAGCTCTGCTCTGGCCCTGCATCTTGGCAGGGCAGCAGCCCGGCCGGGGTACCGGAAAAGCTTCTTCGACACCCCAGAACTCGAGGGCCTCGTCCCTCTTGCGACGAAAAGTGATGAGAGCCTCGGCTCTCTTAAGGAGCAGTGCATCAAATGGAACGACGCCAGCAACATGGACACTGCGGACTCAAGGAGCAAGAAGCTGGCCGAAGCCAAGACCAGTGGCGACCGAAGCGACTTCCTGGCAGCGAAGCCCATACCGATCGCCAGCGAGCTCCTCAGCCTCCAGCAAAGACTTCACAAGTTGGCCGATGCCACCAACGTAAGTCCTCTCTATTTACACACATATCCCCAGTCCCCGAAAATGTCGGCTGTCCGGGATATGGACATCCGGGATTTTCTCATAGTCCTTTAGCTAGCTTCTTTTGAATTAACTGCCGACATATAAGCTCGATCCGAGCTTCAAATCCTAGTCACCGAGAGCCGGGATAGGTGCGCAGCACCTGTGCCGGGTCTCTAACAATTTCACATCTCTATTATCTTTCAAATCCTCTTGACCGGGATATAAGCTCGATTCGAGCTTCAAATCCTAGTCACCGAGGGCCGGGATAGGTGCGCAGCACCTGTGCCGGGTCTCTAACAATTTCACATCTCTATTATCTTTCAAATCCTCTTGACCGGGATATAAGCTCGATTCGAGCTTCAAATCCTAGTCACCGAGGGCCGGGATAGGTGCGCAGCACCTGTGCCGGGTCTTTAACAATTTCACATCTCTATTATCTTTCAAATCCTCTTGACCGGGATATAAGCTCGATTCGAGCTTCAAATCCTAGTCACCGAGAGCCGGGATAGGTGCGCAGCACCTGTGCCGGGTCTTTAAAAGAATGATCACTTGATAAAATCTTCACTTTAATTATCATGTCAAATTTCTCTGCTGACATTTCAAATCCCGGCATTTTTGCAGCTCATGAACAACACCCGGGCCAACATGTTCCATGACTTGGTGTGCGAGCATCGGAAGCTTTCCGACGCACACAGCAAGCTTCAGCTGGAGCTGTCCCTGAAAGGTAATCTTTGCCGACATACTGCTGTATGCCGGATATCTTTCCTCTCTTTACTTTGCAATGCTTACTCTTGCCGACACGTAACCTTGTGCCGACATTCTTCAGCTGGTGCCGAAGCGCAAGTCACCGAGCTTCTCAAGAGGGTGAAAGAGCTTACTGGTATGCCGGATCCTGCTGTTACCCGGATAGCTACTTTATACTTCAAATCCTTTACTCTTTGTCACTGTTTTCTTTCTTCAAATCCTCTTAACTTGAAATCTTTGCAGATGAGAAGGCTGCACTGGAGGCACGCCACCAGGATTGTGTGTCCTCGGTGGATGTGGCCAAGCAACTGGACGACCGGGATGCCGGTCACAAGGCCGAGGTTGAGCAGTTGAAGGGCCGGATCACCGAGCTGCTGGACGAAAAGGAACAGAGGGAGGGCCTACTGAAGAAAACCCAGACCCTGCTTGTTACCTCGGAGACTGATGCCGCCACCGCCCACGCTGAACTGGATAGCCTGAAGGAGCAGGCCACCAAATGGGAGGTTACAGTTGCACAGCTGAATGCCGACCTTGCCCGTAAGCTTCAAATCCTTCCCCTTTTATCCTTTCCGACATAGTGTAATCTTTTTCGGCATAGCATCTATGCCGACATATTTTCCTTTTGCTAACATTGTTTCTATTCTGCAGGCATGTTTCCCGCTTCCGTCGCTGACGTTGAGAGGGCTTTGCAGTTGGACCGAGAAAACCGGGGTGTTCCGGTTGACTCGCCCAACTGGGACATGTCGGAGCAGCTGCTGGCCCTGCAGTCCCGGAAGGAGGCCATGACCCTTTACACTGAAGAGCTCTTCTACGGCGCCCAGGAGGCATTCTCTGCCCTCTGGCCGGGACAAAGGACTCCCACTGATCCGGTTGACCTCGGCAACGACCTGCAGCTTGCCAAGGTTCGCCTCCGGGAGTGGCGAGATTCCGGCGCGAGGGTTGGAGCCGACGAAGCCCTCAGCTACTTCTTGTCTTGGTATGAAAAGGCAGACTTGGAGACTTTGCGCACCGTGCGCGAAGGATCCATCTGGACCACGGATCCGGATCATATCCGTCGCCGCAAGGAGTTGGCCCACAGCTATGTGGATTATGCCGACACCGACAAATTCGTCCGGGACATCCGCGAGCCGGAGAAGAATGACGAAGCCGGGACATCCGCCGCTGCTGAGGGTTCCGACTCCAGCCAAGATGAAGATGAAGCTGAGGAAGCCGACACTGATGTCCCGGAACAGGCATCTGCCCCGGGCGGAGGTGATGGCTCCATTCCATCTGCTGGGTCCGGCACACCTGAAGCCGCCACTTCGACTGCTACTGCTCCACCTGCTGGCGGCCCCGCGTCTGCCCCTTGAATCTTTGCATCAAAAACACTTTAAGCTTTATCAGATCCCCGGTATGCCGGGTGCAGTTGTAAGATATACGTTTACTTTCCTTTGGTTTGCTATCTGAACAAGTTTTATCTTGGTTTGCTTGTTACTAATGCCGGATCATCTTTTGGCTAAGTCACCGAGTTGTTTTCCTGTTTCCTCAATTTCACAACCTTGGCTACTTGTCTACCTTAATTGGCTTTCGACGTATGAGTCTCAAGGTTGCTTGCTCGAACATACAGTACTTTAACTTTGAGACTTAGACTTCAAATCATCCGACACTTTAAATTTTAACTTTAGCTTTAACGAAAATGTCGGTTCGCTTGCTTTACATTTCCTTAGCCGTTTTCCATGTGTAGACAATCTCCAGCATCTACTCTTGCTAGCCATGAAGCCGGGTTTCGGACAGCAGCTGAGTCGAAGAGTGGCCTTTAATGCCGACACATTACTAGGCCGACATAGGAAACATTCAAATAAAGCCAGCCGGCATAAAACAAAAAACTGTAAATAAACAACAAATATACCTCGGAGCTAGTTACCCGGCTTCTTCGGGATGCCGGTATTTCATTCATTAGTCTTGTGCCGGCACAACACGCCGGCATACAAAGGAAAATATGGAAATACATACATTGTGTTGCTCAGGAGTAAAAGGGGCGCAGTAGAGCTATGTTCCATGGCCTCTTGGTTTCTTCTCCGGACCTGTCCACCTTATTCTTCTTGGGGTCCTGCGCATCTATAAGATAATAGGCATCATTGTGCAGAGCTCTGCTCACAATGAATGGCCCCTCCCATGGAGGAGTTAACTTATGCCGGCCTTCTGTTCCTTGCTTTAGCCGGAGTACTAGATCTCCCTCTTGAAATCTCCTTGGATTTACCTTCTGCGCATGATAGCGTCTGAGGTTCTGCTGATATACTGCTGTTCTTGACAGAGTTATTTCCCTTGCTTCCTCTAGCAGATCAACATCATTTTCTCTGGCTTCTTTAGCCTCTTCCTCAATATATAGCACTATTCTTGGTGCATCATGTATTACATCTGTTGGAAGCACAGCTTCTGCTCCATACACCAGGAAAAATGGTGTGTAGCCTGTTGATCTATTCGGAGTTGTTCTTAAACTCCACAGCACTGCTGGCAGCTCATCTAGCCAACATCCCGGAGTTTTCTCCAAGGGCTCTATCAGCCGGGGTTTTATGCCGGATAATACTAGCCCATTCGATCTCTCTACTTGGCCATTGGTACAAGGGTGGGCAACCGACGCAACGTCCAGCCGGATTCCCACCTCCTCACAAAATCTGGCAAATGGCCCTTGGGCAAAGTTTGACCCATTGTCAGTGATGATGCTATGAGGAACACCATATCTCAAGATTATATCCTTTAAGAATTTCACTGCTGTGTGACCATCACACTTGCTTATGGGCTTCACTTCAATCCACTTGGTGAACTTGTCCACCATGACCAGGATATGGGTCATTTTCCCTCTGGCCGGCTTAAAAGCCCCGACCATATCCAGGCCCCAAACAGCAAAGGGCCAGGTTATTGGGATAGTTTTCAGGGCAGATGCCGGCTGATGAATCTGGTGGGCATATCTTTGACACCCATTACATTTCCGGACCAAGTTTTCTGCCTCTTGCAGTGCCGTTGGCCAATAAAAGCCATGCCGGAATACCTTTGCCACCAATGCCCTGGACGAAGCATGGTGACCACACTCCCCCTGGTGAATTTCCCGGAGCATCTCCAGACCCTCCGCAGATTCGACACATCTCTGCAATACTCCGGTGGTACTTCTCTTGTATATTTCTTTGTTGATGATGGTATACGCTTTGGATCTCCTTATAACCCGGCGGGCCTCGGTTTCATCCGCCGGCACTTGACCATCCACCATGAAGTTCATGATAGGACGTGCCCATGAGGGCACTTCCCTGACAGCGAACAGTGCCTGATCTATTTCCATCATTTCGACCGACACATAATCGATCTCCATGGGCTGCGAAGTCCCCGGGACTGAAGAATCAGTCCCCGGGTATGCCGGAGCAGTCCCCGGGTATACCGGCACAACCTCTTGGCACATTTTACCCTTGCCTTTAGTTTTGCTCCGGAATACTGTATTAACAGCATATGCCGGCCCAGTCCCCGGGACTGAGGAAACAGTCCCCGGGTTATCCGTCTTGGCTCCGGCATCTATCTCCATTGGAACTGCTTCGTCTGGACCTGGCGGGACATAAATGGAGGATGACTCCGGCGAGGGTTTGATCGATGGCTTCCTCAGATGCTCCAGCGAAATGCCGGGTGGGATTGAATCTCGGGAAGATCCCAGCTTGGATAATGCATCGGCTGCATCGTTCTGAGCCCGGAGAACGTGCCGGAACTCACAACCTTCAAAATAACCACTTAACTGCTGCACTAGGAAACGGTATGATGCCATGTTAGCATCATGCGCGTCCCATATGCCGGAACACTGCTGAATCACTAAGTCAGAATCCCCGAAGCACATAATCCGGCGAATTCCTATGTCCTTAGACACCTTCAGGCCATGCACAAGTGCCTCATATTCCGCCACATTATTTGATGCTGCAAAGTGAATCTGCAGGACGTATCTCAGCTGGTCATTCTTTGGTGAACTGAGAACTATGCCGGCACCCAAGCCATGGATTGTCTTGGACCCATCGAAATGCATCCTCCAATAATTGGCATCTGGCAATGGTGGCTCATACTGTATCTCGGCCCAGTCAATAAAGAAATCAGCCAAGACCTGGGACTTGATTGTATCCCTCTTATCGTACTGCGGTGTATATGGTGAAAGCTCTATTGCCCATTTTGCTATCCGGCCGCTGGCATCTTTGTTGCCTATAATTTCCGAGATAGGGGCCTCAGCCACTACCCGGATTGGATGCTCTTGGAAGTAATGCTTGAGCTTCTTAGCCGCCATATAGACACCATAGGTCATCTTCTGATAGTGGGGGTAATTTTGCTTTGAGGTGGAGAGGACTTCACTCAGATAATATACCGGCCGCTGCACGGTTTTGCCTCCTTCCTCTCGCTCTACTACCACCACAGCACTGACAACTCGGTTGGTTGCCGCTATATAGAGCAACATTGGCTCCCGGGGCATCGGAGACGCTAATACCGGCGCTGTTGACAACAACTGTTTCAATTCCTTGAAAGCTGCATCTGCTTGCGTTGTCCAGACAAATGTGTCGGACTTTTTCATCAACTGATATAACGGCAGGGCTTTCTCTCCCAGCCGGCTTATGAAACGGCTCAGGGATGCGAGGCACCCAGTGAACAAGGAATCTTGCCGGGATTCACCTCAATACCCCGGCTGGAAACAAGGAAGCCGAGCAACTTGCCCGCCGGCACACCAAAGGTGCACTTAGCCGGATTCAACTTCATCCGGAATCTCCTCAGGTTCCCAAAGGTTTCCCGGAGATCATCTATGAGAGTCTTGCTCTCCTTGGTTTTTATGACGATATCATCGACATATACCTGCACATTTTTATCTATCTGATCGTGCAAACACTTTTGCATACACCTTTGGTAAGTTGCGCCGGCATTTCTTAAACCGAACGGCATAGTGAGATAGCAATAAGCCCCGTACGGGGTAATAAAGGATGTCTTTATTTGATCTGGCTCAAACAAGGGGATCTGGTGGAAACCAGAATAGGCGTCTACAAATGATAACAGTTCACATCCGGCTGTGGAATCAATCACTTGATCGATCCGAGGCAGCGGGAATGGATCTTTAGGACATGCCTTGTTCAAGTTGGTGTAATCAACACACATCCGCCATACTTTCACTATGACGGGCTCATCTTTCTTCTTTTCCACCAAAACCGGATTAGACACCCAATCCGGATGAAGTACTTCCTTGATAAAGCCAGAGGCTAAGAGCCTGGCCACTTCCTCCCATATGGCTTTCCTTCTATCGCCGGCATTCCGCCGGAGCGGCTGCTTCACTGGCTTAGCATCGGGTCTCACGTGCAATGCGTGCTCAGCCAGCTCCCTCGGCACACCTTGCAGGTCCGAAGTAGACCATGCAAAGATATCCCGATTCTCACGGAGGAAGCTGATGAGCTCGCTTTCCTATTTGGGATCCAGACTTGCCCCAACCAGGGCATGGCGCTCCGGGAAAGCTTCATCCAGAGGCACCTTTTTGACTTCCTTGCCTACTTGAAAACAAGCACTGCCGCCGGGATTTGTCAGGCCCGGCATATATTTGCCGGCCACGACCGTCTCAGCAATCTCCACTGCTCGCTTGAGCCTCTTCCTTTCCTCTGCAATGATCAGAGTCTCGGCCAGATTGGATCCGGCGGTGGCACATGCCATCGAACGCTTGTAATCACCAATGATGGTGATCACTCCTTTGGGTCCCGGCATCTTCATCTTTAGATACGCCACATGCGTAGAGGCCATGAATTTTGCCAGTGCCGGTCTACCCAGCAAAGCATGGTAGGGGCTCTCCAGATCAACCACCTCGAACATGAGGTTTTCCACCCTGCAGTTATCCCGGCTGCCAAACATGACATCCATCCGGATCTTGCCCATCGGCGCACACGAAAGTCCCGGCACAATGCCGTGGAACGTGGTCTTGCTTGGTTCCAGCATATTTTCCTTGATTCCCACTTTCTCCATCGTATCCCGATACATGATGTTGATGCTGCTTCCATTATCAATGAGGACCTTGCTGAATCTTACGTTATTAGCCGGCCCGACGAATGTCGGATCCATCACCAGAGCATATCCGCCGGGATTTGGCATGATCCGTGGATGATCTGCCCTGTCCCAACCAACAGCCTGGTCAGACCAGTACATCAGCTTTGGCACAGCCGACATAACGGCATTCACCTCCAGACTCCGCCGGTACAAGCTCTGCTTGTCTGTTCTCTCGGTCTCAAAGACCATATAGCTCTGATCATACTCCTTGTACTCATTCCGGCCCGCTCCTGGGCCTCCGGCGTTATATTCCGGATTATAGCTCTGGTCAACTTGATTTACGCCGGCATTTCCGGCGTTGCTCTGACTCCCAGGATTACCCGGCCTAGGTGGGACTGCAATTGTATTAGCACCTGTCAACGGCGATGGAGCTGCCGGGACAGAGGGTCTAGCCGGTCCCCAGGGACCTGCACGACCTGCTAATATGTCGTCCAGCCATGAACAGTTCCTTGTCAAATGGTTTGCCGGCTTTCCCGGCTGGAATGTGTGAAACACACAAGGCTTGTCCATGGCAAGACCCACAGTATACTTCGGCCACTGCTTCTTCTGGCCGGCGGCTCCGCCGGCATTCTTGTTGGTCCAGACATTCTTCTTCTGGAACGGCTGTGCTTGCTGCTGCGGCTGCTGCTGATAGTTCTCATATCTCGGACGCTGGCTACTGCCGGCGCCCCCTTGCTCTTCCTCCACAGCTGCAACTTGTGCTGAGCCATACCGATAATCCGGCCGCTCATCTCTCCTCTTATTCCGGTTATCCGGGCGATAGAACTGCCCTGATCTCCCGGCATTGCTGGTGTTCCCCTGGGTTTGCCCCTGTCCTTGTGAATCGAGACTGGGCTGCTTGGGATCTCCCAGAGCATAACTATCAGCGATCTTGATTGTTTTGGCCAGCGTGGCCGGCATTTGCCTCTGAAGCTTTTGCCACAGCATGGTGCCATGCTGGCACCCATGAGCGAACCACATGATGGCCTGCTGCTCATTGATTCCTTCGCAGGAATTGCGCAACGTGCACCACCTGGTCAGATAGTCACGGTCAGTCTCATTCACTCCTTGTCGGCAGTTAGCCAGCTGCTGCGGACGGTTGGGCCTCTTGTATGTACTGGTAAAGTTTGACACAAACTGCTCTTCGAAATCAATCCAGCCGTTGATACTCCCGGCCGGCAAATTATTCAGCCATATCCTGGCTGGACCTTCCAACATCTGCGGCACATATCGTACTGCCCATCTGAGGTTTCCTCCAGCGATGTTCACCGCTGTGGAGTAATCCTCCAACCAATCTTCCGGCTTCGTACTTCCATTATATGTCCTCGCGCCACGCGCGAGCTGGAAGTAGTAAGGCACCGGCTCCCCCATAATCCGGGGTCCAAAACACATAGGGCCCGGAGCTCCTTGTCTCTCCACCAACTCTGATTGGTGGAGCTTGTCCAGCTTGAAACGTGCATCATTGGCTTCCAAGGACCGAGGTCCAAGCCGGGATGCTATTGGGCCTGCGATCATCTGCTGCTGCTGCTCCGGCTGATGCTGCTCACTATGCCGGCCTTGCTGATGCTGCTGCTGATATCCCGCCCTGGCAAGGGCGGAATTGCCGTCATCCTCTCGATGTCCCGGATGGCCTGCACCCTGCTGCTGCGCTGTACCTCCGGCGCCCTGTTGCTGACGCCGGACTGCACTGTTACTCCGGCCACCACCGGCCGCTGCTGCTTCATGCCCGGCCGGCATACTCTGGCCAGGCTTCTTGCTGCCGACATACTTGTCAGCTTGGCCGACATTCTTCTGCACCACCGCCTGCTTTCCGGCGGCAGCCGGATCGTACACCTGGATCTGCTTGTCCCGGCGGCCAGAGGTCACACTTCCGGCACGCCGGGCGCTAGGATGCGGGGACGAGGCTTGGCCCCTCGACCTCGCGCCGGCACCTCCCGCCGACACAATGAACTGGGATGCCCCGGCACCTGGGTTTGCCTTCTTAAAGGCCTCCTGCTGCTTTGTAGCTTCAGACAAAAGTTGGTTAAGCCGGGCTTGCTGCTCACGCAGTGCTTCGCCGGATAAACAAGATAAATCCTTAGCTACCTCGGCCGCTGCTCTAAGGTTCTTTACTGGCGAACTATAGACTACCTTAGGCACAGTACTAGTTGCAGTATGACTCTTATCTCTAGCATCTTTTCCTATCTCAGCATTAAGATTTCTGCCTCTAGTTCTAACCTCTTCTATCCGGCTAGGCCGCATTACTACAGGAGTAAAACCATGGGCTGCTTCATACTCACGGAGTTGCCGGTTAAACCGTTCGCGCTCCTGGTTCATGGCCAGGGCCTCGTCGACGAGGGCCTGACGACATCCCTCCAGGACCTCCCTTGCCTGCTCCAGATCAACGCCGGATCGCACCGGCTCGAGAAGCCGGTCGATGATGGGAAGAAGAACCTCGCCCCTAGCCGGCACACCGGAAGTGCTGGCCAGGTTCTCCGCACGCTCCAACGGAGGACGCGCCGACCTCTTGACCTTCGGCGGCTCCGGAGGAGAAGCTCCGACCGCTGCTGCTTTGCCGGCATCCTCCGCCGGCGGCACGGATGTGCCGGCCATCATCACCTCAGCCGACTCTACTGAGCGAGCGCTACGCCCAGCGTGAGCCAGCCGATGTGACGGAGGATCCGACGCCACCAGCACCTCCTTCCTGCAAATTCTCTCAGTCCCCACGTACACCTCGTGGGAACCGAAAGACATAATCCGGCCATCCCTGGGGAACGGCCGGCCACCGAGACAACCGGCGTTGTCACTGACGAAACTGAGCGAACCTAGCCTCTGGACGAGGCCAGAGACCACGTGCACTCCCGAAGCTGCTATCATAGACCCCGTCCGAATGAACACTCCGCCCAGCATATCGATCTGATGCCCCACGGTGGGCGCCAAATGTCGTCGTGGTGAAACAACATATGCCATAGGATGGCTTAAATGGGGGCCGACTAGATGCTGGAGGATTCGGGAGAGGGGAACGAGCTAAAAAGCACGACAGAAAGAGACACTGATCTACCCAGGTTCGGGGCTCTCGTAAGGAGATAACACCCCTACTCCTGCTCTACTGATTGTATATATGGATCGATGTAGTACACCACAATGGTGCTTCCAAGCTCTCTGCTAGAGAAGGAAGATGAACTGGTAAGTGTAAGAGTACAGAGTGACCAACCAACAACTATCAGCCAACGTTCTACCAGCTACCAACCTTCCAAGGACCGACCCTTTACCAGGGCTCCCTATGCCACCTTATATAGTGGTGGCCAGGGTTACAATGGTCATACAAGACCACAAGACAAGGGCTACACTCCAAACAGGAGCTGGTGGCGATGGCAGAGACCCTTGACTTCGCCCCTGATTGCTCTCGATGGGACGCCATATCCCTGTACCTTGTACCTCTTGAACTGTGGCCTTACCTCTGTGCGGTAAGCTCGTACTTGTGCACAGTGAGGGTAGGTAACCTCCACTGTGCACCCTGCCATCTTACTCTGCTACCATGCTTGGATGTTTTCTTCCTTGATTGTAGGGATGTGACACCTTGGTTGACTTAAGCATCCCGGATATGACCGTTGGCCATACCCAGGACTTATATGCCGGACCAACGACCTACGAGGGTCGGGTAATCCGGCCTCCCCTGCTCCTGCACAACACACCAAATAGTTAGGCCGGCATATCTGAGTATATGCCGGCACACATATATCAGTATTCCGGCTATGCCGGCATATCTAGACACCAGCCGGGATACACATTATATGCCGGCCTGGCCGATGCTCTTATATTCCGGCCAGGCCCTTCCTTGATAACCCGGCATAAAGTCAATCATAGACCTTGTGTCTCTCTAGTCTCTTGACCCTACCGGGGGTCATCCCCCCGACAGCACACTCCTGGACGATCTCAAGGAGACCTTTGCCAGCCTGCGGCGCTATCGCATGAAGCTCAACACGGAAAAGTGCACCTTTGGCGTGCCGGCAGGACAGCTCCTAGGTTATATCATTTCCCAGCGAGGGATCGAGGCTAACCCCTCGAAGATAAAATCCATCGAGGCCCTAGAGCCGCCCACCCAGCTCAGAGACGTGCAGAAGTTTGCTGGTTGCTTGGCTTCGCTCAGCCGGTTCGTGAGCCGGCTCGGGGAAAAGGCCATGCCGATGTACCAGCTGATGAAGAAGACAGACCACTTTGTTTGGTCTCAGCGCGCTGATGATGCCTTCAACGACCTCAAGCGAGCCTTGTCTACCGCGCCAATCCTGGCCGCGCCGGCTCCGCGAGAGCCAATGCTGCTCTACATCGCAGCTACTCCATAAGTCATCAGCGTCGTGGTCGTCGTGGAGCGCACCGAAGAGGGCAAGGAGCTGCCGGTCCAGCGTCCGGTGTACTACCTAAGTGAGGTGCTCACCCTCTCCAAGCAGAACTACCCGCACTACCAGAAGGTCGCATACGACGTGTACATGGCGGCCAAGAAGCTGAAGCACTACTTCGAGGAGCATCCTATCACGGTGGTGAGCACCACTCCGCTCTCGAAGATCATCGGGTGCAAGGACACATCAGGAAGAGTGGCCAAATGGGCGATTGAGCTCGCCGCTCATACCATTCAGTACAAGCCCAGGACGACGATCAAGTCGCAGGTCATAGCGGATTTCTTCGCTGACTGGGGAGAGCATCAGTACCTGCCGCCGGCTCCGGACTCCACTCACTGGCGCATGCACTTCGACGGCTCCAAGTTGCTCGGGGGCTTGGGAGCTGGCATCGTCTTCACCTCTCCTAAGGGAGACAAGCTGCAGTACGTGCTGCAAATGCACTTCCGTGCATCGAACAACGTCGCCGAGTACGAAGCCTTGGTACATGGGCTCAAGATGGCCAAGGAGATTGGCATCAAGAGGATCCTCTGCTTCGGAGACTCCGATCTGGTGGTGCACCAGGTCTCGGGAGAATGGGACGCCAGGGACGCCAACATGGCCTCCTATCGCTTCTACGTGCAGCAGCTCAGCGGATTCTTCGAGGGCTGCGAGTTCCACCACGTCCCCAGAGCAAACAACGATGAGGCAGACCGGCTATCCAAGATCGGCTCCACCAGGCAGGATATCCCGGCAGGGGTGTCACTGGAAATCATCTGCAAGCCGTCCATCAAGCCTTCGCCGGAGTCTACGTCCATCTACGTGCCTGGAGACCCCGTCCCGGCCCAGTTCCCTCTGCCAGACCCGGGGGCTGCCGCTTCAGGGCTGAAGGAAGCAGCCGGCCAGCCCGGCGCGGCCGGCTCAGCGAAAGACTCGGGGGCTGCCGGCTCCAGGACAGCCCTCCCAGCCGGCCAATCGGACGAAGCCGGACGACGAAAGACTCGGGGGGCTGCCGATCCCCTGGTCGCCAGTGTCTTCCACATACGGGAGATACCATCATGGGCGGAGCCATTCTCCAACTACCTCATCACTGGGGACTTGCCGCAAGATGAAGTGGAAGCTAGGAGACTCCAGCGCCGCGCGGGAGCATACACAATCATCAACAGCGAGCTGTACAAGCACAGCGTGACAGGAGTCTTCCAGAAGTGCATCGAGTCGGAAGAAGGGAAAGAGCTCCTGAGAGAGATACACCAAGGGGAGTGCGGACACCACGCATCCTCCAGAGCTTTGGTGGCCAAGGCCTCCCACCATGGTTTTTACTGGCCGACAGCCCTGAAGGACGCAGAGCAGCTGGTGAAGTAATGCAACAGCTGCCAGCGCTTCTCCAAGCATCGAAACACTCCAGCAGCAGCCCTTAAGACCATCCCGCTCACCTGGCCGTTTGCCGTCTGGGGCCTGGACATGATAGGGCCATTCAAGACTGCACCCGGGGGCTTGACGCATCTGTTAGTTGCTGTGGACAAGTTCACCAAGTGGATCGAGGCCAAGCCAATCAAAAAGCTCGACGGCTCATCCACCATCAAGTTCTTCAATGAGATCATCACGAGATATGGAGTTCCCCATAGCATCATCACTGACAACGGGACGAACTTCGCGAAGGGAGTCTTCGCCGAATACTGCGGCAAGAAGGGCATCCGGCTGGACTTAGCATCAGTGGCGCACCCACAGACAAATGGGCAAGTGGAGAAGGCCAACGGGCTGATCCTGGCCGACATCAAACCAAGAATGGTAGAGCCTCTTGAGCGCTCAGCCGGCTGTTGGGTCGAAGAGCTACCTTCAGTACTCTGGAGTCTGCGCACCACTCCAAATCGCTCTGTCGGCTTCACGCCTTTCTTCTTGGTCTATGGAGCCGAGTGTCGTGGGGATGACTTATAGGGCATGCCACGGGCCGAGCTAAATGCCGGCTGGCATCCCAGGAGTCTCCACGGTTTCAGCACGAGAAGACCGGCTCCATCCGAAGGGCCGGCTGCGCCAGCAGCCGGCTGGCGACCCCATCGAGGAGAGCTGGAGCCGGGCGATGAAGACAAGAGCTCTCCAACGGCTGTTTCGCCGAAAGTGGGCTGATCCCGACAAGAACGACAGAGGTCAAGGACGGGAGTGACGAGCGCCACGACCGGCCTCAGCCAATCAGCGACCGAAGACCCTTCCCCACGACGGGATCCGAGACAAAAGGGAGGGGATATGCCTCCCAGATGCCGGTCCGGGGAAAAGGCACTTTATAAAGTGCCTTTGCCAGAGCAGGGCCAGAGGATCACGCCAAGGACGCCGCCGCCGAGGAGCCAGCAGCCGACCGAATCGTTACCTAACCTTAAACCAGGCCCCCGCCTATATAAGGGGGCCTGGACCCTTAGTCTAGGGGAGATCCAATCTTCTTCTTCCTCCTCTAGCCCGAACAGCTCGAGGAGCATTGTAATCGATACTGTCTAGTCAATACGAAGCAGGCAGGAAGTAGGGGCTTTACCTCCACCCGGGAGGGCCCTGAACCTGGGTAAACCGAGGTGTCTCCGTTGGCACAATCCCGAGCCGGACCCATCGTCACCACCATCGAGCCCCCTCGATAAACCACCCCATGGCTACTGTCTCTAAATTCCCATGACAGTTGGCGCCCACCGTGGGGCAAAGCGTGGCGGCGAGCGGAGTCAAGTTCCGGCCGGGACCCTTATCGGCTCTCGGCGAGAAGGTCGCCTACGGCCTCGTCTGGAGGTTCGGCACCTTCGACTACGTCAGCAACAACTTGTCCCACTTCGAGAGCGGCTTCGGCAACAGTGGCTCCTTCCTCAACGTCGGCAGCCACCGCTTCTATGTCGCCAAGCCCTTCCCAGAGGAGGCGACCGACGTCTTCGATCCTCTCTACGACGAAGGCTCGAGTTGCGGCGAAAGCAGCAGTCTTGGCGCCATGGTCGAGGTGATGGCCCTGGGAGAAGAGAAGGGCGGCGACTCCCTGCGCCCCGAGCACCCGTCGCCCGAACGCCTTCCTCCACAGGAGCAGGATGCTCCGCTCCCAGAGGAGGACGCCCCGGATGTCACCGTGGTGGACCTGCGCGCACCCCTCAGCCGCGTCATCGACCCCGCCCGAGTCGCCGAGGCCCTAGAGCGGACACGTCTCGTCCTCCTTAGCAAGGTAGCTGAGGACGAGGCCAACCGGTGCCGCGCGAGCACCACGCTCAGCGAGTTCTACGACCTGCATGGAGACGCACTGACCGAGCTCGCTCGTGACCTACGGCGCAGCTTCGCCACCGCGGGCCCCAGCCAGATCCAGCGGTCGCCAGCGGCGAGCCGAGGCCACGGAGGGCGCAGACAGGGCGGCCGTGCCCCGAGCGGCAACGCCCAAGGCCGCCGCGTTCAGCTAGGTGGCGGAGCAAGTAGGCCACGCCAGATCCCGGTGCCCGTTCCAGGGTCGGAGTCCCAGACTCGCCCATCGGCACTGCACATCCACCTGTGGCTTGACCACGTCGACGTGTTCCCCAGAGGATCTGCTAGCTCAAAGCGAGCGGCTTCTGACCAAGGAGGCCCGGGGGCTGCCGGTAGCGGTCATGGGCGCAAAGAGGGCAAGTACACCCTCGATGCCGCACTTGATCAACCGTGTAAGTTCCACACCTCCCCGGGCAGGGAAGCGACCCACTCCATGCGTCAGTGCCGTTTCATGAGAGAACTGGAGCAACGCGCTCGGCAGATCCCTGGTACGTCGCAAGCGCAGCCGGCTGGAGGTCAGGAGGACCAACAGCACGACCCGGCTGGAGGCGAGCTGGACCAAGATGATGACTTCCCGGCGGATGTTGAGCAATATGACATCTTTACTACCCCCGGCAAGGATAAAAGGAACGACCTTTGCATGAGGCAGAGGTGAACGCTGTAGTGCCTGCAGAACCTCAGTTCATGCATTGGTCTGAGGCGGCCATTACCTGGGGGCGCGAGGACCATCCGAGGTTAATGCCCAGCCCTGGAGAGTACGCTCTGGTCTTGGACCTTGTTGTGTGCTCCGATACGCACATGTGCCGGTTCTCCCGCGTGCTCATCGATGGCGGTAGTACTATCAACCTTCTTTACCGAAGCTCTCTGGAGAAGTTGGGCATCCCGCTTGCTCAGCTGAAACCAAGCCGGCTCACCTTCCATGGCATCGTGCCTGGGCATTCTTGTACCCCTTTGGGCAAGGTGCAGCTGGAGGTTCTCTTCGGAAAGAAGGGGAATAGCCGCCGTGAGCCCATCTGGTTCGAGGTGGTGGACATCAGCAGTCCCTACCACACACTGCTTGGTCGTCCAGCCCTGGCCAAGTTCATGGCTGTCCCGCATTACGCCTATCTGAAGATGAAGCTCCCAGGACCCAGAGGTATAATCACCGTCATGGGAAGCTTCAAGAAGTCCCTGGCCTGCGCAAAGGAGAGCTCGTAGCTGGCAGAGGCACTGGTCATCGCCGAGGAGAAGCGGCAGCTTCTGCATCACGTGGAGCTTACCCAGCAAGATGTGTCGGTTCGCCAGTCGCCAGTGGAGCAGTTCAAGCCGACCAACGACACCAAGAAGATCCTGCTGGATGAGAGTGATCCCTCCAAGTATGTCATCATCGGCACCGGCCTTTCTGCTAAATAGGAAAGCGAGCTTACCAGCTTCCTCCGTGTGAATTGGGACATCTTTGCATGGTCTCCAAAGGACATGCCAGGTGTGCCGAGGGAGCTGGCTGAGCACTCACTCAACGTCAGGCCGGATGCCAAGCCGGTCAAGCAACCATTGCGGCGCTTTGCAGAAGAGAAAAGGAAAGCTATTGGCGAGGAGATTGCCCGGCTCCTTGCAGCCGGCTTTATCATGGAGGTGTTTTACCCTGATTGGCTTGCGAACCCAGTCTTAGTTCTGAAGAAGAACAACACTTGGCGAATGTGTATCAACTACACCAGCCTCAACAAGGCTTGCCCCAAGGATCCATTTGCGTTACCACGCATCGACCAGGTAATCGATTCCACAGCCGGCTGTGACCTGCTGTCCTTCCTGGATGCCTATTCAGGCTACCACCAGATCCCGCTCTTCCAGCCGGATCAGATCAAGACCTCCTTCATCACCCCATATGGAGCTTACTGCTATGTTACCATGCCGTTCGGCCTGAAGAACGCTGGAGCCACTTACCAGCAAACCATGCAGCGATGTCTGCAGGGGCAGATTGGGAGGAACGTGCACGCTTATGTGGACGACATGGTGGTGAAGACCAAGCAGAGCGGCACGCTCCTGGACGACCTCAAGGAGACCTTCACCAACCTGCGGCGCTATCGCATGAAGCTCAACCCAGAGAAGTGCACCTTTGGTGTGCCGGCTGGACAGCTCCTAGGTTATATCGTTTCCCAGCGAGGGATCGAGGCTAACCCCTCGAAGATAAAAGCCATCGAGGCCCTAGAGAAGCCCACCCAGCTCAGAGA